>JANAVB010042418.1:947461-1357461 GCA_029216955.1 Iris pallida
TCCTTAGTCCGCATATAGCTTAAAGCATAGTGATACGCCATGTAAGTGAAACGCACAGAACACGTAGTACCCGATGCTCCATAAGGATAACATCTCAAGAAAGGATCCATATAGTACCAATCCGTGTGACCATCGTGACAGTACAAGTAAAGTAATCTACTGCAGGAATTAATTCTAAGCAGGATATAAAATGATCAGAGAATGTACTCGCCTGTATCTGAGTGTCCAAAATAAAACATACTGTCCAAGGAGTGGTGTCTGGCTCCTAATCAGAACAGTACAAGTCACAACAAGTCCAAAATAGTAAAATGGAGTCCTACTATGCATTCTACATGATTCTAAGTCAATCTAGGCCAAAGTCAACTCTTGGTCAACTTTGGTCAACCCTAGAAGTCAAACTAGGTCAACCTTGTCTAAACTAGGCTATACTAAGTCTAATAATGTAGAACAAGCCCTATCTAGGCTTACCAAGCTATACCAAACTGCCTAGGCCTATTCTCAACACAAGTGAATACATTGCCTATATCTAGTAATATCCAAGTATACACATATGGCACAAACATGAACTTGCAAAACCCATACAACCCCATATGTATACTATCATGGCATTAACCCCCCATACTCTATATATATCTATATGTAAACCACACTCACATACATAGGAACATATATATCACAATGTATATATTAACCTACAATATAAACACACTGCATTATATATAGATAGAGTCATAATATAGACTGTGCATTAGGTAGCCATATAGGAAAACATGAATAACTGCATGTGTGTGATAGGGCTATAAGTGACAGGAAGGGAAATTAGTGGCAGGTGGTTGTGTGTGTGTGTACAGGAATTTTATATATGCAGGAAGGTAAAACAGTGGAAGAAAACAGTGTGAAAACTGCTGTGGTGCGTGTGTGTGTAATGTGGCACATGAAAACAGTGCAACAATCAACTAGTGTGCAGAAAAATACAAACAGTGGAGGAGAGGAGGATAGTGTGTGTGTGTGCTGTGATGTGTATGTATACAATGCAGGGATTACACATATATGCAGGAATTGAAATTAGTGAAGAAGAGGACAGTGTGTGTGAGTGTTCACAGGAAGACAGTGAGCAGGAAATAAAACAGTAAAAGGGAGGGGAAAAATGTGTGTTGTGTTCCAGTGTCACAGGAACAAACAATCAGTGTAAGGAAGGACAGTGTAAAAAAATTTCCAGGTTGAACTTGTTCTCAGATTTCAATATCAAGAACTCAGTTTTGACTTAAAGCAATTTCAGGTTTGATAAAATATCAACAATGCAACTAATGACAGGGTAATCCCATGTTCAGCCAAACAGTGTTCATGTTAGTAATACCCCACTTCAGTTCCTCATAAACCAAACCCAGATTTAACATATCTCAATGAGAAAAGAAGGAATCAAAATGACAGTGATACACAGGTTTTGCAAATATCAGACTTCACAACAGTCCCAACCATTTCCTTCTATTTCGAAGCCAACACACATCAATTTCAACCCAAAACTTACACACTTATAGATGACTAATAGGAGAACCATACTATGAACTTAAACATGTAATTAACAACATTTAGATTGATCAAAAAGACTGTCAAAAGCCATATCCAAAAACTAGGGAAAATCAGTGAAGAAAATAGGTATCAGATTTTGGAAAAACATTTGGAATTGATGATTAAAATCAAACTAAAATAAGCTATCAATGGTTGGTAATTGAAAGCAACCCCTGTGCACAAACCCCACAAATCACTTCGTGTCACCCAAGGCCGGACACGGCGTGTCCACATCAAAGAAACTCAAAATAATACACACAGTGCACTGTCAGTGCACTGTCTCGTGCACTGTCAGTGCACTGTCTCGTGCACACATGCACTTGTGTCGTGTGCACGACACAAGACACGAGGGAATCTCGTGGTCATACACATGGGTATCCCACCTATAGGGCTACCTCATAGGCCCACTGGCCTGTGTCCACGATGTGTCAGGGTCGGACACGAGACCCGTATCAGTGGGTGAAACCCACTGTGCACACCACAGGCTAAAACCCGTGCATGATCAAATCCTCCCTCGACACGATACGAGGACACGTGGGACTTGACACATGGCATGTCAGTCAGTGCCCCATGACTCGTGCCGAGTTTCGTGTCAAACAAATGCGTGTCGTGTCCGCTACAGGGCCCGAGTAGCAGGGGATCCCTGTAGCACGCGCGCGAGCGTGTGCACGCGCGTGTCCACACCACAAAATCGACACAGAACGACACAAAAACTATGACACAAGGACAGGAACCCATAACCCAGATCAAAATCATATTTCCTATTCAAAAACATTGGACAAACCCGATCGAAATGCCCTTTGAGGCATTTCGTCGAACACTCTGTCCTAGCTTCTGATACGTGTCCAGAACGGACACGAAACCACTGATACTGACACAAAAACTATCCAGACCTTAGGGGGGACCCTTAGGGCTTCCTATTCATGAAGACTAATTGAAAATCCATAGAGATTTGAGAGAGTTACCTCTTGATGAACTTCCAATGGAAACCCCCTATTCAAAGCTCTCCATTGGATGACCCAATCAATCCAAAACAACTTCAAACTGAGATGAGACCTTAGCAACAGCAAGAACAATCACATCAGGACCTATTGGAACAATCTAAAAGAAAAAGGAAGAGGAAAGGAGTTCTAGAAATTAAAATGCAATAAAACTAACCTCCTTGAAATTAGGGCTTTTCATAAGAAAGAGGCAACCCTAGATTTTAGGAGGGGTTTTATATGATGGGGATCCCTTGGTGGATAGCTGGCTGGCCACTACATCCTTAGGGTTAGGATTTTGGTCAAAACTTTGGGCCTTGGGCCAAGTTACATAGGCTATGGTAGGTTTAATTAATTAAAGGCTCTAAAATCATAAGCCATGACTTATGACTTTCTAATCCTTTTACTAAAATGACTAAACCAAGTGTTGGGCTAGGTTAGACTAGAGTCACTTGACCTAACCATGTCCAACTAACTAGGGTTAGCTCCTAGGTTGGTCTACAAGGGTCAATACTAGTCAAAAAATCAAACTAGTCCAAATAATTCCAAAAAAATTCCTAAAAATTCCCATAAATTCTAATTAATACTAATAAATTTAAATTACCCCAAAAATGACAAATTTACCCTCAAACCAGAAATGTAGTAGTGACAAATCTACCCTCCTTAAAAGAATTTTGTCCTCGAAATTGAAAGGCGAAATACAACTAATGAGAAGGATAGAAAGCATACCTCACGGTCCAAAAAGATAAGGGTAGCATTCGCGCATCTCATCCTCCCGCTCCCAGGTAGACTCTCCTGGAGAATGATGCCTCCATGCGACGTGTACCAAAGGTATCACCTGGTTCCTCAGAACCTTCTCCCGTCGATCCAGAATCTCCACTGGCTGCTCTGGATAGCTGAGAGAAGGCCCAACATCTATCTCTGAAAGATCGAGTACATGGCTAGGGTCAGCCACGTACCGTCTCAACTATGATACATGAAATACGTTGTAGACCCCCACAAGTGTAGGCGGCAAGTCTAGCCTGTAAGCCACGTCACCGACTCTCCCGCTGATAACGAAAGGGCCGATGAAGCGCGGGCTAAGCTTTCTGCCTCCACCAAAACGTATCGCACCACGAGTCGAAGATATCCTCAAGAAAACCTGGTCTCTGACCTAATCACAAGCAAGGTCTCAATTAATTATAATAAACAAACATGATCAAAAAATTACAAACAAACAATCTAAATCTAATCCTACTCTAATCTGTACCTCAAACTCCAAGGGCCTCCGATGGCTATCGGCCCAGTGCCGATGTCTGTCCTACGCCATACGAAGTCTGTTCCTGATGAGCTTCACCTTCTCAGCCGCATCAACAACCATCTCTGGCCCCAGTAAAGCTCGTTCACCAATATCATCCCAGAATAAGGGTGTACGGCACCTACGCCCGTACAGAGCCTCGAAAGGTGACATCTCGATGCTGGCCTGGAAACTATTGTTGTAGGCAAACTCTACCAAATGAAGATGATCCTCACAGGAACCTCCAAAGTCCAGGACGCACGTCCGCAGCATATCCTCAAGGGTCTGAATAGTCTGCTCTGACTGTCCGTCCGTCTGGGAGTGGTATGCAGTGCTAAACTTGAGCTGAGTGCCCAAGCTGGTCTGCAGACTCCTCCAGAAATGGAAAGTAAAACGGCTATCCCGATCTGAGACGATGCTGACCGGAACTCCGTGGATCCTGACTATCTGCCGCATATACATCTCCGCCAGCCTCTCTGTAGACGTACCCACCTTGAATGGCAAGAAGTAGGCCGATTTGGTAAACCTGTCAAAGATGACCCAAATCGCGTCTTTCCTTCCTGAAGTACGCGGCAATCCTGAAATGAAGTCCATCGTGATATGCTCCCATTTCCACTCGGGAATGGGCAGCGACTGCAACAATCCACCGGGCCTCTGTCTTTCTGCCTTGACCTGCTGACAGATCAAGCACCTAACTACGAAGTGGGACACCTCCCGCTTCATTCCTGACCTGTCACGTCCCGCTCCCGTAGGAGCGATCGTCCTCGCTAAGGCGTGATGCCGCACGGGCCTAGGTTGCGCCCGTGCAAGGCCAAGTCCAGAAACGGCCGATTTAAGCTAGGCCACAGAGTCGCACAGAGTGTCCCCATTTGCAGCGGAAAGTAAATAAGCACGAGTTGAAGCGAACTCAAACATTTTATTGATAATCACGAAGTTTACAAGCGGCGCTAGGCCGATATTACAAATCGCTCGAGCTCTCTCTCTGAAACATAAAAGGACGTGCCAAGTGGCTTACAAGATGGAATGATACATGGCGATGTTCCGATACATTATGTCCTGTATAGGGTGCTTCAGCTTCTGCAACGTCCCAAGGCCCTGGAGTTGGCTCCGCGCCTTAACACGTTCGATGGAAGCTCCGCACCAGCCGGCATCTCCTGCTTCCTGCAAGCAGACTGTGGGGTTATCAGTACATTGTTATGCACTGGTGGGGAGGCTAGCTCGCCCACAATGCTATCATTACCAAACACGTTGCATTTACTTTCGTGCACCGACTATCATTCATTGTCTTTCTAATCTTGCCTTAGGGTCAATTTCATGGCACATATCATGACCTATCTCGTGTGGCTGATTTCAAGTGTCGCATGGAAAATGCATGCACAACTTACCCGTACTTACCGTCCGGCCTTCCCTGTCCAAGATAAACCAAGTTAGTCAACATTAACATGAAGTAACATGACGTGATTTATGTAAACATTCAATGTTACGGGCGTGTCCATGTCTCGGGTTCTAGCACGTCGTGGGCACGTTCTAGCACGTCGTGGACATGTTCTAGTGTTACGTTTCGAGCATGTTCAGGAGGCACATTTCAAGCATGTTCGGGGTGGTATATTTCAAGCATGTTCGGGGTGGTATATTTCAAGCATGTTCAGGCATGTTACATTTCGAGCATGTTCATGTTCAGGATGTTACTTTGCAAGCGTGTACAGGATGTTACGTTGCAAGCGTGTTCAAGAGTGTTATATTTCGGGCATGTTCAGGAGTGTTATATTTCGGGCATGTTCAGGAGACACTTCATTTAGTTAACTTAGACCACTTGTTTCAATGCAAGAACTTGCACGTGGATTGCCACCAGCATAGTCCACTTAATCTACATGCATGGGTCGCTAGCTTTACAAGCCATTTTGGACATATCACGTGGGCATTCTCACCTATCGAAGCGTGATGGCTGGTACACCTTGATAGTTTCTTGAAATGCCTGGCCTTACGTCTCTTTGAGTGGCCGAGCCCCCACTCAAAGCAGCCCGTAAGCCCCATGTCTGATTCCGCCTAGGCCGGCCACGGTATTCCCCCCCATCGCCCGTGCCGCAGAATCCTTTCTCAAGACGGCCACGGTATTCCCCCCCATCGTCCGTGCCGTTTGTCCACGACTATTTCGTATTTTACTTGTCATTTAAGATATCGGCTGTCTTCGAGCCGTAGGCTAACCCTTAGCCATAATGCGTTAACGACCAGGTTGGCGTCTGTACAGCGCGGGTAGCGAGCCCCGTTGCACGTGCCCGTCACACCTGTCGCTAGCGTCTTCCATGTCTTATCTTTCATGTATTCTTTCTTTTATTTCTTTCTTTCACTTGTTCGTTCGTTCATTCATGTTTCACGTATTTATTCATTCATTCATTCATTCGTTGATTCATTCATTTCACGCATTACGCGACTCCCAGTGCGGGAGTCGCCTTGGCGACCCATCGGTCCCATAGCCTTTCAATGTTGCTATACTATACTCGGAACGACTATGTTGATAGTCTTCCCATTTCATTGTTGTAATCCATTCATTGTTTCATTGTTGAACGCATACGGGACTTGAACGTAAGCTTGTGCCGTAGCACGAGCGTAGAGCGCGGTGCGAGAGTTTCTATATTTTCCATGTTCCTTTCCATATTCTATACAAGCATACAAGTTGGGATTAATCCCTTAGCTAGGTGCGTTGAGTCATTTATTAGCATGCAAGAGGTTATCGTCCAGCGATTCTCGTGATAGTGTCCGTATTGTTATGTGTCTAGGCTAAGCACAGACGGGTTCATCGGAGCCACCCACCTTAGCGACGTTCGCATCGGCCAAGCGATACTCCGAGCGCGCCTTTGAAAGTCTGGATCCATCTTGACAGGCCAATGCAAGCATTGCATCGATTCTACATCTGGTCGAGGCCAACTCTTCGGGTCGACGGCTCGTTCGAGTCGTTGCACTTGCCGTTTGAATCGGCGTTCCGCTAGAGCAGAGCAGGTCGTTACATAATACACCACTCAAAATAAGTCTCGTCCTCGAGACTTCTTGAGTGCAGGTCATCATATCATTCCTTAACTCGTGTCGTCGTGTTTCTTAGACAATTTGTTCGAACGGCTCTATAGTTCGATAGAATCGAACCATACTTGATATCTTTCTAAGTTCTGTGTCGCACGCGTTTGGTCGATTTTATTGAATAGCCTTTCATTCATTTTATAGTTGATTGTACTTATTCAATTCAAGTGTTTCTTCGTCTTGGTTGCTATTTCTCTGTGTCATGGGACGGAAATATTCGCATGAGGCACATTGTAATTCGTCAAATACGAGGGTCGTAGGCTGAGGCAAACTCACTTTCGTTTATCTCGGTCATCGAGATGACCCGATTCGCTTCTCAAGCGTTCGTGTCCACGAAATCAGTATGATTTCTACTTAGCGGGGTCGACCAAGTCTATGTAATTTTCGTCCGATTCAAGACTAAGTATTGCACTATCCTCGAGGATATCTTCCTATCAATGGTCCAATTCGTTATACCAACTTTTATTTGCACGATATCGATTCCATATCATTCACTTGTTTAGGGCCAATTTCGTTGTCGTTCACGCACACTCCGCTTACACGTTTCTTTGATTCCGAGCCACGCTCGTACTAGTATCGATCCTTTACTTAACGCAATTTCAAGATCTTCGACACTCTCCCATTCCTCAAGTCTTGCTCGAACTCAATGTATCACTTGGCTGGATCGTGCACGCATTCCAAGCGTCCCCAAAATACATGCATTCAGCCAAGCCGCATGATCTAGAAATTATCATTCTCACTCGAGTCGCATCGTGCACATACTCAAGCGTCCCTGAATATATACATGTCAGCCGAATCTCGTGAGAGGTATTCCTATATTCGTGATTCACACTATCCATCCATGCCAATCCTCAAGATCAATCCTTCGATTGATAACTCATGAAACAGGGCGTCTCGCCTACCTACTAGGCCATCTTTTCGAGGCTAAGTCAATGTCAGGATTGGAATCATAGTTCCCCAACAATAATGCCAACACTGACCCCAATCCTAGGGTCAAACCAAAGTCGATAGTACAGGATTTTCTACCCAAGCTCGCGTCACTCAGATTTCTAAACATCGAGCACGATTACCTATTCGCATCAACGTATTCGTCGCACACCGCTACGAATTCGAATCCATTCAAATCACTAAATTAACATACTTCACATATCCATTCTAACCAATTCATGTATTCGATCACGAGTTCATCTAACTTGACAATATGTTGCGCCCCAATCTCACGCGAGTCCGATTATCCACGGTGGTTCATGAATCACCATGCAACGCTCCCGTGGAATGATCATTCTCATCGGGGCGTAACTCTTGTTTGGGTCCAGACTAATTCATTCTCGATACGCGGATTGGACCTACACAATCCTCAAGCTTAATCATCAAGCACACCGAATCATTCTCAAGTCACCTTCGCATCAAACCACAAGTCGAGGCACACAAATTGCCATGCCATGCTAGTTCAATCACCCCCGCTGTATGAATCACCATACCAGCGCTCATGCGGAGTGATCGCCCTATTCGGCACGACGCATGTGCGAGGCTGGAGTTGCGCTCGCATAAGACAAGCATGTCGACGTTAGGGTTATCGTCGAAGTAAATCCAAGTATTTTCATTTTTATTCGAGCCAAGATCGATAGTCCATTCGTCATGCGTTCAACTAGAAAATCCTCGAGCCAAGTCTATCTTTTTCTCGATACATTCTTTTTACATCTCAAGTATAGCATCCAACGGAACAATGACATTTGCACGATCGTCATTCGCCGAGTTAGAGTACCCCCGAGTTATCGCATATCGATCTTTGATACGCCTCAATACCATCGACGATATGCGTAACCTGACGATCTTCCTTTGCAACCGATTTCGAGTCGTGCGTTGATGCTATTGTCCGAGTTGGATATTCCACAATCCCATTCTATTCAATCCAAAATCAAGTTCGATCGCTATTCCTCAAGCTCGTTTCAAGATCGTTGTTCAAACTCAAGTCACAATTCATTTGGATCAATTCGAAATCGTACGCACGATCCTCTAAGTTTCCTCGATCAAGACCATTCATTTTCATTCATCGTTCCGAACCATTTTCTAACTCGCGTTGCCCAATGACAAGTTGTCCAGCGACATCTCGCTCGGGACTTTTGGAGTCACGACCAACTAAGCGTGACACGTTCTAAGGCTTTGCACGATCGCATCGCCTCGCCGACATACCCGTTTTATCCGTATATCTTGTAGTCTCGCTCGAACAATTTCTATAACGTCCATACACCACTCAGGGTTCGAGCCACTCGACTAGTCGTCGACACTCATTTATATTCTTCTCCGAACCTATCACATACACCACTCGGGCTCAAGCCATCCGATTCTAGTCCTCAATCACATTCGCGTCATGCGCTAAGACACCCTTCAGATTCGTTCGACGAATCTCTAGCGTAATCGCTCACGTCGCCTCGACGTACTAAGTCGTTCGCATTAATCCTCAAAATCCAAGCCAATCTTTTCGGGTACGCCTAAGCGTTAACTCGATAGCGTTCCTATCGATAGACACTCAAAGTGTATCTCCGTTCTCGATCGAGCGATACATTGACATCGCTCGCAACCCGATTGCACCCAAGAGTCGAGGTGCGCGACACGCGGACTAAGTTGTGCCGCATAACCATCTCGTGCGGACTACATTCCGAGTTTGCACGCTCAATTGCTAGGGTCATCGTAGGACTAGTTAGGCATGCACGCGACATGTTAACTTTGCATGTGTTATCTATCGAGTCAAGTTTAACATCGTTCGGCCAAAAGGCCGTCGCCTATCGATCCCGTTCAACCGAGTACTTGTACGAGCTTTTGAAAATATTAGACTTATTGTATGGAACATCCCAAGGCACATGAGAGAGAGCGTATACTTCTTTATTTCTAACGAGCTTTCAAAACTAAGAATTCGATGTGAAGTCCAAGGACGTAAAGCCATGCTCTGATACCAATATGTCACGTCCCGCTCCCGTAGGAGCGATCGTCCTCGCTAAGGCGTGATGCCGCACGGGCCTAGGTTGCGCCCGTGCAAGGCCAAGTCCAGAAACGGCCGATTTAAGCTAGGCCACAGAGTCGCACAGAGTGTCCCCATTTGCAGCGGAAAGTAAATAAGCACGAGTTGAAGCGAACTCAAACATTTTATTGATAATCACGAAGTTTACAAGTGGTGCTAGGCCGATATTACAAATCGCTCAAGCTCTCTCTCTGAAACATAAAAGGGCGTGCCAAGTGGCTTACAAGATGGAATGATACATGGCGATGTTCCGATACATTATGTCCTGTATAGGGTGCTTCAGCTTCTGCAACGTCCCAAGGCCCTGGAGTTGGCTCCGCGCCTTAACACGTTCGATGGAAACTCCGCACCAGCCGACGTCTCCTGCTTCCTGCAAGCAGACTGTGGGGTTATCAGTACATTGTTATGCACTGGTGGGGAGGCTAGCTCGCCCACAATGCTATCATTACCAAACACGTTGCATTTACTTTCGTGCACCGACTATCATTCATTGTCTTTCTAATCTTGCCTTAGGGTCAATTTCATGGCACATATCATGACCTATCTCGTGTGGCTGATTTCAAGTGTCGTATGGAAAATGCATGCACAACTTACCCGTACTTACCGTCCGGCCTTCCTTGTCCAAGATAAACCAAGTTAGTCAATATTAACATGAAGTAACATGACGTGATTTATGTAAACATTCAATGTTACGGGCGTGTCCATGTCTCGGGTTCTAGCACGTCATGGGCACGTTCTAGCACGTCGTGGACATGTTCTAGTGTTACGTTTCGAGCATGTTCAGGAGGCACATTTCAAGCATGTTCGGGGTGGTATATTTCAAGCATGTTCGGGGTGGTATATTTCAAGCATGTTCAGGCATGTTACATTTCGAGCATGTTCATGTTCAGGATGTTACTTTGCAAGCGTGTACAGGATGTTACGTTGCAAGCGTGTTCAAGAGTGTTATATTTCGGGCATGTTCAGGAGTGTTATATTTCGGGCATGTTCAGGAGACACTTCATTTAGTTAACTTAGACCACTTGTTTCAATGCAAGAACTTGCACGTGGATTGCCACCAGCATAGTCCACTTAATCTATATGCATGGGTCGCTGGCTTTACAAGCCATTTTGGACATATCACGTGGGCATTCTCACCTATCGAAGCGTGATGGCTGGTACACCTTGATAGTTTCTTGAAATGCCTGGCCTTACGTCTCTTTGAGTGGCCGAGCCCCCACTCAAAGCAGCCCGTAAGCCCCATGTCTGATTCCGCCTAGGCCGGCCACGGTATTCCCCCCCATCGCCCGTGTCGCAGAATCCTTCCTCAAGACGGCCACGGTATTCCCCCCCATCGTCCGTGCCGTTTGTCCACGACCATTTCGTATTTTACTTGTCATTTAAGATATCGGCTGTCTTCGAGCCGTAGGCTAACCCTTAGCCATAATGCGTTAACGACCAGGTTGGCGTCCGTACAGCGCGGGTAGCGAGCCCCGTTGCACGTGCCCATCACACCTGTCGCTAGCGTCTTCCATGTCTTATCTTTCATGTATTCTTTCTTTTATTTCTTTCTTTCACTTGTTCGTTCGTTCATTCATGTTTCACGTATTTATTCATTCATTCATTCATTCGTTGATTCATTCATTTCACGCATTACGCGACTCCCAGTGCGGGAGTCGCCTTGGCGACCCATCGGTCCCATAGCCTTTCAATGTTGCTATACTATACTCGGAACGACTATGTTGATAGTCTTCCTATTTCATTGTTGTAATCCATTCATTGTTTCATTGTTGAACGCATACGGGACTTGAACGTAAGCTTGTGCCGTAGCACGAGCGTAGAGCGCGGTGCAAGAGTTTCTATATTTTCCATGTTCCTTTCCATATTCTATACAAGCATACAAGTTAGGATTAATCCCTTAGCTAGGTGCGTTGAGTCATTTATTAGCATGCAAGAGGTTATCGTCTAGCGATTCTCGTGATAGTGTCCGTATTGTTATGTATCTAGGCTAAGCACAGACGGGTTCATCGGAGCCACCCACCTTAGCGACGTTCGCATCGGCCAAGCGATACTCCGAGCGCGCCTTTGAAAGTCTAAGTCTGGATCCATCTTGACAGGCCAATGCAAGCATTGCATCGATTCTACATCTGGTCGAGGCCAACTCTTCGGGTCGACGGCTCGTTCGAGTCGTTGCACTTGAGCAGGTCGTTACATGACCACCATACATGCTCCCGCAGATCTCGGTACATCTTGTTGGCACCCGGGTGTATAGAGTACTGAGATCTGTGGGCCTCCTGTATAACCTGCTCTCTGAGCTCCCCGCTAGGCACACATAACCTGGCACCGTGCCTCACGGTACCATCCTTTGCAAGTAAAAACTCAGCATCCCCCACTCCTAAACTGATCTGCTCTCTGATACTCTGCAGAGCCACATCCTCGAGCTGGGCCGCCTTGATCCTGTCTATCAAGTCCGACTGTATCTGCATCCTCCATAGCTGCATCTGCACTCCGGGTACGATCACCTCAATCCCAAGGCTCTCCAAGTCGGCAAGCAAATGTCGATCCATGGTCAAACACATGGCTGTCGGATACCTACTCAAGGCATCGACAACCACGTTGGCCTTCCCTGGATGATACTGCAGTGCAATGTCGAAGTCCTTCATCAACTCCAACCATCTGTGCTGCCTCATGTTCAACTCCTTCTAAGTGAATACATACTTTAAACTCTTGTGATATGTGAAGATCTCTACCCTCTCACCATACAGATAATGCTTCCACAGCTTCAGAGCAAATATCACTACTGCCAGCTCCAGGTCGTGGATAGGGTAGTTCTTCTCATGGGGACATTACTGCCTGGAAGCATAGGCAATCACTTTTCCGTGCTGCTGTAACACACAACCCAGCCTCTTCCCTAAAGCATCACTATAAATAGTGAAACTACCTGATCCTGAAGGCAACGTCAGAATCGGAGCTGTCGTCAGCCGCTTCTTCAACTCATCAAAAGCTGCCTGACACTCCTCTGACCATACATACTCAGTATCCTTCCGGGTCAACCATGTCAACGGCTCTGCAACCCGGGAAAAATCCTGCACAAATCTCCGGTAATATCCTGCCAGCCCAGGAAACTCCTGATCTCTGCAACTGAAGTCGGTGCTGCCCATGCCTCAACTGCTACAATCTTCTTGGGGTCAACTGAGATTCCATCTCCAGTCACCACATGCCCCAAGAAGTCCACCCGGTCTAGGAAGAACTCACATTTGGAGAGCTTCCCGTAAAGCTGCTCCTTCCTGAGAATCTCCAGCACTATCCTCAAATGCTCCTCGTGCTCCTCCTCAGTCTTGGAATATATCAAGATATCATCAATAAACACCACTACAAACTGACCAGATACTGATGGAACACCTTGTTCATAAGGTTCATAAACACTGCTGGTGCATTGGTTAGCCCAAACGGCATAACCAAAAACTCGAACTGCCCGTACCGCGTCCTGAAGGCGGTCTTAGGAATATCCTCCCCCTTCACCTTCACCTGGTGATATCCCGACCTCAGATCAATCTTGGAAAATACCCGAGCTCCGCTCAACTGGTCAAACAGATCGTCGATCCGCGGCAGTGGGTATTTGTTCTTGATCGTGAGGTTGTTGAGTGCCCTATAGTCAATACACATGCGTACTGACCTATCCTTCTTCGGCACGAACAACAATGGTGCTCCCCATGGCGACGAACTCGAGCGGATGAAGCCCTTGTCCTGTAGCTCATTCACCTACTTCTTCAGCTCCACCAGCTCGCTGTTGTTCACCCGATAGACATGCTGAGAGATGGGTTCCGCTCCTGGAACCAAGTCTATCGAGAACTCAATGTCCCTGTCTGGTGGCAGTCCCGGCAACTCCTCTGGGAAAACATCCATATAATCTGCTATCAAGGGGTGTGGAATCGTCTGCTCCTCGATCGAGACTCCACAGAAGACTCCGCTGCTCTGCTCTGCCTGACGTATGGAGTACTCGAACTCTGGCTCCCCCGGCGCTCTGAACAGAACTCTACCCCCTCTGCAATCGATGCTGGCGTGGTGCCTGCTCAACCAATCCATGCCTAGTACTATATCGTAGTTCGGCAATGGCATTACGAGCAGGCTCACCTCCAACTCACGGCCTCCCAAAACTACTCTCCGACCCTTACAAACATCACTCACGAGGATAATACCACCCCCGATCGTGATCTTGTAAGTCCTAGGCAACGATTCAGCTACGATACCGTGTCTAATCGCAAAAGATACTGATATGAAGCTATACGATGCACCAGAATCAAATAATGCAAATGCTGGACTGGAGTCGAGAAGAATCGTACCTGCAATCAGCTCTCCAGTCACCTCTGCCTCTCCAGCTGCCATGGCGAAGGCTCGCCCCTGGTGGCCTCTCCTGGCCTGCTGCTGGTGCTGGATAAACCTCTGCTGCTGAGTCGGCAGGGCTGGTCCCCGCTGCTGGCCCACTAGAGCTCTGGCTCCACCTCCCGGAGCTGCTCGTCCCATACGGCACTCCCTCATCTGGTGATGTGCTAAACCACACACCATGCACAGGCCCAGCCTCTTTTTGCACTCAAGGAAGACGTGCCCAGGCTTCTTGCAGAAGGCACAAGTGCTACCCTGCCTCTGACCCTGCTGGTGCTGCCTCGGCTGCTGCTGATGAGCCAGCCTCTGCTGAATCGGCTGAGGCTGAAACTGCCTCGGCTGCTGAAACTGAAAGTGAGGCCTCTTGGCCTGGCCTTCGCTGCTGCTACTGCCCCCAACTGGGTCTCTTCCTCTCTTGAGCCTAAGCTCAAGATCATCCTCTGCTAACAGGGCTCCCGTCAAGATCTCCTCAAACATAGCATCTCTGTTCCCCTTGGTCAGGGACTTGACCTCCTTGACCAGAACCTTCCGAAACCTTTGGGCCTTCACCGTCTCGCTCAACCCCTCAACAAACCTGCCGAGACGGCTAAACTCTCCCGCATACTCCTCTACTGAGAGGCTCCCCTGGACCAAGCTCTCAAACTGCGACTCTAAGGCTCTGACTGCTGAATCTGGGAAGAACTTCTTCTTGAAGAAGCCCCTGAACTGCTCCCAAGTCTGCCCTGGTACCCCCACCCTGGGGTCTAACTGATACCAGGTGCGAGCAAGATCTCGTATCCGGCTAGCTGCGGCCTCGATCTGAAGATCTGCTGGTATCCTGGCCAAGCGAAAGATCTCCTCCATATGCTCGATCCACTCATCGGCATATAGGATCCCCTCTGTCCCCAGAAAGTGTCTGGGGCTCATCTTCTGAAACTGCTCGATCCCCGATGTCCTCGACTGCTGCACCACTGGTCGAGCTGCGGCTGTCGTGACGGCCAACTCCATGCCTCTATCCTGTCGAGCCTGCTGTCAGTCCATGAACTGCTGGAAATACGCGAACATCTGAGCTGCGTCCACATGTCCTGGAGGCGGTGGAGGCTAGAAGGGATCCTCTGGAATGACCGGGTCCTGCCTCCCAGTCGGTGGATGCATACCCCCTGCTACGGCTGCCGAGGTCTCAACACGAGCTGAGGTGGCAGGAGCTACAGTCCCCTGGCCTCGCTGTGCTGGCTGAGAGGTAGCAGTCCTCTCTATAGCATCCTCATGAATGGCACGCTGCGATCTAGTCTCTACCATCCTGAAGATAGACAAACAAGAGTATCAATTTCTGAGAAAGAAGCAAAATAACAAAGGCGGACAATTATAATTCAAAGGATCAGCTGACAAAGGATTTAGATGGCAATAAAAGAAATTCTCCTAAAGTGATTGAGTATCTTAAAATTAATGTCCTATATCCTATAGCAGGCTGCAGTGATACTCTAGTTCGAGTATCACTACACTTCTAGTCTAGACCTGCATGGGCCACCACTAAAAATGTGTCACGACCCGCACCCACTGTGAGGGTACGAGAACGCAACAACGCCCAGCCTACGCCGCAGTGTCGGCAGTAGAACGTTGTCCTATGTCACAATATCTAACAATATATCTCTAAACAGTTTATACTCCCCGAATGGGGGTGACATAGCAATAGTAAACTCAATCACAACTAAGGAAGAGATAGCACGATAAGAAATAGAACTCAAGGAATAAAATAGATAAAAGCAGTCTAAGATAATCTCAGCAATATCCAACAGTAAAAGGTCTCAGATGAAAGAATATATACAACTCATAACTCCAAATAAAGTCTAACTAAGACAAGTCTCAAGACTGCAAAAGTAAGATAAGCCTAACTAGTCTAGTCTAGGCAATCGGGGTGATCTCCTCAGCTAGATCTGGGTCCTCCTGAGGGTCCAGCTCGCAGGTGTCATCTAAGGCTGCCCCGTAGTAAGTGTCCAGGCAGGCCTCCTTCTCGTCCTCTATAATATTTCAACAGGTCCAGTCAGGACAGGAACGAGTACAGTACATCTCAACAGATCATAGCAGGTTAGAAATATAAGCATGCAGTAAAGTAAGATAAAGGTACTGAAAGAAATGCAGTATGTAAACAGAGAGAGAACTGTAATAGAAATATCTACTATACATAGGGAACTAGCAGTGACTAGTGAGTCAGAGTACAACATAAACATGTAAATGGCATAGGAGATTCTGATACTACACTATGGAAGAGATTCTGATACTACACTACTTGGATAGTATTCACATGTCCACTTATACTCCCCCATACCCCCAATCAATACACAAGGATCCAGCCAGCTTATGTTATGATTCCATGCAATGGCCCCGCAGGGTGATACATGGATGCCCATAAATGGGTGATTCTGGGGGTTACCCAACAGTGTAAGATTCTAGGAAGACTCTACGATCATAAGAGTATATGTCGTAAGTGATCAAAGAACCAAGAAGCATAGTGATACGCCATGTAAGTGAAACGCACAGAACACGTAGTACCCGATGCTCCATAAGGATAACATCTCAAGAAAGGATCCATATAGTACCAATCCGTGTGACCATCGTGACAGTACAAGTAAAGTAATCTACTGCAGGAATTAATTCTAAGTAGGATATGAAATGATCAGAGAATGTACTCGCCTATATCTGAGTGTCCAATATGAAACTTACTGTCCAAGGAGTGGTGTCTGGCTCCTAATCAGAATAGCACAAGTCACAACAAGTCCAGAATAGTAAAATGGAGTCCTACTATGCATTCTACATGATTCTAAGTCAATCTAGGCCAAAGTCAACTCTTGGTCAACTTTGGTCAACCCTAGAAGTCAAACTAGGTCAACCTTGTCTAAACTAGGCTATACTAAGTCTAATAATGTAGAACAAGCCCTATCTAGGCTTATCAAGCTATACCAAACTGCCTAGTCCTATTCTCAACACAAGTGAATACATTGCCTATATCTAGTAATATCCAAGTATACACATATGGCACAAACATGAACTTGCAAAACCCATACAACCCTATATGTGTACTATCATGGCATTTCCCTCCATACTCTATATATATCTATATGTAAGCCACACTCACATACATAGGAACATATATATCACAATGTATATATTAACCTACAATATAAACACATTGCATTATATATAGATAGAGTCATACTATAGACTGTGCATTAGGTAGCCATATAGGAAAACATGAATAACTGCATGTGTGTGATAGGGCTATAAGTGACAGGAAGGGAAATTAGTGGTAGGTGGTTGTGTGTGTGTACAGGAATTTTATATGTGCAGGAAGGTAAAACAGTAGAAGAAAACAGTGTGAAAACTGCTGTGGTGTGTGTGTGTGTGTAATGTGGCACATGAAAACAGTACAACAATCAACTAGTGTGCAGGAAAATACAAACAGTGGAAGAGGGGGATAGTGTGTGTGTGCTGTGGTGTGTGTGTATACAATGCAGGGATTACACATATATGCAGGAATTGAAATCAGTGAAGAAGAGGACAGTGTGTGTGAGTGTTCATAGGAAGACAGTGAGCAGGAAATAAAACAGTGAAAGGGAGGGGAAAAATGTGTGTGTTGTGTTCCAGTGTCACAGGAACAAACAACAGTGTAAGGAAGGACAGTGTAAAACAATTTCCAGGTTGAACTTGTTCTCAGATTTCAATATCAAGAACTCAGTTTTGACTTAAAGCAATTTCAGGTTTGATAAAATATCAACAATGCAACTAATGACAGGGTAATCCCATGTTCAGCCAAACAGTGTTTATGTTAGTAATACCCCACTTCAGTTCCTCATAAACCAAACCCAGATTTAACATATCTCAGTGAGAAAAGAAGGAATCAAAATGACAGTGATACACAGGTTTTGCATATATCAGACTTCACAACAGTCCCAACCATTTCCTTCTATTTCGAAGCCAACACACATCAATTTCAACCCAAAACTTACACACTGATTGATGACTAATAGGAGAACCATACTATGAACTTAAACATGTAACTAACAACATTTAGATTGATCAAAAAGACTGTCAAAAGCCATATCCAAAAACTGGGAAAAATCAGTGAAGAAAATAGGTATCAGATTTTGGAAAAACATTTAGAATTGATGATTAAAATCAAACTAAAATAAGCTATCAATGGTTGGTAATTGAAAGCAACCCCTGTGCACGAACCCCACAAATCACTTCGTGTCACCCAAGGCCGGATATGGCGTGTCCACATCAAAGAAACTCAAAATAACACACACAGTGCACTGTTAGTACACTGTTTCGTGCACAAGTGCACTTGTGTCATGTGCACGACACAAGACACGAGGGAATCTCGTGGTCATACACATGGGTAGCCCACCTATAGGGCTACCTCATAGGCCCACTGTCCTGTGTCCACGACGTGTCAGGGTCGGACACGAGACCCATATTAGTGGGTGAAACACACTGTGCACACCACAGGCTAAAACCCGTGCGTGATCAAATCCTCCCTCGATACGACACGGGGACACGTGGGACTTGACACATGGCATGTCAGTCAGTGCCCCATGACTCGTGCCGAGTTTTGTGTCAAACAAAAGCGTGTCGTGTCCGCTACAGGGCCCAAGTAGCAGGGGATCCCTGTAGCACGCGCGCGAGCATGTGCACGCGCGTGTCCATACCACAAAATCGACACAGAACGACACGAAAACTACGACACAAGGACAGGAACCCTTAACCCAGATCAAAATCATATTTCCTATTCAAAAACATTGGACAAACCCAATCGAAATGCCCTTTGAGGCATTTCGTCGAACACTCTGTCCTAGCTTCTGATACGTGTCCAGAATGGACACGAAACCACTGATACTGACATAAAAACTATCCATACCTTAGGGGGGACCCTTAGGGCTTCCTATTCATGAAGACTAATTGAAAATCCATAGAGATTTGAGAGAGTTACCTCTTGATGAACTTTCAATGGAAACCCCCGATTCAAAGCTCTCCACTGGATGACCCAATCAATCCAAAACAACTTCAAACTGAGATGAGACCTTAGCAACAGCAAGAACAATCATATTAGGACCTATTGGAACAATTTAGAAAGAAAAAGGAAGAGGAAAGGAGTTCTAGAAATTAAAATGCAATAAAATTAACCTCCTTGAAATTAGGGCTTTTCCTAAGAAAGAGGCAACCCTAGATTTTAGGAGGGGTTTTATATGATGGGGATCCCTAGGTGGATAGGTGGCCGGCCACTACATCCTTAGGGTTAGGGTTTTGGTCAAAACTTTGGGCCTTGGGCCAAGTTACATAGGCTATGGTAGGTTTAATTAATTAAAGGCTCTAAAATCATAAGCCATGACTTATGACTTTCTAATCCTTTTACTAAAATGACTAAACCAAGTGTTGGGCTAGGTTAGACTAGAGTCACTTGACCTAACCATGTCCAACTAACTAGGGTTAGCTCCTAGGTTGGTCTACAAGGGTCAATACTAGTCAAAAAATTAAACTAGTCCAAATAATTCCAAAAAAATTCCTAAAAATTCCCATAAATTCTAATTAATACTAATAAATTTAAATTACCCCAAAAATGACAAATTTACCCTTAAACTAGAAATATGGTAGTGACAGTGTCTATGCAGGCCTCATCCTCATCCTCTGTAATATTTTCAACAGGTCCAGTCAGGACAGAAGCGAGCACAAAACATCTCACGCAGTTCATATCATGTTAGAAAATATAAAGCATGCAATAGGGTAAGGTACATGAAACGCTGAAAGAAAGAAGTATATGAAAAATAGTAGAGATTTGATAACAGGAAATATCTAAATATGATAAGTAAGAACTGTAAGCAACATGTGATTTAGAGCACAATATGGTAATATAAACGGGTTAGGTTATACAATAAAATAGGACTCCTTTGTACCTGGGTGTACAATGGACATATACAATTTCTTATATAATAGGATTGATCACATAACCACTTCTACTCTCCCTCCCCCAATCAATACACAAGGATCCAATTCAGTTACGTTACCTTATACAATGGCTTGTACAATAGCTCAATGTGATAATGAGAGTACAATATGCACAATGAGTGTACAATGATTAGGGTATTCAATAAATACAATATGTAAGTGAAATGCATATCACAATATGTATTTAGTGAATACAAGGAGATAACATCTCAGAAGAAGATCCGTATAGTACCAATCCGTGATAATGATCGTGTCAGCATCAAGTACAGTAATTTAGAGCAAGAATATAAATTCAGACAAGTATGAAACGGTCAGAGAATGTACTCGCCTGTATCCTGAGTATCTGAAGAATATCTACTGTCCGAGGAGTGGTGTCTGTCTCCTATAGAACAGCATAAGTCACAACGTGTCTAAAAATGATAACAAGATGCAATTCAATGCATTCTAAATGAGTCTAGGTCAATCTAGGCCAAGGTCAACTCTTGGTCAACTCTGGTCAACCCTAGAAGTCAAACTAGGTCAATTCTAGTCTAATTTAGTTAAATTAGGTCAAACAAGGTTAAACTTGGTCAAGCTAGCCATTCTAGGTCTAACTCTAGTCTAAACCAGTCAACCAAGTCTAGCCAACCCTAACTAAACCTAGGCTAGCACACAACCACAACACAATGCCAACTAAGCTTATCAAAACACACATTACATAGGTTTAACATATACAAGTTATACCTATATATCATACTACAACATGTAAATCTATAGCTACCATGAATATGTTATATACATTACATTTCATATGCATATATATTCATAAGGGGGTGTGTGGAGGGAAAAAGAGTATGGGAAAGAGAGAATGTGAAGAGTGTGTGGACATTAGTGATATGTGTGTGTGGGAAATTTCAACATGGGTTCTCAGTCCATGTGTGCATATTACAGTTCTCAGACTTCAAATAATTTGCAAAAGTGTGTGTGTTGTGTAGGGTGTGAGAGATTGTAAATATGAAAACTTGTTGACAAGGAACTAGGGGGTGTCCTGTGTGTGATGTATATGTGTGTATGGGCTAAGGGAAGGTGGTACAAAACAATTCAATATGAAGTTGCCACTCATCACAGATTTACAATCACAGTTGAATCATGACATAAATAGAATTAAGGGTGTAGTGTACAGGGAAACATTAGAGATAGGGTGTCCATTACATGTGTGTGTGAAAGTGTGGGTAATGGGGAAAACAATGTGACAGGAAATTCATAGGGGAAAACATTCCAATGTGAAATCAGTGCAATGCTTGTGTAACATGGAATCAATAGATAGGAGAGGATAGGTTGTCTAAACCCAGGAAAAATCAGTGCCAACACTGTTCTTAGGAAGTGAAGGTAACTGACAGTTAACAACAGTCTAAACAAAAGGTTTACACATCATTTAACCCATTCGAACCCAAGTCCCATGCCAACATGAGAACTCAACATGCTGTGAAAACTCAGTTTTATGTATTGGTCTTGGCTACATGCAACCTATAAGTTCTCAGGTTCAGTTTGAATGTATTAGCAATGTGTGTATTTACTAAACAGTGGGTGAAATCTCAGTTCAGAATTTAAGAACCAATTCAAGTTTTAAACCAAGAAGTAAAAATAGGAAACCAAATCAGGATTCAGTGATTAAAACTTTTAGAGTATCAGACTTTTGAACCCCTAACCCAAATCACAATCGAAACCCTCATTGTTTGCACAAAACATAACTAAGCATGAACATTATTCATTAAACATGTAGGAAAATGAATCTCAGGTATTACATATTCAGTCTAAAAACAGGAGTTAGATCTCAGCTATTAGTATTCATGAGAATTACCAAATGACAGTTTATATCAACTTAACAGTTAACTCAAATGCCCCAAAACACATCTCAAAACTTGCAGTTAAACCCCCACATGAACCCTGATGCATTCCCATATATATCCCAGCATGTAAACTCAACTAAGACATGTAATTTAATCATTAAATATGAATAAATCATTCAGAAAATAGAGCCATTACACTGATACTGGGTTCAGTATCGGAAAGGAAAAAAATGCAAATTTGAATATCAAACATTGTAACAAAACCCAAAGTGATGGTTGGTAATTAGGGACATACATGTGAGGGTATATGAGGGTGTCCTCGTGTCCAAAAATTGGATACGAAACGTGTCCCAATCAACTGCACAAACACAGACCCAAACAGTGCACCACAATCGTCGTGCACGCGTACACGTGCGTGTAACACGCGACACACGACACGACACGTGCTCGTGTCCAGAGGTTCACCTAGGTTAGCCCTAGGTCTGACACACACTACACTGGGTCCACGTGTCCCACAGACACGACATGACACGCGGGTCAGTCATGCCGGTGCACGCGCACAGTAGCTCGCGTGCGATAGCGCACGGCCAGTGCGGGGACGATTGCGCCACGCACACTCCACGAGGTGCTCCCAACTTTTGGGAGCACGGTGACAGTCGTTGCCCCTAGGCTCACGCTAAAAATTAGGACACGACGTGTCCTGTGTCTCGTATTCTAGCCCCCGATAGGCAGGACACAGGTATGTGGCTCGTGCAGCGTGTCCATGTGCAAAAACAGGACACAAAACACTAGGACACCTTCACAAAAGTTAATGTACATATCAAGATCTACAAATCCATGTAATTATATTTCAAAAATATGAAAATTTATTCCTATGTGGTATTTCTACAAATACCTAGTGTATCACTATGATAAGTGTCCGATACAGACACGAAACGGACAAAAAAACTTAGCAAAACCTATACCAACAGAGAGAGGACACCTAGGGCTTCCTAACCATGCAAAGAAATCAAAATTTGGTGGAGAGAATAGGGATTTACCTATAGGTTTGAAATGGCTCAAAAAGCCCCAAAGTGAGTTGTTCCTCAAGCTACCCAAACTCTTCCAAATTGCCCCTTCCCTGGAATTTCTCACCATAGTCATCAAAAATACAGAGATTAGAATCTATTGCGAGAAATTTGGAAGAAAAAGGAGTTGAAATGGAGGAGTTATGGATTGGGGAAGAAAGGGTTTTACCTCTATTTTCAACTTGCTATTTTTTCTAAGGAGGCTAGCCCTAAGTTTAAGGAGACATTAAATAGGAGTGTGGATCCCTATGTGGCTGGTCATAAATGCTAGAGTTAGGGTTTAGTTAGTTGGTCCATGGGCCTCCCTCTCTAAGTCAAGTTACATCTAAGTTTCGAAGGGCCCATTCTCAAAAATCAATTCTCATTACTAAAACTCCTATTTGATTTCTAACTTGATAATTTCTACCCTCAACTTAAGTTAACCATCCTACTTAGTCCATGGGTTAAGTCTAAGCTTCTAGGTTAGTCTACTAAGGTCAATGCTAGTCAAAGTCAACCTAGTCAACTATCATTCAAAAAATTCCAAAATAAATTCTAAAAATTTCCATAAATCATAATAAATTCAAATGAATCCTAAAATGACCAAAATACCCTCTAGACTAAAATGTACTAATCAAACATCCTAATCACATGGCTAGGCTCTAGGTCAAGCTACACTAGCCAAACACCAAAGTCATAAGTCATGATTTAAATAGTTTAAAAAATGATTAGAAATTTACCAAAAATCTTATTATTAATTAAATATCATAATTAAATAAAATTAAAATACAAAATTTCAAAATTATCCTCATTTTAGAAAACTGGATGTTACAAGTCTACCCACCTTAGAAAAATTTTGTCCTCGAAATTAAAATGGTAGTAGTCCTTCTAGGTCAAACACCCCCACAATCAAAGTCTCAAACATACCTTCAGATAATCATATGCGTCTGTCCAAAATCATGATACTCAGAATCTTCGTCGTGTTAGTGAGCAAGGCTACGATAATCACAGAGTCCTTGACTAAGGCACATACCTCTAGAATCATGGTATTTAAGATTTTCGTGTTGCCGCATGCTTGGCAGCGAAAACCTTAAATTCCCACACCCGAGAAATACGTCCTAAATCTGACTATATGTCCACACTATGCCAGCTAAACACGACTATCGAAGATTCTAGATTCCATAACTGGGTGACCTAGCCCACATGACTTATCTCAGAAGAAATCAAACATAACACAAGAACAACATGACAAAATTGATAAATCAACAAGGAACAGAAGGAATCAAAATTTCAATGCAGTTATAAGAGGCAATTGTAGAATTTGAATCAAGGACGGAACCTACAACTAGATCTCCAACGGCCTGAGCATCCTCGGCTGTCATGGCGAAAGCTCGTCCTGGCTGGCCTCCCCTGGCCTGCTGCTGGTGCTGTACGAACCTCTCCTGTTGAGTCTGTAATGGTGGTCCCCTCTGCTGCCCTGCCGGAGCCCTAGCTCCTGGTGCTATCTGAGCCAACGGTGTCGGGTTCTTGGGACACTCTCTACACTGATGCTCTGCTAAACCGCAAAGTAAACACATACCCAGCCTCTTCCTGCAATCGTTCCACCAATGGCCTGGCTTCTTGCAGAAGTTGCACACGATGTCCTACTGATACTGCACATGTCTCTGCCCCTGATACTGAACAGGCCTCTACTGTAGCTGATGTATCTGAGCCCTCGACTGCTGGTACTGCTGCTGAAACTATTGCTGAACGTACGACCTCTTGGTCGGTCCTCCACTGCTGCTGCCTCCCTGGGAGTCTCGCCCCCTCTTGAGCCTAAGCTCAAGATCATCCTCTGAGCTAAAACGTCCACCAGGATCTCCTCATAGGTAGCGCTATGGGCGTTCTTGGTGTAGGACTTAACCTCCTTTACCAAGCCCTTTCGGAACCTCCGGGCCTTCGTCGCCTCCGACAAGTCCTCCATAAATCTGCTCAGGCGGCAGAACTCTCCTGCGTACTCCTCCACGGACTGGCTCCCCTGGACTAGGGCCTCGAACTGGGTCTCGAGGGCTCCCAGCGCTGCGTCTGGAAAGAACTTTTCCTTGAACAGCTTCTTGAATGCTTCCCAAGTCTGTCCTGCTGTACCGACCCTCGGGTCGGTCTGGTACCATGTACGGGCTAAATCCTGTATCATGCTGGCCGCTGCCTCAATCTGGAGCCTCGTCGGGATCTCGGCCAACCTGAAAATCTCCTCCATATGCTCGATCCACTCATCGGCATACAAGATCCCCTCTGTCCCTCGGAAGTCTCTCGGGTGCATCTTCTGGAAATCTTGGATGCCCTTCTCCCGTGGCTGGTACGGCTGCGGGGCTGCCGCTAGCTGAGCTACGACTCTCTCTACTGCGGTCATTGCCAGCTCAATGCCTCTTTTGAGCTCTGTGGTGTGCCTCTGCTGCTGGGTCTGCTGACCCTCCATGTACTGCCGAAAAAAGACTAATAGCTGAACGGCGTCAATGGTCCCTGCAGGTGGCTGCTGCTGCTGAAGAAGTACATCCGGAATCACCGGACTCGGCTCATGCCTCACTGCTGGTGGGGCTCCTCCAAAAGCTGTCGAAACGCCTACCCCAGTTGGCATGACTGAGGCTGCGGTACCAGGGGCTGGCTGTTGAGTATGAGGGCTGGCAGACCTCTCATCAGCGTCCCCTTGGCCCTAGCGATGCGATCGCGTCTCAACCATCCTGGAGACACAGATCAAAAAGGAACAATTGCTGAGAATGAGTCGAAATATCAAAGGAGGACAGTTTAAATTCAAGGAAGGCAATAAGCGGCAAAATGTAGATATACGGAATCTGAATAAGAGTTTTTTCTATTTGTGATTGAGTACCTTCAAAAATATCCTAATCCTGCTGCAGGCTGTAGTGGTACTCTAGTTCGAATACCACTACATAAACTCGACCTGCATGGGCCACCACTAAAAACGTGTCACGACCCGCACCCACTGTGAGGGTACGAGAACGTAACAACGTCCAGCCTACGCCGCAGTGTCGACGGTAGAACGCTGTCCTAGGTCAATCATCTAACAATATAAAGGTACCTGTACAGTATATACACTCCGAATGGAGGTGACATAACAATATACAGTCTCAATCACATCTAAAGCAGAATGATAAGATGAAAAGATAGATAGATAAATACTGGAATGGAAGAAAATACATAATAACCAGAGAGTCTAAGTGTCTAAGGTAACATCTCAACAACATCCCGAATACAAGTCCCAACTACTGAATATAAAAGAATATGTACAATCTAAATCTCAAGTGACAGAAATAGTAAACCTAGACTAAGGAGTCTAAGTCTCTAAGCTAGTGGATCAGGCTGAAAATCTGGGTCACACGAGCCATCTACAGCTGTCCCATAGAAGGTGTCTATGCAGGCCTCATCCTCATCCTCTGTAATATTTTCAACAGGTCCAGTCAGGACAGGAGCGAGCACAAAATATCTCACGCAGTTCATATCATGTTAGAAAATATAAAGCATGCAATAGAGTAAGGTACATGAAACGCTGAAAGAAAGAAGTATATAAAAAACAGTAGAGATTTGATAACAGGAAATCTCTAAATATGATAAGTAAGAACTGTAAGCAACATGTGATTTAGAGCACAATATGGTTATGTAAACGGGTTAGGTTATACAATAAAATGGGACTCCTTTGTACGTGGGTGTACAATGGACATATACAATTTCTTATACAATAGGATTGATCACATAACCACTTCTACTCTCCCTTCCCCAATCAATACACAAGGATCCAATTCAGTTACGTTACCTTATACAATGGCTTATACAATGGCTTGTACAATGGCTTGCACAATAGCTCAATGTGATAATGAGAGTACAATATGCACAATGAGTGTACAATGATAAGGGTATTCAATAAATATAATATGTAAGTGAAACGCACATCACAATATGTATTTAGTGAATACAAGGAGATAACATCTCAGAAGAAGATCCGTATAGTACCAATCCGTGATAATGATCGTGTCAGCATCAAGTACAGTAATCTAGAGCAAGAATATAAATCCAGACAAGTATGAAACGGTCAGAGAATGTACTCGTCTGTATCCTGAGTATCTGAAGAATATCTACTGTCCGAGAAGTGGTGTCTGTCTCCTATAGAACAGCAAAAGTCACAACATGTCTAAAAATGATAACAAGATGCAATTCAATGCATTCTAAATAAGACTAGGTCAATCTAG
Organism: Iris pallida; assembly: GCA_029216955.1. Lineage (NCBI taxonomy): Eukaryota > Viridiplantae > Streptophyta > Magnoliopsida > Asparagales > Iridaceae > Iris > Iris pallida. Next base: position 974,832 of record JANAVB010042418.1, read on the forward strand.
GCCAAGGTCAACCCTTGGTCAACTCTGGTCAACCCTAGAAGTCAAACTAGGTCAATTCTACTCTAATTTAGTCAAACTAGGTCAAACAAGGTTAAACTTGGTCAAGCTAGCCATTCTAGGTCTAACTCTAGTCTAAACCAGTCAACCAAGTCTAGCCAACCCTAACTAAACCTAGGCTAGCACACAACCACAACACAATGCCAACTAAGCTTATCAAAACACACATTACATAGGTTTAACATATACAAGTTATACCTATATACCATACTACAACATGCAAATCTATAGCTACCATGAATATGTTATATACATTACATTTCATATGCATATATATTCATAAGGGGGTGTGTGTGTAGGGAAAAAGATTGTGGGAAAGAGAGGATGTGAAGAGTGTGTGGACATTAGTGATATATGTGTGTGGGAAATTTCAACATGGGTTCTCAGTCCATGTATGCATATCACAGTTCTCAGACTTCAAATAATTTGCAAAAGTGTGTGTGTTGTGTAGGGTGTGAGAGATTGTAAATAGGAAAAATTGTTGACAGGGAACTAAGGGGGTGTCTTGTGTGTCATGTATATGTGTGTATGGGCTAAGGGAAGGTGGTACAAAACAATTCAATATAAAGTTGCCACTAATCACAGATTTACAATCACAGTTGAATCATGACATAAATAGAATTAAGGGTATAGTGTACAGGGAAACATTAGAGATAAGGTGTCCATTACATGTGTGTGTGAAAGTGTGGGTAATGGGGAAAACAATGTGATAGGAAATTCATAGGGAAAAAAATTCCAATGTGAAATCAGTGCAATGCTTGTGTAACCTGAAATAAATAGATAGGAGTGAATAGGTTGTCTAAACCCAGAAAAAATCAGTGCCAACACTGTTCTTAGGAAGTGAAGGTAACTGACAATTAACAACAGTCTAAACAAAAGGTTTACACATCATTTAACCCATTCGAACCCAAGTCCCATGCCAACATGAGACCTCAACATGCTGTGAAAACTCAGTTTTATGTATTGGTCTTGGCAACATGCAACCTATAAGTTCTCAGGTTCAGTTTGAATGTATTAGCAATGTATGTATTTACTAAACAGTGGGTGAAATCTCAGTTCAGAAATTAAGAACCAATTCAAGTTTTAAAACAAGAAGTAAAAATGGGAAACCAAATCAGGATTCAGTGATTAAAACTTTTAGAGTATCAGACTTTTGAACCCCTAACCCAAATCACAATCGAAACCCTCATTGTTTTCACAAAACATAACTAAGCATGAACATTATTCATTAAACATGTAGGAAAATGAATCTCAGGTATTACATATTCAGTCTAAAAATAGGAGTTAGATCTCAGCTATTAGTATTCATGAGAATTACCAAATGACAGTTTATATCAACTTAACAGTTAACTCAAATGCCCCAAAACACATCTCAAAACTTGCAGTTAAACCCCCACATAAACCCTGATGCATTCCCATATATATCCCAGCATGTAAACTCAACTAAGACATGTAATTTAATCCTTAAATATGAATAAATTATTCAGAAAACAGAGCCATTACACTGATACAGGGTTCAGTATCGAAAAGGGAAAAATACAAATTTGAATATCAAACATTGTAACAAAACCCAAAGTGATGGTTGGTAATTAGGGACATACATGTGAGGGTATATGAGAGTGTCCTCGTGTCCAAAAATTGGACACGAAACGTGTCCCAATCAACTGCACAAATACAGACCCAAACAGTGTACCACAATCGTCGTGCACGCGTGCACGCGCATGTAACACGCGACACACGACACGACACGTGCTCGTGTCCAGAGGTTCACCTAGGTTAGCCCTAGGTCTGACACATACTACACTGGGTCCACGTGTCCCACAGACAAGACATGACACGCGTGTCAGTCGTGCCTGTGCACGCGCACAGTAGATCGCGCGCGACAGCGCGCGGCCATTGCGGCGACGATTTCGCCACGCATGCTCCACGAGGTGCTCCCAAATTTTGGGAGCACGATGACAGTCGTTGCCCCTAGGCTCATGCCAAAAATTAGGACATGACGTATCCTGTGTCTCGTATTCTAGCCCCCGATAGGAAGGACACAGGTGTGTGGCTCGTGCAGCGTGTCCACGTACAAAAACAGGACACAAAAGGACATAAAACACTAGGACACCTTCACAAAAGTTAATGTACACATCAAGATCTAGAAATCCATGTAATTATATTTCAAAAATATAAAAATTTATTTTTATGTGGCATTTCTACAAATACCTAGTGTATCACTATGATAAGTGTCCGATACGGACACGAAACGGACACAAAACTTAGCAAAACCTATATCAATAGAGAGAGGACACCTAGGGCTTCCTAACCATGCACAAAAATCAAAATTTGGTAGAGAGAATAGAGATTTACCTATAGGTTTTAAATGGCTCAAAAAGCCCCAAAGTGAGTTGTTCCTCAAGCTACCCAAACTCTTCCAAATTGCCCCTTTCCTGGAATTTCTCACCATAGTCATCAAAAACACAGAGATTAGAATCTATTACAAGAAATTTGGAAGAAAAATCAGTTGAAATGGAGGAGTTAAGGATTGGGAAAGAAAGGGTTTTACCTCTATTTTCAACTTGCTATTTTTTCTAAGGAGGCTAGCCCTAAGTTTAAGGAGACATTAAATAGGAGTGTGGATCCCTAGGTGGCTGGTCATAAATGCTACGGTTAGGGTTTAGTTAGTCTATTACCCTTTTACGTACTGGGGGTGGGAGTAATAGATTCGAGACAAAATCCAACAGAGGTAATATGGACGTGATAGGTATTGTGGTCTTAACACCATGTCTTTTATCCCGGGTTGGGCATAGGTGTTAAGTCGGAAGACTATCGGTTTCAGAGGTAATATGGACGTGACACACGATAATCAGGCATAATCTTTGGTGGACCTATTACTCTTTTGTGTACTGGTGGTACGAGTAATAGATTCGAGACAAAACCCAACAGAGGTAATATGGACGTGATAGGTTTTGTGGTCTTAACACTATGTCTTTATCCTAAACTCGGTACATGTGTTAAGTTAGGAGATTGTCTATATCAGAGATAATATGGACGTGATATATGACAATCGAAACATCAGAGCGAAAGTTCAAAGGTATCAATATACATGACTTGTCACTCAGAGAGATGCAATATGAGTCCCCTCGGAGGGAGCAGAGTGTAAGTTCAGAGATACCTGATCTACATAAGTCGACACTCTAGGCAGTATGGGGACATTTTTTTAACATAGTATTTTTTTAGGAACTTGCCATTTATGGGCATCATGAGCAAGTCCCAATTCTGCTTTGCGAGCCGGTATGCGCCATTGGAGAATACAGTCTCGATGATGAATGGACCCTTCCATTTAGGCTAGAATTTGTCGGGGTCTTGTGAGTCATGACCATTGGTTGGCGAATGGCCAAGACGAGATCGCCGAATTAGAATATTCTCTGTTTGACTTTCTTGTTGAAAGAACGAGAGATGCTCGCTTGGTAGAGCTCTATGATTTGTTGAGCTTGTAAACGCTTCTCGCCTAAGGCTTCCAGTTCTTGTAGTCATCGGCGGTGGTTGTCATCCGACGTCAATCGGTAAGTAAGGGCCACACGAAGCGAGGGGATCTGAGTCTACAATGGGAGAACTGCCTCACTCCCGTAAACCAAGAAGAATGGTGTATTTCCTGTAGCCGTCTGAATCGTAGTACGATACGCCCATAAGCACTCGCTAAGCTTTTCATTTCAGTTGCGTTTGTTTGAAGACACGAACTTTTTGAGGAGCTTGATTATGGTTTTGTTGAAGGCTTCAGCCAGACCATTAGCCGATGGATTATATGCCGTCGAGGATATGTTCTGAATCTAATTCTTGTCACAAAATTGGTATAAAGTGTGGCTTGCAAACTGTGGACCATTGTCGTGAATAATCCTTCGGGGCAGTCCAAAATTGTAGATGACGTGATGTTTTATGAAACTAATCATGTTTGATGTCTTTATCTCTGTAAGCGGAACAGCTTTTGCCTATTTGGAGAAGTAATCTGTGATTACAAGTATGAACCGATGCCCCCTGGATGGCGGTGGGGTGATTGGCCCAATGATTTCCATTCTCCATGCTTCAAATGGCCAAGAGGCCATATATTGGGTGCAAGAATTCGGATGGCAGATGTATGAAATCTACATGGATCTGGCAAGCCTTACACTTCTTTGCATAATCAACTGCATCTGCTACCATTATGGGCCAGTAATAACCCATCCGGCGGAGGCGATCTTGCAATTTCGGGCCAGGTTGGTGAGCCCCGCAAGCGCCATCATGAGCCTCGCATAAGGCGTCTTTGGCTTCTGCATTTGACAGGCATCTTAACAGTAGCCCATCGTAGAATCGTCAATATAACATTTTTGTCTTCGTATCATAGAAGAATCTAAGAGAGCGCCTTCTGATTGAAGTTGCTTCCTTCATATTCTCTGGCAGAATTCTGTAGACTGCAAAGTCAATAAGCGGGCGTCTCCAGTCTTGTATGTCGTTGGTTATCTGGGCGGAGTAACTCGTACCAGTTTAACATTGTTTTTAGGACAGACCAGCTCATGGCCTATCACGTCGACTAGACGATGAGCATCATTTGGAACTGCCAAGGAAGCGGCGAGGCCTGCTAGGGCATCGGCTTCAATATTTTAGAGCCAAGGAACATGCTCTATAAAGAACCCTCTAAGGTTGCAATGATGGCAATTGTTGTCTGATGGTAGGGAATCAGGTCCTCGTTGCGAACCTCGTATGAGCCTCGGATCTGATTAACAATCTGCTGCGAGTCATCATACGCTTCTAGGTACTTGACCCCCATCTCTTTTGCGAGTTAGAGTCCGATGACTAGAGCGTTATATTCGGCTACGTTGTTAGAATAGGGTTCTGTGAGTGAATAAACCCGATTGACCACCAGTCCAGAGCGAAAAATTAATACTATCCCGACTCCAGCAATGATATTACCTTGTGGCCCCGTTCTTGAAGTACCGTCAAAGAACATTCACCAAATGGCATCATGTGAAGTCATGTTTGAGGCAACGACTTCGTCGGGGATTTTTTCATAAATTCTGGTTGTTTCTGAACCTGGATGGGCTGCTAAAAAGTCGGCCAGGGCTTAACCATTGACAGCCTTTTGCGGAACGAAAACCATGTCGTAGCAGGATAACAGTATCGCCCAGGTGGCTAGACGAGAACTGAGTACACCTGGCTTGGTCATGAAAACCCTGAGAGGATTAACTCGTGAGACAACATGGATGGTCTGTCTTGTCATATAGTGTCATGTTTTCTGAATAACGAATACTAGGGCAAGGTACTCCTTCTCCACGGTGGTGTACCTATATTTCGGTCCTACCATCATCCGACTGAGATAGTAGATAGCTTGTTCATGTCCCGCGTCATTATTCTGTGCTAGCAAAGCACTGAGGGAGTGTTTCATCGCCCATACATAGAGTAGAAAGGGATTTCCGAAGACCAAGGCTACCAGAACTGGCGGATTCGTCAGGTATTCCTTAATGTCATCAAAGGCACGCTGACATTCCTCGTTCCATACGAAAGAGACACCTTACTTTATGAGCTGAGTGAATGGTTGACATCACCCTGAGAGGTTAGATATAAACCTCCTGATGTAGGCTAATCTTCCCTGAAGGCCGCGGAGTTCACGGAGGTTCCTCGGTGGACTCATCTTCAGGATTGCTTTTGTTTTTGTAGCTCCCCTCCTCGAAATTTTTTGAAATATTTTTATTTATTTATTTGATTTAAATGATGATTTTTAGAATTTTATAAATAATTAATTAGTTAATTATTACGGTAGATGATTTTAGTCATGGTTAGGAATTGGAGTACAAGGCGACTAGAAATTATGTCACGGATAGTGCAGTGGCATGCTTTGACTAGTGTATTAGCCTTGGTAGGGAAGACGGAGCCATAGTGATGTCCTAACTAGAAAAACCAGGCCAAGTTGTGACTTAACCTCTATAAATAGTTTAATTATTCATTATTAATATCGTTTGCCGTTTAAGTGACCCGGTTGTACCAAACTAGCCGGACTGGACCCGAACCAAGCTCAAGCCCGGGTAGGCATGTAGTGAGACCAATGACGCCCTTGAGGACGTAATTTATCCTTATGCAAACATTTAGTATCTATTTAGGAATCAACATATGTTTCTAAGATATTTGCTATAAACGCAGAATATAGCTATTATTAACAATAACTGGCATTTTGGAATATATGTACAATTTCTGGAGCCAAATAAATGGCGTGTTTGATGAGTTCACTGAAATATATTATTGGTTTAATTTCAGTGTTATTAGGATTATTATTAGTAGTAATGTTGTTGATGTTATTATTAGATAATATTATTTTGCTATTATTGGTTATGTTTATTTTATTGTTAAATAAATACTATAGCATATGTGTTCATATTTATGTAGGTAGTCCCTATTTGCATTTTATGAGGATTATTATATAAGTATATATATAAATATATGTGTGTATGTGTATATATATAAATATATATATATGTGTGTATACATACGTGTGTATAAATATATAAATACATATATACTAATTACATTAAGTAATAAACCAAAGAACTAAGCCCAGGACCAAGCCAGGCCTATCCAGCCCGGCCCAACCATTTCCCAAACCCCAGACCCGAGCGGAAACCCCCCCGACCCCTGTTATATAACAGAACACTTTTATACGTGAGAGAAATGATGGAAACCCTAGCCAAATCCCTCGACCCCCGACCTCCTGACGCGCGCGCGCCCCTAGTGCTATCCCGCGTAAGCGAGCAGCCACCGTACGGTGGCTGGCGGGCCGGCATCACCGACCATACGAGCGTATGGGGAGGAACGCAACAGCGGCAGTTCGGCCGTGTCATCGCCTACTTCAAGGTGAGTTTTCGTCCTCCTTACTCCATGAAAGTTTGATCTGTAAATTCATGTAGATAGCCTATATGACCCTTTAGTAATCCTAGTAAATAGATTCAAGCATAGTTGATCAACCAGTCCCGAGATTCGATTAAAAGATTGGCAAAAAGTGCCCTAAAACAGGGCACAACTCATACTCAAACCCCCGACTTAGTGGGACGATTCATGTCAGGAGGTTTAGAATTTTCTAAAACTATTTAATGACAGTCCTAGACGGTATATCCGGCTACATAACCCTTTTTACAGAAGTCAATTTTGACGACTGTACGTAGAGGAATCGGATTCCTAATTTGATAAAAAACCTGTTTTCAAAACATTTAAAATTTATGAAAACCCTCGATACAACGTGCGTCCCACCAATCCAGACGACGTGGTCATGAACCGAAAGCATCGAAAGGTGTGTATCGACTTCGTGGACGTGTGGGCTTTGACGGAATTTAAATTGGTTGTGTGTGCACGACGAATTTGATGCGTATCCGTCGAAATTCACCGTATCGGCCTCTGTGCAAATTTTCCAATTACTTTGGGCACGTTCATTAGATCGAGATGAAACTTGCACCAACATGACCGTATTATTTTTCTGGTCTTGTATACCAAGTTTGGTCCGATTCTGAGATAGTTGACCAGATCGCCGTTTTGTGGGCCCCACGATCCGATTCAATGGACAATTTCGTGCACGGCCCACCGGATTCCAAATTTGCACATACGGTTGAGTTCGTATCATCAAATCAAATTTGTAGATTTATAGTTTGACGAATTTAGAGACCATTGACTCTGGCACGCTTTTCGGTGCAAGGCGGGTCCAACGGTGGATACCGTTTTGACCCAAAATTACCGTTTTACCCATGTGAACAGAATTGAACTTAAGGACAGACAATTCTAGCTAATTTGATTATTCTGAAAACGTTGGTAATATTTATTTCAGCACCCGGAGACTTTTTGTATTTGTTGACTTTAGTGACTCATCTGAGTGGTTGTACTACCGATTTCACCCACAAAGGACCTCAGGCAAGTGCACTTTCTGATTGCTTTCGATTCATAGTGGTCTTTTCATTTCTTGTTTATGCATATGTTATCTTGCTTGTTGGCACATTGTTACACGGATTATAGTCATGGATATCTACATACATAATTTCTTGATTGTCATGTTTTCGTGTTTCGTGACTTGTTCGAGTCCATGAGTAGTAGTCGAGAGCAAAAATATCTTAGTAGACATGAGGAATACCCCTTACCCATCTCCCGTGTCTTTCGTGAAGAATAGCAGCTGCACACGACACGTGCAGGGTGCCAGATTTACCCCCTAGCCGTTCACATGTCGAAATCGATATTTCAAATCACACAGATAGTTGTATTTTATTTGTTTTTCCTTATCTTCTTCACCACTTGCCATATCATCAGTTATTTTCTAGTTTTTATCTCTTATATTTTATTTTTATTTCTTGTTAAGTCTATTATATTTTTGCATTGCCGTCGGTTTATGCACTTGTTCCATTCCTGACTCGAAACCAATATTTTTCAGGTTTAGCTTTGGCTTCTTTAGCATTGGAAGATTCGGGTGTACTTGTAAGCCAAAACCTAGACTTTAGATAGATGTTGTAGCTATTTCAAGCATGTGTAAGAACATTATATTTTTTCCAATATAAATCTTGTAACTATTGTAATAAATTTTAGAAATATGAATGAGCAATAAATGTTATATTTTATGATTTTGAGCATCCTGGCCGTGACAGTGTTCCACCGTCGACTCTACGACGTAGGCTGGCTTGGACACGTCTCGTATCCGAAAAAGTGGGTGCAGATTATGTCAAGTTTTTGTGGTAGCCCATGCAGGTCGGTTTTCGCAAAAGATATGCAAACTCGTGATGGTACTTAAGTTAGTCGTGCCATTGCGAGCCTGTGACTAGAAAATGCTTATTCACAACTTAGGATTAAATTGATGACTAGGACTAGGAGTCCCTTGTCCAAATTGACCGTTGGGTAATTAAGGTTGTCAGATAGGCCATTCAATTTAGATAATGAATCATTAAATTTAGATAGCTTGCCAGATCTCTATAGATACACTATTACTTTGATATGACGATATGATCCAATATAGATATACTATTCACTTGGTAAATTAGACTTTCCTGGAATTAAGGCTCTAATCTTGATAAACTGTTCAATTTTCTTTTGCTCTGTTAGATATAAACCTTACATCATAAGTAGAAATGCCTATTTAAAATCCTATTTTGCCGTAAGGAATTAGTTTATAATTTCTGATTCTGTTATTCGTATACGAATCTCAAGGCAGATTTGATTCAAAAGTTTTTCCCTCAACCATTTGAAATACATATGAAATAAAGATTAGGATGTTCTTACTTCTCTTGTCTTCAGTTATTTCCTCCCCGATCAATCTATTATTTTAAGGATTGAGACTTATAGGCAGATGCTTACGCTTTCTATCATAGTCAACTAGTTTAAATCTCTAGCAGCTTCTTGAAGTTCTTAGGGATATAGTTGGAGTAATTTTGACGACTACGAAGGCTAGACAGCAGCGCACTAGCGAGGCACGACCCATAGAGTTGAAACCATTTTAAGGAATCGTAGGTTATGAAACAATGCTAAAACGATATCTTTATTGACCTCTTTAGACCTTGTGTCAATATAAGGTAGAGTATCTTATGGCATATCACATCTAGATCACGGAACCAAGAGTTTACCATAGCCAAAGTATAAAGGCGAGGCATAATTCTCAGTAAAGTGACTTCAGACGTGATTACAAGTTTAGGATACTATAAAGGATAGAAAAATGCCCGATGTGTCCCATAAGACCCAAATCCAATACTATTGAAAGTTCTGTAAGTTGAGTAGCATATCTCCCAACCTAGCATTTTGTGGTCCTTGTGATCTATCGACGAGGTAATTGACTGACACTAATAGGTTTACCTAGAATATAGAATTTAGAGATCCATAACCCATTAGTCGACCAAGGCCTTATGGATAAGAAGATAATAGGACGACTGAATAAGCAATAACACCAGGTAAGGTTTTGATTCTCACAAAACTCAAACTACTTGTGCCTCTTTTCAAAAATCTTGCATACTTATATTTTGACTATCTTGACCAATGCTGCTATCATAACCTATTTTTGCAAGCTTACCCTTTTATCGAGCTTGATTCAAGACATATGTTTATTGGAGACGCCCACTAACACTAATCAGAATCGATGTATTACGGTCTGATCAACCTTAGTGCACTCGGTTCGCTCTCCTTCTGATTAACCTACTGGATTAAGATGTAGATGTCTCTAGGATCTCATCCGCGGCTGCATTGACAATTTCTCTTGAATTATACATTCGCCTTGAATCACATAATTGTATTCAGTGACATCTTTCTTGAAATCCTTATTATTTTTGTCTTTCACTGATTTGGAAAGACGAAAGCTCGTAATTGGTAGATAGATACAGAGTGTCCCCTATGGCTATGATAGAGTAGCTACCATCGGCCAGCCATGTGACTAGAACCTTGCCTTGAGTTACTCATTCTCCTATCGAACCTCAAACTACTATTCGGACCTTCAAGCCATCTAAATTTGAGAATGATTAGGGTTTTACCCTTTGACAAAATGCCAACCTAGGAGACTATCTATTATCAAGACACCAATTGTTGTGAGTCTCTAATTATTTGCTTGAAGCTTGCTTTAATTAGCAACCCCTAAGCCTTAACCCAACCTTTCCTCGACCAAAGCCAAAGTTTAGACACGATATGAATAGACAAAGGTAAGGACAATCATTTACCATGACTATGGTAAACACCCATCCTGAGGTTGGTTTCCAACAAATATTACCCTAGTTATGTAAATTTTATTATTAAGACCTAACCAGTATTGGAACACCACAGTCACTAGCTTAGCCAATACCATAGCTTAAATACCCTGTCGTATTATCATCTACCAGTTATCAACAGCAATACCTGATCACTACAGCCCCTACCACTAGAACCCTTGTGATAATAGTCTGGCAGGTTCGACACAAATAGAAATTCATGACCCAGTTATTAGAAATCTTTTCATATGATGTACCTTAGAGTTGGTTACCCCGTTGAAACATCTTGTATAATATGGACGTGTAGATCCTTCTATTTTATCGACCATGTGTCATTGTACACCCTCGTTTTCTATTTATTCTCCAGAATGTTCTTTTGGGTCACAATGGTGGGTGGGTATCGGTCTTGGTCTCATTGGTAGTCTCAGTCCAGCTCATACTGAAGCATGCATTTTTGGTATATTGAATTTGAGAAACGATCCTTGACTTGACTTATATCTACCGTATCCCGTTACGCCTTGCCTTATTATTTATTAACAAGATTCGAGGTACAATATTCGGACTTTAGAATTCTTCTAAACGCATTATTACTAAAACTATGTCCTAGCTTCTAAGGTGGGTACACTGTAAGCCTTCAAAATTTTAGGATATACGAGGATTACTGATTAATTAGAATAATTTCCATTAGGATGATAATTAGTGCCCCATGGACTTCCACTTTCCATTTAGAACATTTTGTGTCACCGTTCGTGTCATTAATATTCGGAGCACGAGACCAGTCGTTACCTTCCAACAAATTTTATATGCGAGATCTAGACGAGTCCACCTTCATCTAGGTATACCATGCCCCACTCAAACCTGTCCCCTTGTACTCTATTTTTGTGGTACGACTTTCAGGTCAAAAGAACTAGCTATAACCCTTACCATAATACTGGTATACTTTCCTACTTCCAGTAGAGCCCCAACCTTGACTCAATTCATTCGACCCAATATGTGGTTGTGATCTATTCGAAGCCCACTACGCGCGTGCCACTAGTGTGCTACCCAATTAAGGCCTCATGTGCTACTTAAACATAAAAGTCATAGAAGACACATCTTGGGTTTAAGAAACTCACTTAACTCATCCGACTGATAAATAGCACAACCATTTGGGGGGAATCCCATTCTAGGTTACCCTAACCTAGTACAAATAGTTTTAGCTTAGGATCTTGTCCAGTCAATATAGATTGAAATCCAAAGTTCATTCAACCAACGAGTGAGGTCCAAATAGGGAACCCATTAAGTCCCAGTAAAACCCATCCATATATACCACCATATTTGGACTATAAAACCAAACTATTTGAAATAGGTCCCTGTACCTATTATGTAATCTCCACCTCTTAGAATGTGAAATCATTCGTAACCCTTATTTCATCTACCTGGAAGTCGCGATACGATCTTGTATTGCATAAAAGATCACAATCTTGATTTCTCAAATTTCGTTCTGTTTTGGAACCTTGTTTAGATTAATTTCGAGAATAGAACTTATGTATTGCACGGATTGCAAGCCCCTCTAAAAAACGAAGAGTTCTTCGATTTAGCAAGAGAATGAACTAGAGTAGCCCAATCTAGCAAATAAGTCAATGGTTCATAAATTTCCTTTCTATCGGCATCATTGGATACTCTCTATAGCTCTTGAAACTTTATATTTGCTCTCGATTATTCTTTCTTATCTTCATGTCCCTCCTATTTTTAGAGCGACGAATGGTCATGCTTATTAGGATTTATCAATATTTCTTAGCTACTTGTGTAAATTATTGCTTGTTAAATTTTGGGTTGCTTGATAGATAGGAGAGGATTATAGATGCCATGTACAGTAGATATCTATTGGTAAAAATTTTAGCAATTAGTTAGAAGATCATAAAATTTTAGCGACATAAGATTTGATGGAGTAGTGTGACCAAAGGTGGGTAGAAGTCCAAAGTATTCGGAGTTATAAAATGGCTAGAGAAGGTTATAAAATATTTTAAGGAATTAAATTTAAGGAGATTAAGGTAATAGTAGGCTTCCTTTTGAATTTTTAGGAATAGTTATGGATTAGAATTTCGAGGACGAAATAATTTTAAGGTGGGTAGATTTGTGGCTCCCCTCCCCAAAAATTTTTGAAATATTTTTATTAATTTATTTGATTTAAATGATGATTTTTAGAATTTTATAAATAAATAATTAATTAATTATTACGGTAGATGATTTTAGTCATGGTTAGAATTGGAGTACAAGGCGACTAAAAATCATGGTACGGATAGTGCAGTGGGGTGCTTTGACTAGTGTATTAGCCTGGTAGGGAAGGTCGAGCCATAGTCATGTCCTAACTAGGAAAACCAGGTCAAGTTGTAACTTAACCTCTATAAATAGTTTAATTATTCATTATTAATATTGTTTGACATTTAAGTCACCCGGTTATACCAAACTAGCCGGACTGGACCTGAACCAAGCTCAAGCCCGAGTAGGCATGTAGTGAGACCAAGGACGTCCTTGAGGACGTACTTTATCTGTATGCAAACATTTAGTATCTATTTGGGAATCAATATATGTTTCTAAGATATTTGCTATAAACGTAGAATATAGCTATTATTAACAAAAATTGGCATTTTGGAATATATGTACAATTTCTGGAGCCAAATAAATGGTGTGTTTGATGAGTTCACCGAAATATATTATTGGTTTAATTTCAGTGTTATTAGGATTATTATTATTAGTAATGTTGTTGATGTTCTTATTAGATAATATTATTTTGCTATTATTGGTTATGTTTATTTTATTGTCAAATAAATATTATAACATATGTGTTTATTTTTATGTAGGTAGGCCCTACTTGGATTTTATGAGGATTATCATATAAGTATATATGTAAATATATGTGTGTATGTGTATATATATAAATATATATATATATATATATATATATATATATATATATATATATATATATATATATATATATATATATATATATATGTATGTATACATATGTGTGTATAAATATATAAATACATATATACTAATTACATTAAGTAATAAACCAAAGGACTAAGCCCCGGCCCAAGCCAGGCTAGGCCAGCCCGACCCGACCATTTCCCAAACCCCAGACCCGAGCGGAAACCCCCCCCCCCCCCCGACCCATGTTCTATAACAGAACACTTTATACGCGAGAGAAAGGATGGAAACCCTAGCCGAATCCCTCGAACCCCGACCTCCTGACGCGCGCGTGCCCCTAGGGCTACGCCATGCGAGCGCGCAGCCGCCACATAGTGGCCGGTCGGCCAGCATCACCGGCTATACGCTCATATGGGGAGGAACGCAACAGCAGCAGTTCGGCCGTGTCATCGCCTACTTCAAGGTGAGTTTTCGTCCTCCTTACTCCATGAAAGTTTGATCTGTAAATTCCTGTAGATAGCCTATATGACCCTTTAGTAATCCTAGTAAATAGATTCGAGCATAGTTGATCAACCAGTCGCGAGATTCGATTAAAAGATTGGCAAAAATTGCCCTAAAACAGAGCACAACTAGACTCAAACCCCGACTTAGCGGGACGATTCATGTCAGGAGGTTTAGAATTTTCTAAAACTATTTAATGACAGTCCTAGACGGTATATACGGCTACATAACCCTTTTTACATAAGTCGATTTTGACGACTGTACATAGAGGAATCGGATTCCCAATTTGATGAAAACCCTATTTTTTAAAACATTTAAAATTTACGAAAACCCTCGATACGACGTGCGTCCCGCCAATCTGGACGACGTGGTCGTGAAACGAAAGCATCAAAAGGTGCGTGTCGGCTTCGTGGATGTGTGGGCTTTGACAGAATTCAAATTGGTTGCGTGTGCGCGACGAATTTGATACGTATCCGTCGAAATTTACCGTATCGGCCTCTGTGGAAATTTCTCAATTATTTTATGCATGTTCGTCAGATCGAGACAAATCTTGTGCCAACAGGACCATATTATTTTTCTGGTCCTGTATACCAAGTTTGGTCCGATTCTGAGACAGTTGATCGGATCGCCGTTTTGCGGGCCCCACGATCCGATTCAACGGGCAATTTCGTGTACGGCCCGTCGGAATCCAACTTTGGATATACGGTTGAGTTCGTATTATCAAAATAAATCTGTAGACATGTGGTTTGACGACTTTAGAGACCATTGACTCTGGCATGCTTTTCGGTGTAAAGCGGGTCCAACGGCGGACACCATTTTGACCCGAAGTTGTCGTTTTGCTCTTGTATCCAGAATTGGACTTAAGAACAGGCAATTATAGCTAATTTAACTATTCTAAAAATGTTGTTAATGTTTATTTTAGCATCCGGAGACTTTTTCCATGTGTTGACTTTATTGACTCATCTGAGTGGTTGTACTATCGATTTCACCAGTAAAGGACCTCAGGCAAGTGCACTTTCTGATTTCTTTCGATTCATAGTAGTCTTTCCATTTCATATTTATGCATATGTTATCTTGCTTGTTGACATATTGTTACACAGATTAGAGTCATAGATATCTACATACATTATTTTTTGATTGCCATGTTTTCGTGTTTCATGACTTGTTCGAGTCCATGAGTAGTAGTCGAGAGGGGAAATATCTTAGTAGACATGTGAACTACCTCTTACCCATCCCCCATGTCATTTATGGAGAATAGCAGCTGCACACAATACGTACAGGGTGCCAGATTTACCCCCTAGCCGTTCACATGTCGAAACCGACATTTCAAATCACATAGATAGTTGTATTTTATTTGTTTTTCCTTATCTTCTTCACCACTTGCCATGTCATCAGTTACTTTCTAGTTTTTATCTCTCATATGTTATTTTCATGTCTTATTAATTCTATTATGTTTTCGTATTGCCATCGGTTTGTGTACTTGTTCCATTCCTGACTGAAACCAACATTTTTCAGGTTTAGCTATGGCTTCTTCAGCACTGGAAGATTCGGGTGTACATGCAGGCCAAAACCTAGACTTTAGATAGATGTTATAGCTATTTCAAGCATGTGTAAGAATATTGTATTTTCTTTCTAATATAAATCTTGTAACTGTTGTAATAAATTTTAGAAATATGAATGAGAAATAAATGTTACATTTTTATAATTTTGAGCATCCTGACTGTGACAGCTTTCTACCACCAACTCTGCGAAGTAGGCTGGCTTGGACATGTCTCATATCCGAAAAAGTGGGTACAGGTCGTGACAGTTTTAGTAGGGTCTATGTGAATGCCCTGGGAAGTAATGACAAAGCCCAAGAATTTCCTGCTAGACACACCCAGGAAAGACTTGGTGGGATTCATCTTCAAATCATGTAAGTGATCATTTTTGGAGCGGCTTTTGACGGCAATGTCGTCAACGTAATACTCTACCGTCTTGCGTAAGTGATCTCTGAAGATGATGCTCATAGCACGTTGATATATAGCACCGACGTTCTTCAGGCCGAAGGGCATGACCGTAAAACAATATATGCCGATCGGTGTTCGGAATGACGTATGCTTCTTATCATCAGGAGACATGTTGATTTGATTGTGTCCTGAAAAGTCATCCATAAAGGACAAGCGCTCGAAGCCACACATATTATCGACCATTATGTCGATGATCGGAAGAGGGAATTCATCCTTAGGGCATGTCGCATTCAGATTACGGAAGTCGATGCAAATTCGAATCTTTCCGTTCTTTTTGATGATTGGTACTATGTTGGCTATCCAGTTTGGGTGCTGCTCTTCATGGATGAAACCGCTAGCTATAAGCTTATTTATTTCTGCTTCAATAGAGTTCATGATATCTGGACAAAATTGCCGCTACTGTTGTTTGGCTGGTTTTGTGTTCGGATAAATTTTTAGCTTATGAAGTGCGATCTCGGGATTTAGGCCTGGCATGTCTTCATAGCTCCAAGCGAAGACGTCGATATATTCTCTGACGAGTTGTAACAACGACTCTCGTTCATCGTCCGTCAGGCTTTTACTAACGAAGATTGGCTTCGTGGATGATTCATCCCCAAGGTCAACTTGCCTAACCTCGTCTTCAGTGGGAGGGTCTCGAAGTTCAAAGTACTTTTTCCCTTGTGCATCCAGTTGTTGGACCCATGTCTCCAACTCAAGCGGTTAGAGTAGATCTTTGTCTTCCTATTCAATATCAGCGGATGTCATGTTGATCGATAATGTCTGCCTGAATATATCTCCAGTGTCACGACCCGCACCCTAGAGTAAGGGCACGAGACGTGGGTACATCCAGCCTACACCGCAGTGTCGGCAGTAGAAAGCTGTCCTAGGTCAAACATCTAACAATATATAAGGTACATATACAGTATATACACTCCGAATGGAGGTGACATAGAAAATACAGTCTCAATCACATCTAAGGTAGAGCACGATAAAAGATAGATAAATAGATAAGAATAGAATGAAAATCACAGAGATACAATCCAGATAAGCCTAAGTGTCTAAATAAATACATATCCCAAATAACATCTCAGAATCTCAATACAGTAATCCAGGAATAGATTAAATGAAAGACATCCTAATCTAGGGGAGTGTCATCCACTGCTAGTGGGTCCTGCTGCTGGTCCAGGTCACAGCAGTCCTCTAGGGTCGCACGTAATAAGTAGGACAGAACGCCTCAGCCTCGTCCTCTATAATATTTTTAATAGGTCCAGTCAGGACAGGAGCGAGTACAGTACATCTCAACAAATCATAACAGGTTAGGAAATATAAACATGCTAGAGAGTAAGATACAGGAAACTGAAGAACAACATGATGTAAAAAGAGAGAGACTGTAAGTAAATAGCTACAGTATATAGAGAACTACCAGTGATTAGTGATTCAGAGCACAAGATGGTTATGTAAACGGCACGATGTTGCACACGAGTAATCTAAAGAGGTTGCACACGAGTAATCTACTGGATTGAATACATAACCATTTCTACTCTCCCGCCCCAATCAATACACTAGGATCTAGCCAAGTTATGTTATTGCACACGAAGTATAGTCGTACACAAAGATCATGTGAACACATGAATATATACGATTTCACACAATTTGCACACGAATGTCACTAATACAAGAAGTACATGATGCTCACGATAAAGTATACGAACATGAAATACCCGATGCATCCGCTAAGGGGATAACATCGCACGACAAGATCCATATAGTACTAATCCGTATTTTCAACGTGTCAGCATCATGTAAAGTAATCTAAAGCAGGAAATATAATCCTAAACAAGATATGAAATGATCAGAGAATGTACTCGCCTGTATCCTGAGTATCTGAAGAGTATCTACTGTTCGAGGAGTGGTGTTTGTCTCCTATAGAACAGTACAAGTCACTATAAGTCTAAAATGATATAACAGACTGCTACAATGCATCTACATGAAGTTGGGAGCAAACTGGACTAAAGTCAACTCTCGGTCAACTCTAGTCAACTAGACTAGTCAAACTAGGTCAAACCTAAGCCAAACAGGTCTCACTAAGCCTAACTAGCCTATTCTAGCAAGCACACACCATTTCTAGACTATTCAAGTCAACTACACATGTTAACTGGCATTCAAGCCATATACCTAGGCTATGAGCCCTAGGCTATAGGCCCATAGGCAATGTCATGCCTATACCAAACCACATATCTACACATACACATATATTAATATATATATATATATATATATATATATATATATATAATAATATAATAACACACATTATAATATATAGGATGTATGTATATATATATATATATATATATATATATATATATATATATATATGTGTGTGTGCATATACATATATGCATATACATAGAAGGATAGGTAGAAGGCACATGTGATTGTGTACATGTGTGTGAAAATATATATATATATATATATATATATATATATATATATATATATATATATATATATATATATATATATATGCTTATACATATATATATAAAAAAATAAAAAAAATAAAAAAAATATATATATATATATATATGCTTATACATAAAAGGATAGGTAGAGGGCACATGTGATTGTGTACATGTGTGTGTGTAGAGTGTTCCTGTGAACAGTAGAGTGAAACATAGAGTGTCAATGTGAATGTGTCATATGAGAGTGAAATATAGTGTTAGGTGTACTGTGATATTGAAAACAGTGTGATACAATGGAATTTGGACAGTAATGTATAATAGGAAAACAATTCCAGTTTCTAATCAACCTATTTAATCAAACAGTGAGTAGTTCTCAGGTTTTTAAGAACTCATGTGACAGTGAACCCCAAATACATGAGAATTCAGTTTTAAAAGGAAAAGAAATCAAAGCCAGTTTAACAAGGAACTAGTTAACAGTTTATATAATCCCTTCAAACCAATTTGGAAACCATTCACTAATTGAACCCAATGACAGTAACCTTAATACCCCAATTTGAAACCACTTACACATGAACTAACAATGAAATAACAAAATGAAAAAAGGAATTTACATATCAGTTTGACAGGAATTTAAAGGAAGTCAATTGACAGTTCTAGTAAACTAGTTTTGACATAGGAACTAACATTGGAAATCAAAATAGGAAAATATAGTTCCACATAAGGTTAGCTGTCAACTATACTCATATACACGAATTCAACATGTATCCTGACATTTGATTTCAGCTAAAAAAAAGAAAAGGAAATCAAGACAGTTAAACAAGTGAACTAGTTGATAGTTCAACCATGAACCCTAACACCAATTTCGAAATCCAATTATCAATGCAACCCAAAACTAATACACAAATCTGAACTAGCATCATGCATTTGACTGAACATGGCAAAACAATTCAGAGTTTAGTTTAAAAACTGGAAATCGATTGATAGTTTAAAACAGGGAATGAAATCAACTAAAATTGAATGTGAGTATCAGTCACTACATAAAAGCCCAATCCCACTGTCTAATTTCCATTTCATGACATAAAGCCTAATCTAATATGTAAAACCTATCTAACATGAACCAATACATATGTAGGATCAATCAATATGACAAAATCATTAATTAGACAGTTAAAAATGGAATTAAACTCAGTGAAATAACAGAAACAAAAACATGCGTATCAGTCTTCATGGGAAACTAATTTTCGAATATGAAAACACATTAATATATTGAAATAAGAGTTGGTAACTAACATACTATCTTTGCACGTGATGTACACCCAGTGTCGTGTCCATAAACTGACACGAACGTGTCCAAACTCGTACGAGCACAACACTGCACTGCTATGAACCCGTACACGTGTCCTAGCTCACCCGACAAAATACCATTGGACACGAGACTTTGGGAGTGTCATGTCAGACACTGCCCCTATCTCCGTGTCCAATATCAAGTGTACACGTGCTCTAGGATGACCGCACGGACACGCGGGTAGCAGGGCAGCCAACCGCGTGCACACGGGGGAGTGTCCACGGGTCCAATACGACCCCGACACGACACGAAACATGTTCAGTCCATTATAAACGTATAAGCGACCTAAAAACTTAATTTCCTATTCAAACCAAATCAGAAATTATGATCAAAATGCCCACTGTGGCATTTCGTCAAACACCTACAAATGCACACTGATACGTGTCCGATACGGACACGTAAAGGACACGAACCTAGCAAAACCTATTCCTACAGTTAGAGGACACCTAGGGCTTTCTATCCATGCCTAGAAATTACAATTTCATTGAGGGAATATGAAGTTACCTAGGTGTGTTCTTCTCCAAAGAAAGCTTCAAAATGGGGGATCCTTCTTGCTAACCCAAAAGCTCCAAATTGTCCCAAATTTGAGAATGGCCTCTATGAACAGTAGGGGAAAGTAATTTAGATCACTATCGAAGAAGTTTGAATGAAAAAGGAATTATTTTGATTAAAATAGGAGAGGGTTTCTATAGGGACAAACCTTGTTCTTGCCAATGGAGAGAATGAACAAAAGAGGCAATGTTTTTTAGAGAAATTTTATAAGGGTAGCCCTAGTGGCCAGCCATGTTTGTAGGGCTAGGGTTTTGGGATGATCAATGGCTATTATTCTATCTAGCTACATCAATGGTCCTCAAGCCTAGGTTTCTTTCTAGCCAAGTTGTGACCTAGTTTTTCTATCTAATCATGACTTAACCAAGACTAATAATTCCTAACTAACACTAACTAACACTAACCATATCTAGCTATGACTAATCTAGGTTAGGCCAAATCTAGGTTAGGGCTAAACACAATACAAAAAAATTAATTAAATCTTATTTAAATCACACCATTCCAATAATCATATTAAATTCCAATTAAATATATATTAATTCAAATAAATTCAAAATGACAAGAATACCCTCAAAGTAGAAATGATAATTAAATCATCCTAATGACATAGCTAGGCTTTAGGTCATGCAGTCTCTAGGGTTTCACTAGCAGCACATCAAAATCACAAGTCATGACTTAGAACAGTTTTTAAATAGTTTTAAAATGATTAAAAATTACCAAAAATCATAATATGAAATAAATAACAATAATAATAATTATAATTATAAAATTTCAAAATTACCCTCATTTGAAAACTGGATGTTACATCCAATGCTGTCATCGGAGTCGTAAGTGGCTGACCCGGACGAATGAGAGTGTCACTCACATTCTTCATCGGAAATCTCGGACATTGTTGCTGGTGTAACATACCTGAGGCCATGTCTGGATTTATGATAATAATCCTGAGGTTTTCCATCCGGTGCTGACAGCTGTAGAGGCAATCGCCGACTGTTGCCGTAATTTAGACCCGGCGTAGCCTCCATGTCGTACCCCTGCTTTTGTAAGAAGTACTTGGATTGAGGACTATACAGGTAGAGCGGTAATCTTCCAGCGTCGGGTTCGAGATCGAACTCTTGTGACGTAAAAGATTGAGGACCTTCTTTTCGGCCAAAGATGATCGTGTGACCCCATTCTCTTCTGCCTGGGACTAGGAAGTAAATATCTTTAATGGGAGCAAGTCGATTTGTGGTATGGACGGTTGTCACCTGTGTGTGCAGGTTAACTTTTAGATAGTCCCGTGCAGCATACATCAGATTAAGCTTATCATACTCAGAATAATCCAACGGCAGCCTCTTGTTGACGAAATAAGGAACTTTATCGACATGGATTACATCATCAGGAGAGGGGCTATCCACCTGTGCAACCACGTACTTGGCGAGTTCTACGTCCTCTTCGGCTACCCCCTGCGAGCCCAAAGATTGGGATGATGTCTTAGGCAGCTTAACCATCGAGGGTTCTGCTAGTGGCACTGGATTGCCTAAGGGCCTCAGGTCGATATTTGATTGTCAGCTCAATTTGGGAAGACGGATAACCATCGGCTCGGTAGAGGACTTTGTGTCTTCTGGTTGCCTTTGAGTGGATTTTGGCAATCGGATCACCATCGGCGTCACAGAGGGCCTCGTATCTTCCTGCTACCTTTTATTTGATTTCGGCAATCGGATCACCATCGGCCCTATGACAAGTTTTGGCTCTTGGCTAGATCTCGGGGGCCGGATGACCATTGGTTCCAACTACGCAGGTGAGGCAGGAGAACCGGGCACCTCTTTATGCAAAGTTTTAACAAGGGGTGCGGTTTTGCCCGATTTACGGGCCTGGAGATAAATTCTCAAGGGTTTCTCTTGCCCTATGATGGCCTCCATTTCTTCAGTTATGTGTTTCTTGGATTCGTCATATAGACACGCCTCCGAAGAATAATAAGATTCAACCCCTTGAAGGGATCGATGTCGGCAAATTCAGTCTTTACGAAGCTGTGTTTACTGACATACTTGAAGCATTGGTGGAGGGTGGATGGTACGATCATATAGTCATGTATCCACGGATGCCCCAAGAGGATGTTGTAGGACGCATCTGCATCTATGACGTTACAGGTAACCTCCGTCCTTAGGTCGCCGATCTGACATTTCAATCGGATCTTTTCTAAGGGATAGCTCCTTCCCGACTTGAAACCGCTAATGACAGTATTGGTCGCCGCTGGCCGGTGCATAGGGATGCCGAAGACTTGAAGTAAGCTTTTCGGGATGATGCTTATCGACGAGCAAGGATCGATGTGCATCTGATCCACCTTGATGTCGTCGATGTATCCAGTGTAGTACAAGGGGCGATCATGTATGTTGGTTTTGATCAGCATATCATGTAGGGTAAATATGATATTGGGCATTATATATGCATAATTGCTGCCCTAAAGATCTGCCGACGGGTCTTCCCCTGGAGGCTTGACCTGGGCTAAGTATGCGTCAACATTTTGTAGTGCTTCACTCAATACGACACGAAGATCTTTGGAGAGCCTTAGGAGCTCGTATAACGATAACTTTGCCAGTGTATTAGCTAATTGTGCTAATATGTCAAAGTTGTAAGGTCTTCCAATCCCTGA
Organism: Iris pallida; assembly: GCA_029216955.1. NCBI lineage: Eukaryota > Viridiplantae > Streptophyta > Magnoliopsida > Asparagales > Iridaceae > Iris > Iris pallida. The sequence goes on from JANAVB010042418.1 coordinate 997,982, forward strand.
GGTACATCTTTATGGAGCGGCATGTTGAAGCGGGTTTCTTTCGGCTTGGACCTGTCTGCCGGTAGAGGCTGAGATGGCCCCAAAACATCAGTGGCCGCAAGCGTTGCTGCCTGAGGTTCCTCAATTGAACTACCCGGAGTGGGCTGGACTTGTGCCCCAGACCGGGTAACAACGGCCGCCGCTTCCTCAGCTTCGGCTGAAATTGTATTACAAGATCTGGACTTCCTTTCCTTTTTCTTGTTGGCTGGAGATGACACCGCCTGGGTAACTTCGGGCACTAAGTCTGGGTGTACCCACATGATCTCCCCTTGTGACGTGGTGAGAGGTACCAAGCCAGTCGTCTGGTCCCGGACGGAGGGAAGATTAGTAACTTCCATCGTTGCCTGGGGATAGGTATTACCCCGTCTTGAGTACTTGTTGGAGGGAAGTCGCCGAACTGAATTGACACCATGTTCGTCGCCACGGTAACCTCTTCAAAGTCTAGCGACAAAGCTTTAGCGTCGATAAGACTCTGGATGTACCGCTTTAATTGGAAGCAGTCATGAGTGGAATAATGGACATAGCTATGGAAGTGAAAATATTTTGGGTCCTCTATTTCTGCCGCTCGAGGCTCGCATCTTGGTGGAGGGAGCTGGATCCTAGCCCCTTGTAAGAGCATATCGAAGATAGGTTTGACATAACTATCTTCAATTGAGTAATTCACCTTGGGCCACTGACCTTCCGCCTGTTTTTATTCAGGCTTCTTGGTCGCATCAGCGACCATGGCTTGTTTGCCTTTATTGTCCCGGTTGGAGGTGTCGTCACTGTTGTTGTTGGTGGAACCAGGACGTTTTCCCTTATCCTCTCCATCTGGGATGTGTAATACCAACTAGCGAGCCTACTTCAACTTTGCCTCCGCATTAGTAGCACTTATGATGAAGGTCATCTAATCCCTGAACTGATCGCCGTCTATCTAGAGGCTAATTGCGGGGAGCAACTTCTTCTGGCAGATTTCGATCAAGGAGCTTTTGGGATTGCCTTAGGGCAATCTCATTGCGGTTTGGCAAAACCGCTCGATATAGTTCCTTGTCAGCTCCCTCTCTCTCTAATGACATCCATGATAGACGACATTGTCACATCATGCCCTACTTCATAGAATCTTTTAAGGAACATGTGCTTGAAGCCATCAAAAGAATGGATGTAGTTGTCAAGAAGGTTACGGTACCAGTCGAACGCGATCCCCTCCAATGCTCCGATGAATAATCGTGTGAGAATGGCATCGCTATGCGACAAGTGGTCGGTTGTGACCTCAAAATAAGTCATGTACCGATTAGCAGAGGTCTTTCCTTCATACGAATCTATATGGAACGGTCTGTAGCATGGGGGAAAAGGAACATCTCTCCATGCGACGGGATATGGCTGACGTATTCTGAGGTCTCGGAAGGAGTCTCGGGAATTGAACATTGTTCGAAGCTCCTGGACTTTCCTCCTTGCCTCCTTGGCTTCATCCGCAGCTGAAGGAACGGATGCTTCTAAAAGATCGTCACCCAAAGGAGGTGTTGTTGTGTTAGAGTCCGCATTGACTGCGGGTCCCAAGCTTGTTTTTTCGGACATCCTTGCTGGTTGAGTTGGCAAGGCGGCTTTGATTTCGTCTACAGACTTGACCAAAGACATGAGCATGGCTTCAAGTACTTCTAGGCATTACCGGTCACTAGGCGCTTCGTGATCATCGTCATCCATAAAGACTGTCCTCACGTGGGTAGAGGTGGAAGGGATCATAGTAGAGGTGCTCTCTGTGTCGTACCCTTGTACAGAGAAATCATCGGAGAATGTCGGAATATCATCTTTCTTGGACTTGGAAGGGGTGCTACCCCCTGTGCAGGAAGTCGCATGGTCTTGGCGAGGGCGGTCGCCCTCAGGGAAGTCCAAGTCTATTGCATAATTCTGGAGGATCTCCTGTGTATGCTCTTGGTACACCGAGTTATCGCATATATTGAGGGGACTGCTACCCCCAGCTTCATCTACTCCCAAGGAGGCCGAAGGTGCACCCCTAGGTACTGGAAGCTTCTTTTTGGATCGAGTGCCTAAATAGACACCCCATATGGATGTCAGTGCTAGTCCTCTAGATGAGAGTTTCCTTGCAACGCTGGCTGAGATTGTCGGGCTGGAAGAGCTTATCGTCTTTCCTTCTTTGCCGGAAGGAACCTTCCGAATTGAATTACAGGAGGCGAAAGAAAACTCCTCGTCTTTCGAAATTTGCACCTGTTTCTTGAGTGGTAGTCGAACAGGAGCAGGCAGCTGCAGTCGTTGAAAAATGGACTGCCGATCTTCAGGTGCTATCGACTTATCGCAGCAGTAGTTGATGATAACTTGGGTGCAACGACATTCCGAGAGGGACTCATCGCATGCCAAGTTGCCTCCTTGCGTTTGTAAGTAATCACCTCACGCAAGTTGATAGCAGGCTGATCTACCTTTGCATCAAACTTGTGGACTCGGGTATCCGGAGCACACGGGTGCATAGGTATCATGTTTGCTCCCTGATCCGGGGCTAGTAAAAGCACTTGCTCTCGATCGTTGGAGGAAGACTTTAAAGGCCTACCCTGTCCGTTATCCCTGGGGGACTGGATGCAGGTGGTTCTATGCAACTTTCTATCAGGACCCCGTATAATAGTTAACGGTGCCTGCCGACGGTCAGTAGCTTGGACGGTTGACTAGGCTTGTTGGGCCCGCACTGTCCCGGACTTCTTCAATTTAGCACCTAAAGGTGCATAGTAAGAAGAGTCCCGATTGAAATATTCCACATTCTCAGTGGGCCACATGGAGTCGAACCTACATAAAAGATGGTCGAACACAAAGGTTCTGACAGAGCCGTATAAGACATCCTGTCTGAGGCCAGATTGGCAGCCGTATGGGCCATCTTCCTGCGGCCAGAGTTGGCTGTCGTATGGGCCATCATTCTGTGGCCATAGTTGGCTGCCGTATGGGCCGTCTTTATGTGGCTAGAGTTGGCTGCCATCTTCCTGCGATCAGAATTGCCAGCCGCATGGGTCGTTTGCCTGCGGCCAGAGTTGGCTGCCGCATGGATAGACTGCCCATTTCTCTTATGCGGCCACTTCTTCGTCCACATGTATTTTGCTTGTACCCCCAAAAACTCAGCATCGTAGTATTTTCCTCTGCTGGATTTGGGGACAGTGGGGTCCTCTACGGTCGAAAGCAAAGCCACGAGAGAGCTTTGATCACAGTCTTGGGCCGCAGAAGGAGCTTCTTTGAGAACTTGGTCGGGGGCAACAATTTTGTGCTTCGACGTCCCGTGGGTTCTCTTTGGGTTGGCTCTCTTTTATGACGGGCTGGCGCTCCCTTAGAGAGCATTTCTTCGAAGGCTCGTTGGTCAAAATGAACCACAAGCATTTGCTGCGTAGAGCCGAGCTTGGACGCATCAGATTACGTCATCAGTTTTTCATTAGAGGAGAAGGACATCCCCAGCAGATTCTCCATTGTTTTGCCATTAAAATAACAAAGACATGTATTACAGAAATACTGAAATTGATTACAAACTCGCTTGTACAAAGAAAAGCCTAAAAAGAAATCCTAGGAAATAATCTAAGTATAATTGTTTAGTTTTTTAATCTGGGGGGTGACGGTGGAGGCTCGGGAAAGTGTATCAACTCTGTCTTACTCCTTGGACTATCCGACACAGTCTTAGCTCTCGAAGAAATTGCCCTTCATAGGTTGCCAGCCTTTTGCAGGGGTGTGGAACCCTGCTATTTATAGTGATATATGTTTTGAGCTACATAGATGGCCCGTTGCCACGTGGCTACAACAGCACGTAATAACTCGCTCTTTGGCCGCCAGCTGACGATTTGTTGGGATTCCATTGCAGCAAATCTGGGTGGTTGAGACTTGATCAACCTGCCACGTGTCCTATCGCAGGATAGGACTAATCTGGAGTCATTTTGAGCCGCATGAGTCTCTCAGTTTTTGGCCATGCTAGGCCGCATAAGACTCATGTGGCTTAGGTCGCAGTCTCCCTTAGTCCGCATGTAGCTTAAGGATTTTGAGCCGTATAGATTCTGTATTTTAGGCCGCATAAAGCTCATGCGGCTTAGGTTACAGTCACGTTTGGCCGCATGAAGCTTAGAGACTTTAGGGCCGCATAGGTTGAGCCGCATAAGGTCCATGCTGCTCTGGTAGCAATCCTTCTGGCCGCATGACTATGTCTAAGCACATGAACCCTGTTTTTAGTCACATGACATTTTGTCTGATCACGTCTTATCTTTTTGTCAGAGTGTCAGGGCTGTTATTTTTGTCAGTTTTGACAGAGTTTGTCAGCTTTATCAGAAGGGCTGATCAACTTGGCCACATATTTTGCTTCTGCGGCTCGAATCAGTCTGGTTGCAGACTGGCCGCATGGGGTGCTAAATCTGTCATGCGGCTCTCCTTTATGCGGACCAGTTTGGCTCAAAATATTCATGCGGCCAGTTGTGATCCTCATGAACCCCATATTTTCCATTCTTCTACAGAAAGCTATTGCCTATTGTGAGCTTGCACGTCCATAGGATAAAAGATAGTGATTGATCAAATTTAGACACTAAGAGTTGTCAAGCATACGATTATCTTCTAAACCAAACCCATTCGAATTTATTTAGTAATTCAATCACCTGTTTTCTTCAAATGTCATTTCTATCTCCATACTCATTGCCTTGATCGTAAAGTTTTCTTATCGAGCTTTTTTCTTCTCAACCCTACATATCCTAGTAATTCCTAAAATTTTGAGGACGAAATTCTTGTAAATTGGGTAGGATGTAAACCCCCTAAATTTTTACTATGATTTTTTTTAAAAATAGTTTATTTTGTTATTTGATTTTTTTATTATTTGTCTTTGTTCGTTGAGTGCAAATACGTACGTATATGCGAGTTACATATTTCATAAAAAAATATTATAGATTTTATTTATAAAGAAGAAGTATAGTTTTCAAAATAATATGTTATAAATATTTTTATTTGCTTAAAGTTGTAAAATACTTGGAGGAGTGATTTGGCGAACTTCATTTATTTATTATAAAAAAACTATTTTATTTTATTTTATTTTATGGGTAATTTAGAAAATTATGTTTTATGCAAATATTCTTTTTACATTCGAATACATAAAATTTAATCTTGTATATATGTTGATTTTCGAAATTAATTATTATCACTATTTTATTATTTCGAAAAAAATATTTTTAAATTTTTGTTTGATTTAATATTTAAGTAATTATGGTGATTTAAGTTGGAAAAGATTTTATTTACTTTATTTTAAATAGCTTTTAATTTAAATATAGACTGTATCTAGATTAGATTTGGATCTGGATATGATTGAGATAGTTTTAATTCGATTTGAATGAAATGGTGAATTTTTTGGCGGAGATTTAAACAAATCCTAATCATTATCCAACTAGGGGAGTCCATCTCCTATATATGGAGAGCTCCCTCGCCCTTTATCCCAAAAATTCCACAAGCCAATAAATCACCACAATTGTGTATGTGAATCGTGTCTGTGTCCAATTCTTTACTGTGTCAGCCGTGACGGCCTCGGGTCCGACCCCTCGGTGTCTTTCCAATATATTATTTTTCCATTTACATGTACCAATTACCATGTCCGATAATCCCGGATACGATGACCCCAACAAATCCAATCCTAAATCCTAATCCTAGCTACGATGTCCCCGGCCGCCGCCGTTGGCGACCACAGAACCCCCAAACACCTCGCCATCTCCGTCGGACCAACCATCTCCCGGCCAAACCCGTCACCATCATCATCAAGCACCACCACCCCCATCACCATCATCACCACAAACCACCACCAGGCTGCCCTCCTGTCCGACCCATCTCTTCGCCACCGCCTACAACACCCCCATCGCCGACGGCACCCCAAACCTGCCACCGCCACCAATGGACCCGCCCGCAACCATCACCACACATTGTGAAAAAAAGGGGATAATCTAACCTGAGTCGGCCGTCTCGTCGCCACGACCGCGTTCAGCGCCTAACCACCGACTCAAGCCCGATGCCTCCCTTCGCTGGTGGCCGCGCCGCTCGACGTACCGTCGCCTCCTCCGCAATAACCTGACAGCGCTGCCATGCACGGCAAATCCGACCCCGAGGTAAACCCCCTCAAGCCGTTCCTCCCCCTCTCTCTGCTCCTCTTCTTTCCTCTTCTCCTCCGCTCTCTTCCGCTCACACCCTCTCTATACTCTTCCACTCATTCTCTTTCTCTCTCCCCCTACATGTATTTAATTTTATTTAATGTTGGTCCTGCTAGTTCGGATGTCTTTCAACTATATTTAATGTGCCTTTATAGCAATTAAACCATTGTCGGGTGATCAAAATGGAAGAGATTATTATTATTATTATTATTATTATTATTATTATTATTATTATTATTATTATTATTATTATTATTATTTTGTTAAGTTAGTGCATATATTATTATTAATATGATTATTAGTATTAGGATTATGTACCAAAATATTATTACTATTATTTTTAGGAATTTTGTAAAAATATTTTTTGATGAAGATGTAATATTTACAATAACTTCAAGTTAGGTTTGTCCTAAACATATCTTTTTATAATATTTTAGTAGTTATTAAATATAGTTTTACCTAGAAAACTTATTGTTACAAATTTAGAGTATTCTTCAGCCTAAAACATTTTTTTACATATACTAATTATAAATATCTTAGGGTTTAGATTCTTAAAATATTATCATTATTTCATCATTTTTTTATATATATGAATTTTACATAAAAACATTATAGTAGTATTTTCTAACTTAAATTATAGTTTTACGAATAGGGTTTTAGCCTTAAATAATTTTCTAAAAATTATTTAGTATTATCTAAGAGTATTTTTATGATAATATAGTTTCCGAGTATCATGAATACTTTCTAAAATTAGTATACACCTTCTCTCCGCTAATTCCCATTTGATTATCAAAGTTGATCGTGACTAATTCCGTAAATCCTATTTTCCCGCAACTTCGGACCTCTACACATCGAACATTGCTATTGGACAATCGAAACATGACAGACCATCGCACCACACCAGGCATCATATCTGGCAAGATATCTTGCCATTACTATTTATTTACTTGTTAATTATCTTGCATGTATTTATTTATTATTTATTTATAGCAACATACAATTATTCTTCCAAACTGTATATAAATGCAAATTATTATGTTTTTCGATGCTTTAATTTTATTTATGCATTTAACCTAGAGTTAAGAGACCATCATTTCTTTGTGTCGCATTTATTGGCTCGACGCCTGTGTGCCACGAAGTCGTGAGTCGCATATAGATTTGGACTTCCGTACCGATCGTACATCGGTGCGTACAGGCCGTACGTTAGGATATAACTGCTAATAGATTTATATAGAAGACTTAGCAGTTATTAAGGATAAAATAGTGTCGTGGAAATGATACATGTTGTGTGTCCTGGAGACGATGCGTGTATAGTATCATTGGGGGGAGGAGATAACTATTAGCGTGGGGGCTACATTTTATTTTTACACATATTTTTGGGGCCGATAATGACTCAGATGAGCACTACTTACTGCCCAGGGTCGATAGTGACTCGGATGAGCGCTACTTACTGCCACTTCTTTTATTTGTGTTGCTGATCATAAAGCCCTTGCGTGGAACTTTGTCTTCAAAGTGCATTATTTCACTTAGAATGGTTAGGTGACCTTTATCTGTTTTGGCATATGTACTTTACTGTTGATTTATGTACTTATGTCTGATCATGACCTAGAACGATAGTTTATCACAGATTATGGTACCACCTTCAATCCTTGTTTAGTTATGAGGGTGGTGCACTAATTCGAGGATAAAATACTGGGCCATGTTATGATCCGGATTAACGCTGAGCAGTTCATATTCAGTTTTGGGGCATGTTCTTTATGTATCTTGTTACGTCCCTCTGAGGACCTGATGAATTCTCCAGGTCTGTGTTTCGTGATTTTTGCAGGTATTCTAGCAAAGGTCGTGATCTTTTATATTCCTTCGAAGATGACTTGCTCTTGGATCGTCCTTCGCTTCGCTTGACAAATTCTTTCATTTGTATTTATTTCTTCTCATTTAAATAGTTGGTAGTGGATTTGTCTCTGTCCAACGACTTGTACAAGAAAAATTCTTAGAGATTTGTGATATTTTTATTCTTTTATTTTTTGGATGAGATTTAGTCTGCCATCGTTATACTACATTACAGCTTACGTATGTTTATTATACGGCTGACATGTTTACGTACCTAGTCCTACGTATTTTGGGACTGGAGCGTTATTTCAATATTTTCTTTGAAACCCACAATTTCAAAATTTTCGATACCGTTCCATTCCTTTAGTCTTACTTGAATTTAACGTATCACTTAGTTGGATTGTGCACATATTTTAGGCGTTCCCAAAATATATGATTTTCAACCAAGCCTTGTGATAGAGAATCAGTTATTACCACTCGAGCCGGATCGTGCACGTATTTAAGGCGTTCCCAAAATATATGCATTTCAGCCAAGCCCCGTGAGTGGTTTCTCCACATAATTGAATCATTCTATCCACCAATGCTAATATCCAATTCTGTCAATCCTTAAAAAAATTTCAAGTCACTTCTAACTAGCTAACCCAACTCTATCATCTACGCGGGCATCTCTTACTAGGGTCGATCAGACAATTTATCTCTCTCTGTATATGGACGTCTGCCTAACTGCTAGGCTATCTTCACTAGGCTAAAGTCAAAGTTAGTGTTAGGATCATCATTCCCAAACAACAATATCAAAAAACTTACATCCCAATTATAAGGTCAAACTATAGTCTATAGTACAGGGTCCTCCTACCCAAGCTCGCATCAGTCCGATTTCTAAACTTCGAGCATAGATTTCTTATATTCGTATTTACAACTTAAATCCAAGGGGTCTGAGTCATTCAACAAAGCCAATCCTAAGATAATTCCATTCACGATCATCCTTGATTACATATCGGTTCAATGACGCAAACTCACAACTCTCAACTTACAATCCTTAATTCGGTCAATAGACCTATCAATCCAAACTTGTATATCTCGAGTACGAAATCACAAATCATAATCCACTGATCATAAGTCACACTATCGATTCTAATTCTGAGTCGTAAAATCTCAATCCTACTAGTCCTCAATTTCGTGCATCTATTTCATCGCACTATCGCAAGATCGCCTACTATAAATCCCCGAGTCATATTATCCTCATACCAATGATTATCAACTCTATCAACATTTTCGTTTCGCATAGTCCGAGTAACATTTATTCACGTATACTTCAAGCTCATCTAATCAAGTAATCAAACATTCATTACCATCAAAATCCCAAGTATAGCATGCATCTGAACAATAATATTTTATACGACCATCATTCCTTGAATTATAGTACCCCCGAGTTATCGTACATCGATCTTTGATATGCCTCAATACTATTGATATATAACCTGATGATCTTTCTTTACAATGAACTCTAAGTCGTACAACAGATGCTATCATCCGAACTGGATATACCACAATCTCCTCCACATTTAAGATCAAATTTAATCATTATCCCTTGAACTAGTTACATGATCAATTCATTCAAACCCAAAATCACGTATGTTCATCTGTCTATCTTAAGTCATCGAGAAACATATTTTCTCAAATTACATCGTTCTATGTTGACTCAAGTCATCAAGCAACATATATCGTAAATCCTTAGAGTCGTTATCGTATATTCGAATCATTTCCATGCACGCTAACTTTCAATCATGTTAACTTTTCGTATACAATTTATATCAATTCCTCGTCCGAGTTATTCATTTGTTATGCCTTAACTTTTATTCGATTCAATCAATCTACTATCTCCATCAACATTTTATAACCGACGCAATCCCAAACTGCTTGACGTCGCCTTCTTGTTCGTCTAACCCAAATCTCGCTTGTGATATCTATAATCATGACTAACTCTATCATACTCGTTTCTGTAGAAGCATAAAATTTCAGGCCAGAGTTCCTATGTGCCACAAATTCTCATACGCCCCATACTGATATGTACCAGAACAGACAAGAGTACTCTGCGCAGCAGAACACAAACAAAGAGTATATGACATCAAGAAACTAGGCTTATATTTCATATGAAATTCAATTACATATCTAAAACTCTTTACAAAGGAGAATTCTTTTACAAAAGAAAAGAAAAGGAATATCCTAAAAAGCTACAGGCACATCCTGACAGCAACTGTCAGGCGCATCACTTAACGCTACGGCCGGGCGCATCACCCGCCTGGCGCATCACCTTGGTGTCCCGCCAGGCGCATCAACTCATCATCTCATCGCAGGCACACCCCGTGCAATGCAGAACCAACCACTTCCTTGCCAACTGCGGGCACTGTAGCAGGAGGAGTAACTCTTCTAGCCTAACAAAATTGGGGCACGATAGCCCTGACCTGCGGCTCTTCCAGCATAACAAAAATTGGGGCACGACCACCCGATCTTTGGATACAACAGGCACCTTCAGCATGTGTTCGGATACGGCAATCGCGATATTTGGATGCAACAGGCACTTTCACAGGCTTGTACGAAAACAGGGCCGATAGGGAAAGAACTAACTCGGCGCATCTTCACCTTCGGAAGGAACTCGTCGTCAAAGTTTCTTCGAATGAGGAGTTCGACGGTTCGCCAAAGCAGGGGGCCAGCTGAGTTCAACTCCATTTTGGGAAAGACAGGTGAAGAATGGAAATAAGATTCCCTTTATGCAGCTATTTATAGACCCGGACAGCCCACAATCGTGCGCCAAGAAGAAGGTTCTCTGACTTCCGTACAATAAATTTACATTTATGACAATGAACCTGTCTCTTCGTATTCTGCTAAAATCAAAGCAGCCATTAACGCCTAGAAGAACTCAACAGATGGGCCAAAGAGGATGCGACACATGACAGATGTGCCGTCGACATCATGTGTCCCTACTAATGTGCCAGTAGGACGTAGACCCATACACCCAGATCAGAATTAACCGATGTACCCCTTTCAAACTTGTCATCATCAAGCATTTAATGCTGAGTGACAAAGGCGGCAACACATCTTCCAAAGAGCCGTCCAATCAGCCACCCTTTGCAGAAAACGAAGAATCGTTGACATCAGCACCATCATTACACTTTTGGTCGGCTACAACTGTCCTTGCCACGTGGTCGATCGTTCATGCTCATGCGCCTCAAAAGCCGTACACCCCCCAGACTTACTCCTGATCTCAAGTAATAGAAGTCGAGTCTCTACATGTACCTTAAAAGCTACGCCCTTGGACTTGCCAATGACTCCTCAAAGTCGTAGACCAAGTCACCCCATGCGCTTGATCGTAGGCGCATCCTGATGTGAAGCCCTACATATACCTCAAAAGCCATGTGCCCGGACTCACTCCTGATCCCTAAAGACAGCAGCTCAGCCCTCTCCATTCTTCTGATCCTAGGCACATCAAGACAGATCACTCTTCTCCAAATCTAAGGTCTTTGAAGCCACAGACATGCGTCACGTGTCTTTTGACTCAGTTCTGCTCAAGAATAGGTGCTAACCGCCCAAGATCTCAGTAACAACCGAATCCTCGCAACTACCACGTGTCAGCTACACCGCAGCCCAATACAGCAGTTCAAATAGATTCGAGGCGCATCATCCATGCGCCTCCGCCAGCATCAGCCACGTGGCGTTCCCACATCCAGGCGCATCCTATATATGCATGTACAGACAGCTCAGCCTGCTGCCTATAAATTGTCACGACCCGCACCCGCTTTTTGGGATACGAGGGCGTGAGCAAGCCAGCTACGTATCAAGCGGACTCCAGCCTGACTCGAGTACGTATAAGCTGTCAAGATTCATGGTATCATGGCTAATATGGTAATCTACAGTGTATCTCAATCCACAAGAATATATAAGACAAGAATGAACAATTATGGGTCATGGTCTGCAGCCCATTAGCATATTGTCCGATTAGACTCCAAGAATGATATGAGTCTATAAAATACGCAGAATATAACATGGTACGGAATGTAAAAGTATGAGAAGATAATAAAAAAATATCACAAGTAAATACCTGTATCATACATTGTAATCCTCTACCATCCCGCTCTGGTAACTAACTCCATGTAGTCGTGAAACCTGAAGAAATCATCAGGTCCTCAGAGGACTAGCAAGATACATAATATACAGGCCAACATATAACAGTACAAATATACAAAGAAGTAAGGAACAATCAAGGTTACCCAACGAGACAAATGAACTAAGACACGAGATCTAAACACAAGGATCCTAAGACACTGGCATGCCATACTAGAAATGGCTAATAGGTCAAAGCTATAGACTGCAGTTAAGGCAAGTACTCACAATCTATAGTGTCTCAATCACAGTCAAGGCAGGTACTCACAACCAAGACGGTAGCCAATCCTAGTATAAAATCCTATAGACCGTAGTCAAGGTAAGTACTCACAATCTATAGAATATCAAAGTCGAGTCCTACTCAAGTCATGTCAAGTCAAGTCAAGTTATAATCAATTCGAGGGAATTGTGGTGTAGGACTAGATGACTCTATCAAGGAATACATATGAAACTAACATAGTGTAACAGATAGAAGTATCATAACAGAAAGGAACGAGAATGTGCAGGCAACTAGAAATATGTAAAGTAAAACTATATCAGGATGAGTGTACTAAACATGGAGTAAAGTAATCACGAATGTAAGAAAAAGAATCGCAGCGAGATGATGAACATGCATATAAATGATATTGTACAAGTTGGCAAGGTATACTTGCCTGGTTCTGCGATGTGAGGATGAAATTTCGTTCCCGTGTCCACGCCTCTAGAACCCGACGCTCCTAGATAATTAATTAACTAAATTAAGACACTACTCATAAACTTTCAATATGACTTAATTAGTCAAAATAATGTTTTAAGATTATATTCAATTTCTCGTGGGATCCTTTAGACATATACAATCACATACAGGCTCCACGAGACAACGAACACAGTTTTTGGGTTTCCAACTCCCAATTAGTCAGTTATTCCCCTACTTCAATACTATACTTTGAAATCATATAAAAATTATTAAAATATTATTTAAACTAATTTTATATAGAATTAACTCTAGGCATTTATGACTAGTTGATTACTAAGTTAGCTAGTTAACCCGAAACTTGTCCGGAACATAGTTAATTACTCATAATTGATAAAATAATCCAAAAATATAATTTAGATAGAATTAAAATAATTTATTTTCCAGAATAACATCATAGATACAAGGGTAAGATTATACTACAAGTTTGGGTCATTCTAGGTCAGCAGGTCGCCCGAAATTAGCTAGTTTTGACCTATAATTTTCTCAACCAGAATTGAGTTACTAAATTCATGGAAAAATACTTAAAAATCCTATTTTATGTATATGAATACACATAAAATTCAGTTTCAAGAATAGGCATCAATAACTAGTAGTTCCTTCACAATGGTGTCAATTTGACCCTACCGGAACATGGATATTATGCCTATAATACATGGAACTTTTATGGATGATTAAATATAACGAAATTAATCAAAATATAATTTCTACAGATTTAATAACATATATTCTATATTATTTTAGCAAAGGTTTTTAGAAGAAAAGATTAGGGTTCTTACCAAAGATCCTTGCTAGAAAGGGTGGTGATGACTTCTCTTCACTACAGCTCCAATCTTTATGAGTATGGAAGAGTTGATAATGGCTATAAAGAGTTGGATGGGGGGATGGAGTTTTTTTAGGGTTTGTTTTGAGGGGTTGGATGGATGTATGGTGGAGGAGATGAGTTGTTGTGTAGGAGGAGAAGATGTATAATGAAGGGATGATGTGTGGAGGCTATGAGGAGGGGAATTGCTGCCAAAAATAGAGAGGGGATAGGAAGAAGTGGTCGGCCACAAGGTGGGGAAAGAAAAGATTAGGATGTGGTTAAGATTTGGGATAAGTTGGTATATTTAACATATCCTTAAGTGAATTTTAAGCAATCTAGGATTTAAATCCTATTTAATTTGATGCATTTAGCCATGGGGGGTTTGCTTGGCCGAAATTAACATGGTGGCGGTCCACTTGGCATGATTTGGTTGTTTGGTGAGTTGGCTAGTTGATTTGATTGAGGATTTAAAAAGGGGTTTCCTAATATAGAACTATTTAATTCTATCTATGTAATTACACTACAAAATCTGAGTTAAATACAAATAAATATAATTATTAATATTTATTAATGTCCAACATGCCTACATAGGGTTGGGTTCGGCTTGGAAGAGGTTTGGGAAGGTTTGGTGCAACCAGGTCTCCTAAAAAGTCATAAAGGCTTTCTTACTAATTATTTAAATAAAAATTATGACTTGTGCCATGATTTGAATGATTAACACGCAAGGGACTACCGTATGACCATGTCACTCGTAACATGGCTAACATGCTAGTTAAAGCACCCAATAATGCTAGGCATGCCATACTTTCTAGTCGTCTTGTATATTCAAACTCAACCATGGCTAAGGTCATCTATAATAATAAGTATTTAATTTAAAGATACTCACAAATTTCATAAAATCCTATTTAAGCCAAATAAATAAATAAATAAAATAAATCCAAAAAAATTCTGGGGTTTTACATCCTACCCACCTTAAAAGAATTTCGTCCTCGAAATTAAAATTAGGCTCACTAACAAAGAACCGCGCTAGTGTAACTAGGAATAGTTCAAAGAATACGCTATGTCACTACGGTGTCTCCTAATAACTCGAGTAATAATTAATCCTAAATAATTTGGTTTACTACATCTCTATCATAAACTATTGATGGTTATCTCTAGGCGCTATTCTTGGTACCAGCGGTCTTAAAATAATGACGTTGAAGGTTTGCCCTTCTAACCATATTATTGTTACAACTATATAAGTCTCATGTCACCTAATCAATCTAAGTGATACCTACCAATCTGTCTAATCCTAACTTTACAACTGGTAGGGCATAATTCTAAATGGGCTGGGTTAGCCTATATTTAGGTTCTTCTAGTAAAGGGTCAGTCTCTACTCTAAAACTACTACTCTATTCTTGACCAAGCGACTACCATAAAGGGCGTAATCTAGTATGGTCATTTAGCCATTTCTGGAATGTCTACCCACCTTTGGTCAAACTACCTCATCAAACACATGATGCCCTATAGCATATGGCATATATAATTTCTCTTATCTATCAAGCAATCACAATACAATAAGCAAACTTACACTATAACATAAGAATTCTTTTTGATAAATCCTATATAGCATGATTATTCGTCGCTCCGAAATAGGAAGAGACGAGAATCAATGGTACGAAAAAGCAAGGAAAAATAATCGAGAACAAATACGAGGTTTCAAAGACGGTAGAGAAATTTCTAAGGGAATTTGCAAGGCAGAGTGGATTGAGATTCTAAGGTTTAGACATATTCGCAGGCTCATATCAGTACAGTTACGTAACCGATACGATATGCTCTGACCTGCATGGGCCACCACAAAAACTTGTCACGACCCGTACCCGCTTTTTGGGACGCGAGGGCGTAAGCAAGCCAGCTACGTATCAAGCGGACTCCAGCCCGACTCGAGTACGTATAAGCTGTCAAGATTCATGGTATCATGGCTAATATGGTAATCTACAGTGTATCTCAATCCACAAGAATATATAAGACAAGAATGAACAATTATGGGTCATGGTCTGCAGCCCATTAGCATATTGTCCGATTAGACTCCAAGAATGATATGAGTCTATAAAATATGCAGAATATAACATGGTACGAAATATAAAAGTACGAGAAGATAATAAAAAAATATCACAAGTAAATACCTGTATCATACATCGTAATCCTCTACCATCCCGCTCTGCTAACTAACTCCATGTAGTTGTGAAACTTGAAGAGATCATCAGGTTCTCAGAGGACTAGCAAGATACATAATATACAAGACAACATATAACAGTACAAATATACAAAGAAGTAAGGAACAATCAAGGTTACCCAACGAGACAAATGAACTAAGACACGAGATATAAACACAAGGATCCTAAGACACTGGCATGCCATACTAGAAATGGCTAACAGGTCAAAGCTATAGACTGCAGTCAAGGCAAGTACTCACAATCTATAGTGTCTCAATCGCAATCAAGGCAAGTACTCACAACCAAGATGGTAGCCAATCCTAGTATAAAATCCTATAGACCGTAGTCAAGGTAAGTACTCACAATCTATAGAATATCAAAGTCGAGTCCTACTCAAGTCATGTCAAGTCAAGTCAAGTTATAATCAATTCGAGGGAATCATGGTGTAGGACTAGACGACTCTATCAAGGAATACATATGAAACTAACACAGTGTAACAGATAGAAGTATCATAACAGAAAGGAACGAGAATGTGCAGGCAACTAGAAACATGTAAAGTAAAACTATATCAGGATGAGTGTACTAGACATGGAGCAAAGTAATCACGAATGTACGAAAAAGAACCGCAGCAAGATGATGAACATGCATATAAATGATACTGTACAAGTTGGCAAGGTATACTTGCCTGGTTCTGCGATGTGAGGATGAAATTTCGTTCCCGCGTCCACGCCTCTGGAACCCAACGCTCCTAGATAATTAATTAACTAAATTAAGCCACTACTCATAAACTTACAATATGACTTAATTAGTCAAAATAATGTTTTAAGATTATATTCAATTTCTCGTGGGATCCTTTAGACCTATACAATCATATACAGGCTCCACGAGACAACGAACACAGTTTTTGGGTTTCCAACTCCCAATTAGTCAGTTATTCCCCTACTTCAATACTATACTTAGAAATCATATAAAAATTATTAAAATATTATTTAAACTAATTTTATATAGAATTAACTCTAAAATTATAGAATTAATGTTTCTAAAGGCATTTATAACTAGTTGATTACTAAGTTAGCTAGTTAACCCGAAACTTGTCCGGAACATAGTTAATTACTCATAATTAATAAAATAATCCAAAAATAAAATTTAGATAGAATTAAAATACTTTATTTTCTAGAATAACATCAGAGATACAAGGGTAAGATTATACTACAAGTTTGGGTCATTCTAGGTCAGCAGGTCGCCCAAAATTAGCTAGTTTTGACCTATAATTTTCTCAACCAGAATTGAGTTCCTAAATTCATGGAAAAATAATTAAAAAAATCCTATTTTATGTATATGAATACACATAAAATTCAGTTTTAAGAATAGGCATCAATAACTAGTAGTTCCTTCACAATGGTGTCAATTTGACCCTACCGGAACATGGATATTATGCCTATAATACATGGAACTTTTATGGATGATTAAATATAATGAAATTCATCAAAATAAATTTCTATAGATTTAATAACATATATTCTACAGAATTTTAGCAAAAGTTTTTAGAAGAAAAGATTAGGGTTCTTACCAAAGATCCTTGCTAGAAAGGGTGGTGATGACTTTTCTTCACTACAGCTCCAATCTTTATGAGTATGGGAGAGTTGATAATGGCTATAGAGAGTTGGATAGGGGGATGGAGTTTTTTTAGGGTTTGTTTTGAGGGGTTGGATGGATGTATGGTGGAGGAGATGAGTTATTGTGTAGGAGAGGAAGATGTATAATGAAGGGATGATGTGTGGAGGCTATGAGGAGGGGGATTGCTGCCGAAAATAGAGAGAGGATAGGGAGAAGTGGTCGGCCACAAGGTGGGGAAAGAAAAGATTAGGATGTGGTTAAGATTTGGGATAAATTGGTATATTTAACATATCCTTAAGTGAATTTTAAGCAATCTAGGATTTAAATCCTATTTAATTTGATGCATTTAGCCATGGGGGGTTTGCTTGGCCGAAATTAACATGGTGGCAGTCCACTTGGCATGATTTGGTTGTTTGGTGAGTTTGCTAGTTGATTTGATTGAGGATTTAAAAAGGGGTTTCCTAATATAGAACTATTTAATTCTATCTATGTAATTATACTATAAAATCTGAATTAAATACAACTAAATATAATTATTAATATTTATTAATGTCCAACATGCCTACATAGGGTTGGGTTCGGCTTGGAAGAGGTTTGGGAAGGTTTGGTGCAACCGGGTCTCCTAAAAAGTCATAAAGGCTTTCTTACTAATTATTTAAATAAAAATTATGATTTGTGCCATGATTTGAATGGTTAACACGCAAGGGACTACCGTATGACCATGTCACTCCTAACATGGCTAACATGCTAGTTAAAGCACCCAATAATGCTAGGCATGCCATACTTTCTAGTCGTCTTGCATATTCAAACTCAACCATGGCTAAGGTCATCTATAATAATAAGTATTTAATTTAAAGATACTCACAAATTTCATAAAATCCTATTTAAGCCAAATAAATAAATAAATAAAATAAATCCAAAAAAATTTTGGGGTTTTACATAAATAGAAGGACCATTCCTTCAAGACATATAGAGATATATCCACAAATCATATCCAGATATCAGGAAAGACACTTCACATCTTCTTTCCCTCAAAATGCTTCGGCATCCAGAGTAACCCAGACCTTCAGAGAATTCAAGATTGTCGTCAGATCGCCAACGGATTCAACGCATTACCATTCGCTCTACCGACACAATTCCCAGATAAAAACAAAAGTGTACTCAATAGGACTACATCTAAGTCCTATATTGTATATTATTCTGTTTGTAATCGAAATACAAAAATTGTAATAAAAAACCTTTTGTGTCCCTTTTTCGAGGGGGAACAAGCTGGCGACTCTGCTGGGGAACACCTTCTCCTCTAACGAAAAGGTTGCATTACAATCTGACGACATCAAGCTGGACTCCTCCTACAAAACACTTTTGGTGCGTCTCGATCAACAGGTGTATGAGGAGTTCATCTCTGAAGGCAGCGTAAGTCCTTCGAAGCGGCTACCAAAGCCGAAGAAGACTCGCCGAGTCTGGATGCACAATGGCGATGCGCCTAGCACCATCGCTGACGGGGATGTGCCACCACAGCTGACCCTTCCTGTTGACGTTCTCAGCAACCAAGATGTGCCTACTGGTACAGCTCGTCTGTCAGAGAAATACGGTGTTGACTGTATTCCCTAACTATCTTTTTCCCAGTCGAAGAAGATGCGCCAACGGAGCAAAAGCGCAACCAATCTCCCGCGCATGAACTCTGGTAAGCAGAGGAAAAACTCTGTCTTTGACAGACTCACTCGATGTCATGACGAGGTAGAATTGGATTATGAGTACTATACACCTTCGTGGGTTAGTACAAAAAAATCCAAGGCAGCACAGGGCATGCGCCCCAAACGTGCTACGCCAACAGCGAACCAGAAGTATGCGCTCAAAATTATGTGCGCTTCTGATGGCAAGCTGTATAGGATTGACTAGAGCGTATTTGTGCCAGACACGAGCCAACCTTCAAAGTCCTTGTCCCGCTTGGGCGTATCTACTGCATTTCGAAATAAGTCAGGCAGGGCAAAATCTGCGACGTTGATTAAATTTTGAGGATGGAATTCTTTTAAGGTGGGTAGAGTTGTCACTCCCATTTTTTGTTATATATTTTTTTCAGGATACGTATACGAATTTCTGACAATTGTCAAGTGGCCCATGTTTTGACTTATCTTGCTAAGCATAGCCTTGGTTTAATCTTGCCTTGATTTGGTTCAACTTGGTTCAACATGACTTGGCTTGGTCTTGGCACTCCTGACTTGGTCTTGGTTTATCTTGGATCATCTTGGTTTATTTTGGTTTATCTTGGCTTACCTGGTTTATTCTTGGCTTGGCTTGGTTTGTCTTGGTTTGAGATGAGGATGGTTTGTATAAAAACCAACTCCTCTCTCTCTCTCTCTCTCTCTCTCTCTCTCTCTCTCTCTCTCTCCTCCATAACACTTTTATTTACTCATTCTTCTTCTCCATTACTCCTCCCACCCACAAAAAAAATCCTAGACAAGTGCAATCTTGCTTCATGATGAATCTCCTATTTTATTTTTCTATTCCTTTCTCCACTTGATTCTAAGCCTCTTTAGAACTTGGCATTTTTGATTTTGATGGATGAATTTTTGTAGATCTAAGTTTTAATCTTTTCTTATTTTTCTTGGTTTTGATCTATTAAATCTTGGGTTTGATCTTTTCTTATTTTTCTTGGTTTCGTTCTATGCAGTTTAGACCCTTGGATGTCTCAATCCGGACTTGTTTTGAGCAAGTTATAAAATTTTAAAGTTTTCGGGTTCCATGGGTTCTTATTTGTTATTTGGAGAAGAAGAATAGAGCCTGGAGCAACCTATCCCAGGTGCCCTTTGGCCCTGGCACAACCTAGCCTAGGTGTCCTTTGACCCAGTGCAACCTGACCCGGCGTACCCCAATGCCTGGCGCACCCCAGTACCTGGCGCAACCTGACCCGATGCAACCTGACCCGGCGCACCCCGGTGTCTGGCGTACCCAACCTGGTGCAACCCCGCTCAGGCTCCACCTATCATTTTCCTGGCACTAATTGACTATCGCCACTTTTTTCTATGATACCCCTTGCCCCATGCCCTCCCATGCATTTTCTCCTAGTTCTTGTTGTATATGCCTGTGATCTTGCATGTAACTTGTGCTTTACCTATCTTGTGATAACCCAGCCCGATAATTTATTAAGCATAACATGACTTGCCAGTATTGATTATGACATGAACACGACTTGACATGAACACGATATGATAATCTTGATAGTGGCCCGTCGAGGCACACTTTTGAAAAGCACTCTTGACATGATATGTAACTTGACCTGAATACGGCATGATAATATTGATAGTGGCCCATTGTGGTGCACTCCTGACAAGTAATCTTGACAAGTAACAAGTAATCTTGACAAGTAACAAGTAACCCGACTGCCATGATAATCTTGAAAGGCTGTTACGACAGCTATCCTGACTTGCTAAGTAACACTTTTCTTGACATCATGGTTGATTTTCCTGATTGTGATTATATAAGCTACCAGTCTCTCCCTGCATCATGTCTAGGACATGGATTCCTGTTTCCCAAGGTCAGGTATTCATAATAAATCTGACTAGATTAATCAAGTAGTTCATATAGAGAGGTTTTTCCAATTATAGGCGATCCCGTTATCCCGACCATACCTGAGTGGACTTGTAGCCTGCCACCGAGTAGGAAACATTTTCAGCCCACTGTTATGTGGGGCACTTCTTGAAATCATAAGTACTAAAGCACACTGTCATGTGTTTCACTACAAGTCACTTAATGATTCTCTAAACTCTTGATAACTCTAAGCAACCTTGCCTGGATAACCTGGATAGATACGGGGCTTGTGAATCGGGAATATCTCAAATGCATATCATTAGTAACTAGGCCTGTGATAACCCTAGTTTAGCTAACGATAGCAAGCCATAAGACTTGATTGGTCGTGCCTGAATGCTTGCCTTGTGGTTAACATGGGAATTAAATTCCGCCTCTTGTTTTCATAATGCAAGCTATTGTTTTATTCTAACCTTGTCTTCTTGTTACTTAATCTTGTTCACTATTTATATCTTCTGTTTATTAACCTGCTGGTTTTAGTTCCTTAATGAAGCCTCCTTTGTGGCACTCGCTCTTCGGGGATCTGACCCAGCTGGTTTTGTATGGCCAAATTTTAGAGAAGCACCAGAGGATTTACCTGTCTTTCAGCCAGATGGTGAATACCAGACATAATCTTGGCAACGCGTAGATTCTTATTTGCTTTCATACTCTATTGTAAATTATTTTTTTGAGGTATTTAGCCGCCGAGCAGGTGTTAGCTCGTGCTGAAACCAATATTCTGTCTGCCTAAGGGTTGTAGCATGATTGATAAATCCTATGATTGATCATGTATGACTTTAACTCTTGCTAGTCTTCGTATTTTGTAAGACTAGCTTCATGATCATCTGAATATGTAATATTTGGGACGCCTGTAAGCTCCCTCATTTTTTTATCTTATTTATTTATTTATTTTATATAGATATTTTAACTTATTAAAGTCAATAATGACTATGTTAGTAGTTTGTTGTAACTTTGATTTTGGAAGCACAACAAATATTGTTTTCTCAAATCCAGTTTCATATTTGAATTCTAGACTCGTCCACCTTGAGTTTGATATATCATGTCCCATCCAATTTTTCTTTTCAATATTCCTTTGATTTTGCGCAATTTTGGGCCAACTTAGGCCAATTTGAGCCATTAACGTAATTTTAAGCCTACTTCCAATTTAATTGTTGGACTTGACATAGATCAAAACCGTATGACCCAATATATGGTTTTGATCCATTTTGAATCTACAATGCACATGCCTAGGGTGTACCATCCAATCGAGTTCACATGTGCTACTTATTTGCAAATGGCACATAAGACTCATTAAATTAATTTTCGGGTCCAATTTGACTAGTAATGCTACTCGGACCCTAACCTAGTCAACCCTACTAGTTATAGCCTAACTAGGAGTACCAAAACAAAAAAAAATATATATTTAAGAGAGTTTTAAGGATTAAATTGCAGCCATATGTAATATTCCCTTATATATTTGGCTTGGTCAAACATCTAACCAAAATAGGAAACCTATTAATAATAGTATGATTTGGAGAATCAAATCCTATCCAAATTAGATCAGACCAAAGCCCATGCACTATATATATATATATATATATATATTTTTTTTTTTTTTATATATATATATATATATATATATATATATATATACATATACCTATCAAATCCTAACCATCCTCCTCTCTCATAACCACCCACTACTCCACAAATTCCTCCAAACCTAGCGGCCACCACTTCAAACCCGAAACCCTAGCCGACCCCCCTTTCTTCTCAAAATATAATTTCTCCTCGATTTATCCGCCAACCACCACCACTTGGACATTCCTATCAACATCCTCTTCCACCATACCAACTATAGGAGCAACCTTGCGGCCGTTAGAGAGGTGCACGATGCGCTACTTGGGCCGAAACTCCGTCGAATCGAAGTCTGAAATGTCACAGCAGGTTAGTCAAATTTTAGATGATGTTTTACCCACTTTTCTCATCTTTTTCTCCTCAAACCAAATCTGAGAGTTACCTTTGTGTTTCTAGTCCAACTTCTGATTACCGGATCCCCTAGTTCCAAGCGGTTTGCCCGTGGCATTGATTCTATGACAGGGTATCCAGAACTGACAAATTCTGTTGCGGGCCTTTTTTCACCTATCTATGTTCAGTTTACAATATTTTTATATTTTTACTCAGAATCTAGACGTCGATACCTTTCCCACGCATATCTGAAAGTTAAGTTTTGCATCCGTTTGCTATTTTTTAAAATTCAAGACATTTGCCGTATCACTAAACTCCGAAAAATTCTGTTTTCCTTGTGTAAAAGTGTCAAAACTCCATGAAACCATATTAAACTTTATGTTGTGCTAGTTTTTAACATTATAAATTCTATTTTAACTAATTTCTGGGCTTTTTACAGAATTTAGTAATTTTATTTTAATCGTTGTTTCGGGACTAAATTAATTGGTCGATTTGAGGAAGTCATATGTGGCATTGACATAAGATCTCTTGTGAAATGGTTTTTCTATTGAAAATAGCATTATAACAATATATAAGTATTTATAGATAAATTTTAGAATTTAAATATATTATTTTATTATAATTGTAAAGTATTTACGAGAGGCTTTGTTACCTATATGTACTTATATAATAGATGTAGTGTCGTAGCAACGTTATGACAACTAGGAGTCATAAATACTCATATAATTTATATATGGTATGTTGATATAAATATATTAAATATAGTGTATTATTATAGGTGAGCTTGGGAGGATCGACAAGGACACCGGAGTTGGACAGGCTTACCCGCAGACAGCAGTTACAGGCAAGCGTGCCTTGCCATCGTCGCAGATCTTTCTTTTCTGTCTTGTTGTTTTTATTTAGCATTGCATGACGTAGGACATTGATACTTAGTTTTCATTTATAGACAGGTACTGATGTCATGATAGTGACATCGAGTATTGACATTAGGCATTATGTTCATACTGATGTATCCATTGACACAATTGACCACAGGACACCGACACATTTATGATGCGAGGTTTACATGACTATTAGTGGTATTGACCTCATATTTGCATTCTAGATTTCTTTATCAGTATTGCTTTTACTTTCGAGATGACTGTACATACTTGACATTGCTAGATTCTAGACATGGGGATTAGGGAGAACTTGACTACAATATCAGACCTATTGTCGTGTGGCCCGTTGTTTAGTGACCTTTATCTCTAGAGCAGAGTAAGGTATTATCACTGTCAAAAATTGATTGTCCTTGGTGCCACGACACAGGTACTGGGGACAATACCCTGCTGAGGTGCTAGTAAGCCTTAGCGGAAGGGGTCTGGTATTCTAGAAAAGTATCTCACTTGCATAGCACATAGACGGATACAGTAGATTGCCTTAATTCATATTTTTATTTTTGTACATTGGCATGTATATTATGCACCTTGCTAGTACTCTGAGGACCTGGCTATTTTCCAGGCTTAGACGAAGCTGAAGACTACCCAGAGGTTTACGGTTCGGGAGCTGAGACCGGAGGCGTACCGGGACAGGAGGACGAGATAGTGCCAGAGGATTTTTTGTGATCATGTTATAATCATATTTAGTCTTGCTACATTATTTCCTTTTCTTTTCATCATACTTGAAGTTGATTTGTACTTTCTTTCTATTTTTATGATTTCGAGATGATTTACCCGCACAGACTTTATTACTTTTATTGTTGGATATTTGAGAAATTTCCTTATTTATCCTTGATCTCTTTGTGGACTATGTGGATGTGATTAGATGTATATATTTTTTTGATGTGATTAGATGTATATACATGTGGACTATTTTATATTTCTGGGTGTTACCATGATTTACAGCTTAAGTATTTCGCTAATGGGCTTGTTTTGTAGCTTGGCCCATTAGTGAAGTGCTGCTGGCATGTATTCGTATTCCTGGTCCTACGTATTTTGGGACTGAGGCGTTACATGTTTTTGTGGTGGCCCATACAGGTCAACGTTAATCACTTCGGTTACGTTATTGTACCGATGTGAGCCTACAAATAGAATAGAAAAGACCCATAAGATCACATCCATGCACATGCTTGATACCTTCCTTGAATTCATTTTGAACTCTCACTTGGCTTCTTCATTTGCATCCAGTTTGATTATGTTCTACCGTAATCCTTATTCATTCATGCTAGCAAGACAAATCTTCATAATGGAGGTATCTTCCCTTACTATCACATCAGGAAAGTAGAGGCATAGACACTAGAAGTCATAGGTGCAGGTAGAGTCTTCCTGAATTTTGCGAAGTCGTAGTGATACCAAGGATAGTCGTACTACTACAAGCCTGCAACCAATTAAGAAATAGGACTTGAGGATACATCCACAAACATGATTATAAACTTTTCTCAGACTCTTCAGCATGATTGCTTTCATGTTATCTTATTTCTTGATATGATTGCTTTTGTGTTCTTCTTTACTCGAGATTTGACTAAACCCTTCTCTATTGACTTCTTGAGTAAATCTTCTCGTTAATTTTCGCTAATTTGCTGGAAACTGCCTTATGATTAGTCCAAGAAAAAGTTTGAGAAATTATATTTATCCTTGTATTACGGAATCAAAGTTTTACAGCCTGAGAGATACTGGCGAGGCAGGACTTCAGATAACAGCATCATGGCTACATATGTTTCTCAAATTCTACTTGAACCATATCCTATGCATGTTAATATTTTTTTCTGTATTTTCGTAAAAAGGTTAATTCAAAAATATTTTATTGATTGGGCCAAGATAAGCTCAAGAACCTGTATTACCTGGCATGGTAGATGTGCACTACAGCCATCCGTCGTTTTATGGAACTAGAAAGTTATTTGCACACTGGCGTGGCAGTAACTTTATGTGACATAATTACGGGGATATATGGTTCTCGAGTCTTACCGAGCCTATGTCCTATGCATCTTATTTGGCTTCACATCGTTCTTGAAAATAATGCGACAAACCTTCCTGCTTTGCTTGACCCTATCGTTGTTTGAAATTGGTATGTAGGTTTGTTTGACCTAGCCTTAGGCTTCCATTACCTTCTATTTATTAGATGACAAAAATAGACAAACCTTATAGTTATATTATAGAATATAATTAAGCTAGATATTGGTTTGATTGTGATGTTGGATAGCTAGAAACGAGTTAGTTTCTTAGAGATGGATCCTAGTGAGATTATGAGTCGAGTATGAGTGTCTGGATATCGGATGCGTAGAGCCTATTAGGAGAAATTGCTAGGAGTGAACTGACGAGTATCATTTAATAGGTTATAATACTATACCTACGATAGAGTACGTTGTATTGGGAGTATTGAGGAATGAGAAGTGATAGCCCAAGCTTAGTAAGTGTGAATTCTGCTTTGATAGAGTTCCATTCCTTGGACACTTTATCTTGGGAGAAGGACTTTCAATGGATCCGGAGAAGATAGCTACCGTAGAGTCTTGGCCGACACCAACATCAGTTGCAGAAGTTAGGAGTTTTCTCGGACTTGTAAGGTATTATCGCAGGTTCGTAGGCAATTTTTTACGGATTGCAGAGGTGATGACATGGTTGACCCGTAAGGATCAGGAGTCCCAGTAGACAGAAGATTGTCAGAAGGCTTTTGAAGAGTTGAAGAAGAGGTTGACCTCAACACCTATTTTGACGCTTCCTTCTAGATCGGAAGGATTTGTTGTATAAAGTGATGCGTCGGGTAGTGGACTTGGATGTGTTTTGATGCATACGGAAAGTCATAGCCTATGCATCGAGGCAACTAAGGGCACTTGAGAAGAATTACCCTACTTATGATTTGGAGTTAGTAGTTGTGGTCTTTGCAGTGAAGATGTGGTGTCACTGTTTGTACGGAGAGCGTGTGGAGATATTTATGGATCATAAAAGCTTGAAGTATGTCTTCACGCAAAAGGAGTTGAATATGAGACAGAGGCGATTGTTGGAGCTTAGGACAGACTATGATATAGACTTACAGTAACATCCTGGCAAAGCGAACGTAGTGGCGGACGCTTTGAGTAGGAAGTCTACTGCATATTTCTTGACAGCCCAGCCACAGTTAGTAGAGGATCTTCAGAGCTTGGAATATAAGTCATTATGCCGAGACATCAAGGAGTACTTGCCAATTTAGAAGTGCAGTCGTCGCTTATGGATAGAATCAAGGCAGCATTATCTACAGATGCAAGATTTCGAAGATTTCGCAAGAGAACAGAGGCTGGAGAGCGACAAATACCTGGACCAGAGCTTGTAACACAGACAGTCAAAAAAGTGAAGCGGATTCAGAGTCATCTTCAGGCAGCTCAAGACCGGTAGAAGAATTGGCCGATACGCATCGTCGACTACTGGAATTCAAGGAGGAGAGCATGTATTTCTGAAGATCTCACGATGCGGGGCACCATTCGATTCGGAAGTAGAGGAAAGTTTAGTCCAAGGTATATTGGACCGTTCGATATCATTGAGCGAGTAGGAGAGGTGGCATATCGTCTTGCATTACCCCCATCACTAGAGGGAGTGCATGATGTATTCCATGTCTCATAGCAGAGGAGGTATGTGATTGATCCTAGTCATGTGGTCGATCACTCTGAGATCACGGTGGGACCCAGTTTATCATACAAGGAGCAGCCGGTAGGTATCTTGGATACGAGTGAGAAGACGCTCAGAGGGCAGGCGATTAGACTGGTTCGTGTTGAATGGAGGCACCATTCTCCGGAAGAATCAACTTGGGAGCGTGAAGATTCTATGCGTGAGCGTTATCCCCACTTATTCGTAGATGCCGGTTAGTCTTAGCTTAATTACTCTTATGATAAATTTTCTTTTATAATTGTGTTATTTTTAATTTCGAGGACAAAATTTTCTAAGGTGGGTAGGTTGTAATCATCCTCATTTTTTTATCTTATTTATTTATTTATTTTATATAGATATTTTAATTTATTAAAGTGAATAATGACTATGTTAGTAGTTTGTTGTAACTTTGATTTTGGAAGCACAAAAAATATTGTTTTCTCAAATCCAGTTTCATATTTGAATTCTAGACTCGTCCACCTTGAGTTTGATATATCATGTCCCATCCAATTTTTCTTTTCAACATTCTTTTAATTTTGCGCAATTTTGGGCCAACTTAGGCCAATTTGAGCCATTATCGTAATTTTAAGCCTACTTTTAATTTAATTTTTGGACTTGACATAGATCAAAACCGTATGACCCAATATATGGTTTTGATCTATTTTGAATCTACAATGCACATGCCTAGGGTGTACCATCTAATCGAGTTCACATGTGCTACTTATTTGCAAATGGCACATAAGACTCATTAAATTAATTTTCGGGTCCAATTTGACTAGTAATGCTACTCGGACCCTAACCTAGTCAACCCTACTAGTTATAGCCTAACTAGGAGTACCAAAACCAAGTATACATATACTTAAGAGAGTTTTAAGGATTAAATTGCAGCCATATGTAATATTCCCTTATATATTTGGCTTGGTCAAACATCTAACCAAAATAGGAAACCTATTAATAATAGTATGATTTGGAGAATCAAATCCTATCCAAATTAGATCAGACCAAAGCCCATACACTATATATATATATATATATATATATATATATATATATATATATATACCTATCAAACCCTAACCATCCTCCTCTCTCAAACCACCCACTACTCCACAAATTCCTCCAAACCTAGCGGCCACCACTCCAAACCCAAAACCCTAGCCGACCCCCCTTTCTTCACAAAATATAATTTCTCCTCGATTTCTCCGCCAACCACCACCACTTGGACATTCCTATCAACATCCTCTTCCACCATACCAACTATAGGAGCAACCTTGCGGCCGTTAGAGAGGTGCACGATGCGCTACTTGGGCCGAAACTCCGTCAAATCGAAGTCTGAAATGTCACAGCAGGTTAGTCGAATTTCAGATAATGTTTCACCCACTTTTTCTCATCTTTTTCTCCTCAATCCAAATCTAAGAGCTACCTTTGTGTGTCTAGTCCAACTTCTGATCGCCGGATCCCCTAGTTCCAAGCGGTTTGCCCGTGGCATTGATTCTACGACAGGGTATCCAGAACTGACAAATTCTATTGCGGGCCTTTTTTCACCTATCTATGGTCAGTTTCCAATATTTTTATATTTTTACTCAGAATGTAGACGTCGATACCTTTCCGACGCATATCTGAAAGTTAAGTTTTGCATCCGTTTGCTATTTTTAAAAATTCAAGACATTTGTCGTATCACTGAACTCCGAAAAATTCTATTTTCCTTGAGTCCAAAAGTGTCAAAACTCCATGAACCCATATTAAACTTTATGTTGTGCAAGTTTTTAACATTATAAATTCTATTTTAACTAATTTCTGGGATTTTTACAGAATTTAGTAATTTTATTTTAATCGTTGTTTCGGGACTAAATTAATGGGTCGATTTGAGGAAGTCATATGTGGCATTGACATAAGACCTCTTGTGAAAGGGTTTTTCTATTGAAAATAGCATTATAGCAACATATAAGTATTTATAGATAAATTTCAAAATTTAAATATATTATTTTATTATAATTGTAAAGTATTTACGAGAGGTTTTGTTACCTATATGTACTTATATAATAGATGTAGTGTCGTAGCAACGTTATGACAACTAGGAGTCCTAAATACTCATATAATTTATATATGGAATTTTGATATAAATATATTAAATATAGTATATTATTGTAGGTGAGCTTGGGAGGATCGACAAGGACACCGGAGTTGGACAGGCTTACCCGCAGACAGCAGTTACAAGCAAGTGTGCCTTGCCATCGTCGCAGATCTTTCTTTTCTCTCTTGTTGTTTTTATTTAGCATTGCATGACGTAGGACGTTGATACTTAGTTTCTATTTATATACGGGTACTGATGTCATGATAGTGACATCGAGTATTGACATTAGGCATTACGTTCATACTGATGTGTCCATTGACACAATTGACCACAGGACACCGACACATTCATGATACAAGGTTTACATGACTATTCGTGGTATTGACCTCGTGTTTGCATTCTAGATTTCTTTATCAGTATTGCTTTTACTTTCGAGATGACTGTACAGACTTGACATTGCTAGATTCTAGACATGGGGATTGGGAAGAACTTGACTACAATATCAGACCTATTGTCGTGTGGCCCGTTGTTTAGTGACCTTTATCTCTATAGCAGAGTAAGGTATTATCACTGTCGAGAATTGATTGTCCTTGGTGCCATGACACAGGTACTGGAGACAATACCCTGCTGAGGTGCTAGTGAGCCTTAGTGGAAGAGGTCTGGTATTCTAGAAAAGTATCTCACTTGCATAACACATAGACGGATACAGTAGATTGCCTTAGTTCATATTTTTATTTTTGTACCTTGGCATGTATATTATGCTCATTGCTATTACTCTAAGGACCTGGCTATTTCCCAGGCTTAGACGAAGCTGAAGACTACCCAGAGGTTACGGTTCGGGAGCTGAGACCGGAGGCGTACCGGCACAGGAGGACGAGATAATGCCAGAGGATTTTTCGTGATCATGTTATAATCATATTTAGTCTTGCTACATTATTTCCTTTTCTTTTCATCATACTTGTAGCTGATTTGTACTTTTTTTGATTTTTATGATTTCGAGATGATTTACCTGCACAGACTTTATTACTTTTACTGCTGGATATTTGAGACATTTTCTTATTTATCCTTGATCACTTTGTGGACTATGTGGATGTGATTAGATGTATATACATGTGGACTATTTTGTATTTCTGGGTGTTATCATGATTTACAGCTTAAGTATTTTGCTAATAGGCTTGTTGTGTAGCTTGGCCCATTAGTAAAGTGCTGCTGGCATGTATTCGTATTCCTGTTCCTACGTATTTTGGGACTGGAGCATTACATATTTTTTGGTGTCCCGTGCAGGTCAACGTTAATCACTTTGGTTACGTTATTGTACCGATGTGAGCCTACAAATAGAATAGAAAAGACCCATAAGATCACATCCATGCACATGCTTGATACCTTCCTTGACTTCATTTTGAACTCTCACTTGGCTTCTTCATTTGCATCCAGTTTGATTATGTTCTATCGTAATCCTTATTCATTCATGCTATCAAGACAAATCTTCATAATGGAGGTATCTTCCCTTACTATCACATCAGGAAAGTAGAGGCATAGACACTAGAAGTCATAGGTGCAGGTAGAGTCTTCCTGAATTTTGCGAAGTCGTAGTGATACCTAGGATAGTCGTACTACTACGAGCCTGCAACCAATTAAGGAATAGGACTTGAGGATACATCCACAAACATGATTATAAACTTTTCTCAGACTCTTCAGCATGATTGCTTTCATGTTATCTTATTTCTTAATATGATTGCTTTTGTGTTCTTCCTTACTCGAGATTTGACTAAACCCTTCAATATTGACTTCTTGAGTAAATCTTCTCGTTCATTTTCGCTAATTTGCTGGAAACTGCCTTATGATTAGTCCAAGGAAAAGTTTGAGAAATTATATTTATCCTTGCATTACGGAATCAAAGTTTTGCATCCTGAGAGATACTGGCGAGGCAGGACTTCAGATAACGGCATCATGGCTACATATGTTTCTCAAATTCTACTTGAACCATATCCTGTGCATG
This sequence comes from Iris pallida, assembly GCA_029216955.1. Taxonomy (NCBI): domain Eukaryota; kingdom Viridiplantae; phylum Streptophyta; class Magnoliopsida; order Asparagales; family Iridaceae; genus Iris; species Iris pallida. The sequence goes on from JANAVB010042418.1 coordinate 1,029,681, forward strand.
TTAATATTTTTTCTGTATTTTTGTAAAAAGGTTAATTCAAAAATATTTTATTGATTGGGCCAAGATAAGCTCAAGAACCTGCATTACCTAGCATGGTAGATGTGCACTACAGCCATCCGTCGTATTATGGAACTAGAAAGTTATTTGCAGCCAGATGCACACTGGCGTGGCAGTAACTTTATGTGACATAATTACGGGGATATATGGTTCTCGAGTCTTACCTAGCCTATGTCCTATGCATTTTGTTTGGCCTCACATCGTTCTTGAAAATAATGCGACAAACCTGCCTGCTTTGCTTGACCCTACCGTTGTTTGAAATTGGTATATAGGTTTGTTTGACCTAGCCTTAGGCTTCCATTACCTTCTATTTATTAGATGACAAAAATAGACAAACCTTATAGTTATATTATAGAAGATAATTAAGCTAGATATTGGTTTGATTGTGATGTTGGATAGCTAGAAACGGGTTAGTTTCCTAGAGATGGGTCCTAGTGAGATTATGAGTCGAGTATGTGTGTCTGGATATCGGATGCGTAGAGCCTATTAGGAGAAATTGCTAGGAGTGAACTGATGAGTATCATTGAATAGGTTATAATACTATACCTACGATAGAGTGAGTTGTATTGGGAGTATTGAGGAAGAAGAAGTGATAGCCCAAGCTTAGTAAGTGTGAATTCTGCTTTGATAGAGTTCCATTCCTTGGACACTTTATCTTGGGAGAAGGACTTTCAATGGATTCAGAGAAGATAGCTACCGTAGAGTCTTAGCCGACACCAACATCAGTTGCAGAAGTTAGGAGTTTTCTCGGACTTGCAAGGTATTACCGCAGGTTCGTAGGGAATTTCTTACGGATTGCAGAGGTGATGACACGGTTGACCCGTAAGGATCAGGAGTTCCAGTAGACAGAAGATTGTTAGAAGGCTTTTGAAGAGTTGAAGAAGAGGTTGACCTCAACACCTATTTTGACGCTTCCTTCTGGATCGGAAGGATTTGTTGTATAAAGTGATGCGTCGGGTTGTGGACTTGGATGTGTTTTGATGCAATACGGAAGGTCATAGCCTATGCATCGAGGCAACTAAGGGCACTTGAGAAGAATTACCCTACTTTTAATTTGGAGTTAGTAGTTGTGATCTTTGCAGTGAAGATGTGGTGTCACTGTTTGTACGGAGAGCGTGTGGAGATATTTATGGATCTTAAAAGCTTGAAGTATGTCTTCACGTAAAAGGAGTTGAATATGAGACAGAGGCGATTGTTGGAGCTTAGGACAGACTATGATATAGACTTACAGTAACATCCTGGCAAAGCAAACGTAGTGGCGGACGCTTTGAGTAGGAAGTCTACTGCATATTTCTTGACAGCCCAGCCACAGTTAGTAGAGGATCTTCAGGAGAATGGAATAGAAGTCATTATGCCGAGACATCAAGGAGTACTTGCCAATTTAGAAGTGCAGTCATCGCTTATGGATAGAATCAAGGCAGCATTATCTACAAATGCAAGATTTCGAAGACTTCGCAAGAGAACAGAGGCTGGAGAGCGACAAATATCTGGACCAGAGCTTGTAACACAGACAGTCGAAAAAGTGAAGCGGATTCAGAGTCATCTTCAGGCAGCTCAAGACCGGTAGAAGCATTGGGCCAATACGCATCATCGACTACTGGAATTCAAGGAGGAGAGCATGTATTTCTGAAGATCTCACCGACGCGGGGCACCATTCGATTCGGAAGTAGAGGAAAGTTTAGTCCAAGGTATATTGGACCGTTCGATATCATTGAACGAGTAGGAGAGGTGGCATATCGTCTTGCATTACCCCCATCACTAGAGGGAGTACATGATGTATTCCATGTCTCACTGCAGAGGCGGTATGTGATTGATCCCAGTTATGTGGTCGATCACTCTGAGATCATGGTAGGACCCAGTTTATCATACAAGGAGCAGCCGGTAGGTATCTTGGATACGAGTGAGAAGACGCTCAGAGGACAGGCAATTAGACTGGTTCGTGTTGCATGGAGGCACTATTCTCCGGAAGAATCAACTTGGGAGCGTGAAGATTCTATGCGTGACGTTATCCCCACTTATTCGTAGATGCCGGTAAGTCTTAGCTTAATTACTCTTATGATAAATTTTCTTTGATAATTGTGTTATTTTTAATTTCGAGAATAAAATTTTCTAAGGTGGGGAGGTTGTAAGCCCCCTCATTTTTTTATCTTATTTATTTATTTATTTTATATAGATAATTTAATTTATTAAAGTCAATAATGACTATGTTAGTAGTTTGTTGTAACTTTGATTTTGGAAGCACAAAAAATATTGTTTTCTCAAATCCAGTTTCATATTTGAATTCTAGACTCGTCCACCTTGAGTTTGATATATCATGTCCCATCCAATTTTGTTTTTCAACATTCCTTTAATTTTGTGCAATTTTGGGCCAACTTAGGCCAATTTGAGCCATTAACGTAATTTTAAGCCTACTTCCAATTTAATTTTTGGACTTGACATAGATCAATACCGTATGACCCAATATATGGTTTTGATCCATTTTGAATCTACAATGCACATGCCTAGGGTGTACCATCCAATCGAGTTCACATGTGCTACTTATTTGCAAATGGCACATAAGACTCATTAAATTAATTTTCGGGTCCAATTTGACTAGTAATGCTACTCGGACCCTAACCTAGTCAACCCTACTAGTTATAGCCTAACTAGGAGTACCAAAACCAAGTATACATATATTTAAGAGAGTTTTAAGGATTAAATTGCAGCCATATGTAATATTCCCTTATATATTTGGCTTGGTCAAACATCTAACCAAAATTGGAAACCTATTAATAATAGTATGATTTGGAGAATCAAATCCTATCCAAATTCGATCAGACCAATGCCCATGTACTATATATATATATATATATATATATATATATATAAAAAAAAAATATATATATATATATATATATATATATATATATATATATATATATATATATATATATATAATATATATATATATATATACATATATTATATTATATATATATATATATATATATATATATATATATATACCTATCAAACCCTATCCATCCTCCTCTCTCATAACCACCCACTACTCCACAAATTCCTCCAAACCTAGCGGCCACCACTCCAAACCCGAAACCCTAGCCGACCCCCCTTTCTTCACAAAATATAATTTCTCCTCGATTTCTCCGCCAACCACCACCACTTGGACGTTCCTATCAACATCCTCTTCCACCATACCAACTATAGGAGCAACCTTGCGGCCGTTAGAGAGGTGCACGACGCGCTACTTTGGCCGAAACTCCGTCGAATCGAAGTCTGAAATGTCACAGCAGGTTAGTCGAATTTTAGATGATGTTTCACCCACTTTTTCTCATCTTTTTCTCCTCAAACCAAATCTGAGAGTTACCTTTGTGTGTCTCGTCCAACTTCTGATCGCCGGATCCCCTAAATCCAAGCGGTTTGTCCGTGGCGTTGATTCTACGACGGGTTATCCAGAATTTACAAATTCTGTTGCGGGCCTTTTTTCACCTATCTATGTTCAGTTTCCAATATTTATATATTTTTATTCAGAATCTAGACGTCAATACCTTTCCGATGCATATCTGAAAGTTAAGTTTTGCATCTGTTTGCTGTTTTTAAAAATTCAAGACATTTGCCGTATCACTGAACTCCGAAAAATTCTGTTTTCCTTGTGTCCAAAAGTGTCAAAACTCCATGAACCCATGTTAAACTTTATGTTGTGCAAGTTTTTAATATTATAAATACTATTTTAACTAATTTCTGGGATTTCTACAGAATTTAGTAATTTTATTTTAATCATTGTTTCGGGACTAAATTAATGGGTCGATTTGAGGAAGTCATATGTGACATTGACATAAGACCGCTTGTGAAAGGGTTTTTCTATTGAAAAAGCATTACAGCAATATATAAGTATTTATAGATAAATTTCAGAATTTAAATATATTATTTTATTATAATTGTAAAGTATTTACGCGAGGTTTTGTTATCTACATGTACTTATATAATAGATGTAGTGTCGTAGCAACGTTATGACAACTAGGAGTCATAAATACTCATACAATTTGTATATGGTATGTTGATATAAATATATTAAATATAGTGTATTATTATAGGTGAGCTTGGGAGGGTCGACAAGGATACGGAGTTGGACAGGCTTACCCGCAGACAGCAGTTACAGGCAAGCGTGCCTTGCCATCGTCGCAGACCTTTCTTTTCTGTCTTGTTGTTTTTATTTAGCATTGCATGACGTAGGACGTTGATACTTAGTGTCCATTTATAGACGGGTACTGATGTCATGATAGTGACATCGAGTATTGACATTAGGCATTACGTTTATACTGATGTGTCCATTGACACAATTGACCACAGGACACCGACACATTCATGATGCAAGGTTTACATGACTATTCGTGGTATTGAATTCGTATTTGCATTCTAGATTTCTTTATCAGTATTGCTTTTACTTTCGAGATGACTGTACAGACTTGACATTGCTTGATTCTAGACATGGGGATTGGGGAGAACTTGACTACAATATCAGACCTATTGTCGTGTGGCTCGTTGTTTAGTGACCTTTATCTCTGTAGCAGAGTAAGGTATTATTACTGTCGAAAGTTGATTGTCCTTGGTGCCACGACACAGGTACTGGGGACAATGCCCTGCTGAGGTGCTAGTGAGCCTTAGTGGAAGGGGTCTGGTATTCTAGAAAAGTATCTCACTTGTATAGCACATAGACGGATACAGTAGATTGCCTTAGTTCATATTTTTATTTCTATACCTTGGCATGTATATTATGCACCTTGCTAGTCCTCTGAGGACCTGGCTATTTTCCAGGCTTAGACGAAGCTGAGGACTACCTAGAGGTTTACGGTTCGGGAGCTGAGACCGGAGGCGTACCGGCACAGGAGGGCGAGATAGTGCCAGAGGATTTTTCGTGATCATGTTATAATCATATTTAGTCTTGCTATATTATTTCTTTTTCTTTTCATCATACTTGTAGTTGATTTGTACTTTCTTTCTATTTTTATGATTTCGAGATGATTTACCCGCACAGACTTTATTACTTTTATTGCTGGATATTTGAGACATTTCCTTATTTATCCTTGATCTCTTTGTGGACTATGTGGATGTGATTAGATGTATATACATGTGGACTATTTTGTATTTCTGGGTGTTATCATGATTTACAGCTTAAGTATTTCGCTAATGGGCTTGTTGTGTAGCTTGGCCCATTAGTGAAGTGCTGCTGGCATGTATTCGTATTTTTGGTCCTACGTATTTTGGGATTGGGGCGTTACAACGCCTTACTTTGATGTCTGATGATCTAATATCTTGTAACATTTATTTGCTTACTTGGGATTGAGACACTAGGCTCGTTCTTGACCCTAAGAGACTGATGGATTGTAGTTAAACCCCCATGCATCTAGACAGCCATGATCGTATTGTGAGGGGCATGGGTTGTACTTCAAGGTACGTAGCTGGATGTGTATCTCCTCCGCTCTCCAGTATTCTGGTTCTGGGGTGTGACAAGATTTAAGTAGTGGCCCATGCACGTCTTGTAAAATCAAGGTATGTGGGGTTTTTACCGAATAGTTTCCTCAATCACTACTCGTCCTTGATCTCTAATTTTGCCTTCTAATCTTCCTCAATCTTGACCTGATCACATGCTTATATCCCCGATCTATCTTGGTCCTTCCTTATTATTTCTTATGTTATTTCTCAGTAGCATTGTTCCTGGTCCTGCCGATCAGCCCGACGGAGCACCTCCAGTGAACCAGCAACAACCTGGGGACCAAGCCCAGCACTCAGGGGTAGCCTCCAGAGTCATGCCTTCCGGGTGTCAAGACCCACCGGTTCATCCAGTCCAGCCTACAGATCCTGACCAGGGAGCCCTGATTGGACTCATCCAAGAATGGCTTGCATCACAAGATCATCGGGGCGATGCCCTGTATAAGACAGTACAAGATGTTATGGGTAGAGTTGGTTATCAAGGAAACAATGCGGCTAACAGTTTCAAGCATCTAAACCCTCATTTCTTTGACGGCAGTGAAGATGCTATTGCCGCTGATGCTTGGCAACAGGATATAGAGGTTATTCTGGAGGCAGCTAGGACTCCAGAGGAAGAGAAGGTGGCCGTTGTGCGCCTGCAATTATTGGACTTAGCTCGCAGTTGGTGGACGATGCAAGAAGTTGGATTGGCGACACCTGTCTTATGGACGGTATTCACCGACAAGTTCCAGATAAAATATTTTGACGCAGTAGCTCGGTATAATTTGCAGACCAGATTCAGCAATCTCAAGCAGATGGGAAGGACGGCCGATCGATATACGACAGAGTTTTCAAGTCTTTGTCGGTTTGCTTCTACCTTGGTGGCGACCGAATTGGACCTAGACCAGCAGTTCCGGTAGGGGCTCCACCTAGAGATCATTCTAGCGGTGGAGCATTTTAAGCATCAGACCTCTAATATTATTTTGCGAGCAGCTAGGAGGCATAAGTATACCTTCCAGAGGATAGTAGACCGAGTAGGGGCCGGAAGAGGTCTCATGGTCAGTTATCTCAGTCGTCAACACCTGCCCGGATAGTTAGGGCTTTGACTATTGGTGCGCCTAGGAGGGCGACTACAGTTTCACCGGTTCAGCACTCAACACCGACGTACCCTCATTAATATAAATAGAAACATTCTTCCGCAATGGGCTACTCTTATTGTGGAAAGCTTGGACACGTGGTTTCAAAGTATCGCAGGACACAGGGATTGTGCTTGGCTTGTGGGACACCGGACCATATGATTGGGTCTTGTCCTCATAGAGCCAGTTCATCTTCATCAACCCAAACCAGTCTATCAGTTAGGGGCCAGCACCAGTACAGCAGAAGTACCAGCCTCCGAGGCCCTTGCCGCCTCAGGCTCAGGCATTCCAACAGCAGAGGCCTCAACAGTATGCTCAGGCCCAGGCCCAAGTTCATAATAGACAGAGAGGTTACCAGCAGAGGGGACCAGCACCAAGAGGACAACATCAAGCTATGGCCTTATCGGTAGAAGAAGAATTGGCATCAGGTGAGGTGGTGGCAGTTACCATTCTCGTCAAATCTTTTCCAACATTAGTATTACTTGATTAAGGTGCATCGCACTCATTTGTGTCTGCACGATTCACGACACGGTTAGAACTGGAGCCTGGGTCATTATCAGTAAGGCTTAATATTCTTACTAGTAACGGTCTTGTGGGAGTAGATAGAGTCTATTCCTCGTGTCGAATTGTATTTAGCGGTAGAAAGTTTTCCGCTAGATTGATAGAATTCCCAATAGCTGATTATGATGTCGTCCTAGGAATGGATTGGTTGAAGGATCGATATACAAAAATAGACTATCATGCTGGCAGGATTATTTTTGGTATTCCCGACGAATAGGAATTTTTATTTTTGAGATGGGGAAGTAGAACCTTCTCCACCAGTCTTACGGATGGCAGTAGCAGTAGCAGTTCAGTTTTCCAGAGTAGTAGCAGAGTTCTTTGATGTGTTTCCCGAAGAGCTTCCAGGAATGCCCCCCAGAGAAAGAGATAGAGTTCACCATTGATTTGATTCCAGGGGCGGCACATGTATCAGAGAGAGTCTACAGAATGGCACCATCAGAGTTGGAGATCCTGTACAAGATGATTGAAGAACTTAGGACCAAAGGATTCATTCGTGCTAGTGGATCGCCTTGGGGAGCCCCTTTGCTTCTTGTGAAACAGAAGGATGGTACGTCAAGATTATGTGTTGATTATCGTACCTTGGATTTCGTAACAATCAAGAACAGATATTCTTTACCTAGGATAGATGACTTATTCGATCAACTCAGTGGTGCAGCAGTATTCTTGAAGATTGACTTACGGTCAGGGTACCATCAGATCAGAGTCAGAGAGCAAGAAATCTCGAAGACAACATTCAGATCGAGGTATAGATATTGGGAGTTCCTCAGTATGCCATTTGGAGCGACCAATGCGCCAGCGGTATTCATGGATCTCATGAATCGCATATTCATGTCCTATTTGGATCAGTTTGTGATAGTGTTTATAGACGATATCTTTCTATAACAAGAGTGAAGTCAAGCATGAGCAACATCTCCGAGTAGTTCTTCATATTCTCAGAGAGCATTAATTGTACGCGAAGTTCAGCAAGTACAAGTTTTGGCTTGATTGCATTTCGTAGTTAGGTCATATCATCACCAGAGGTGGAGTTGAAGTGGAACCCCAGAAGATAGTAGCCATAGAGACATGGCCAGTACCCAGTACCGTAGAAGAGGTTCACAGTTTCCTAGGATTGGCAGGCTATTACCACCGGTTTGTGTCAGACTTTGCTCGAATTTTAGCGCCATTAACGCTGTTGACCCGTAAGGATGTGCAGTTTGCTTGGACAGTAGAATGTTAGAGTTCATTCGAGAACTTGAAGCAAGGATTGATGACAGCACCCACTCTTACGCTTCCGAATGGGACTGGAGGATTTTTAGTGTATTGTGATGCTTCTAGTAAGGGATTAGGACGTGTCCTAATGCATCATGGTAAAGTAGTAGCTTATGCGTCATGTCAGCTTCATGATCACGAAAAGAATTATCCAACGCATGACTTGGAGTTAGCAGTGGTTGTTTTTGCCCTCAAGCTTTGGAGGCATTATTTTTATGGAGATTGGGTAAAAAAATTCACCGACCACAAGAGTCTTAAGTATGTGTTTACTCAGAAGGATCTTAATATACGTCAGAGAAGATGGCTAGAGTTACTTGTGGATTATGACATCAACCTACAATATCATCCTGGGAAGGCCAACGTAGTTGCAGATGCATTGAGCAGAAGAGCATGAGCTTATTTTCTAGCAGCACAGCCAGAGTTATCAGCAGATCTTCAGAAGATGGGTATCGTGGTTGTTCTCCCTACCAGTGTAGCATTGATAGCCAGTATACAAGTTCAGACCAGTATAGTTGAAAGGATTAAGGCAGCCCAGTCAACGGATTCTAAGCTTCATCGTTAGGGCAGGAAGGAGAGCAGAGTTATGTATTCACGAAGACGGTACTCTCTGGCATGGAAGGTATCTTTGTGTGTCCAGCGGTGATATTAGACAGGAGATTATGGCAGAGGCTCACAGTTTGCAGTATTCAATTCATCCCGGTGGTACGAAGATGTATCGTGATATTCGCCAACATTTTGGTGGAATGGCATGAAGATGGAGATAGCCCGGTTTGTCTCCCGTTGTTTATTCTGTCAACAGGTTAAGAATGAACATCAGAGACTAGCTGGACTTTTTTGACCTTTATAGATCCCAGAATAGAAGTAGGAGCACATTACTATGGATTTTGTAACTGGATTACCTAAATCCCTAGCTGGGAGAGATGCTATATGGGTTATAGTTGACCGACTCACGAAGGTAGCTCATTTTCTTCCTTTCAGTATTGGCCAGTCAATGGTTCAGCTTGCAGAGATGTGTTTGAGACAGATAGTCAGATTGCATGAAGTGACAGTCAGTATCGTGTCGGATAGAGATTTAAGATTTATATCGCACTTTTGGTGAAGTCTTCAAAAGAGTTTGGGGACTCGTCTTAAGTTTAGTTCAGCTTATCATCCGCAGACAGATGGTCAGTCGGAGCGCACGATTCAAACTCTGGAGGATATGTTGCCATCCTGTACACTTGACTTCAGTGGTTCGTTGGAAGATCACCTGCACCTAGTAGATTTCTCTTACAATAACAGTTTTCAAGCCAGTATCCAGATGGCACCATTCGAGACACTGTATGGCAGAAAGTACAGTTCACATTTAGCCTAGGATGATGTAGGCGATGAAGTACGTGTAGGCAACTCTAGAGGGGGATGAATAGAGTACGTGTGACAATAATGATCAATTAAAAATTAACTCTATTTAATCCCAACTAGCAAATGATTAATCATAGTATAAGTGCGGAAAGTAAATAAAGATCAGAGAGCATACACAGACACAGCAGTTTTTAACCTGGTTTTCCTCGTGGAGGACTAGTCCAGGCCTGAGAACTCTACCTCAGGATTAAAATCCACTATTTGTGAAATAGCTTTACAATCATGAGCCTTTACTCAGAAGAGCACTCCAACTTCTTGAAAGATTGCTGAGGCAAAACTTAGAATTTTTCAAGTGACTTCTTCAAGACTCTTGCACATAAACTTCTAATCAACTCGCATTGAGCACCTTGTAGGCTTGGGAAGTTTTATGGATAGTAGATGAGAAGAGTATGGCTCTTTAGGATGTATAGGCTGTAGGAGTAGAAGAGAAGAGAAGATTGGATGATTTAAAATGAGATAAATGGGTGCCTTTATATACTAGTTCTGGGAGACAGAGTTCGGCTAGAACTCTGTCCAAAATATTCAAAATTTTGGCCGTTGGACAACTCGCAATGAGCAATCCCTAAAAATTAGCTCTTGGAAATCAGGGGATAGAGTTTGGCCCGAACTCTGTGTGGGGGCATAGTTCGGCCCGAACTCTGTCTCCTTTGAGATAGAATGCTCATGGGCAGTTGTAGGACTTTGGCAGTTTGGCGTTTTATTTGTGGAGCTTTTGGTTATCTAGTCTATGGTTGAGGTACTCAATTCGACTCAACGTACAATAGCCTAGACACAATAAAAGTAAAAAAATACAGACTTTCGATTACAAGTTCCAGCAGTATTCGTCGAATAGTCGTCGATGATGATTGTCTGACTTGATATGTGATAGTTGTCTGATTTGTAGTTTGATGAAGATTTATGTGTTGAGTTGTATTATGCCAAGTATCGATTTGTTAATTATCAAGATTAGGTTGACTGTGATCTAGTTTGGGTCAACAATCTTTTCTATTTTGATAATTGACAAAATTGTGATATTTACGTGTCGCAACATTCATACCTGGACACATATATAGCTCCCCCGTAGATGGACATTTCGGCTCTCCCGTAAATAGAGAAGTCCTGATACAAGTACTAGTCCAATCAATATAACACATAGAACAAGTATTTATCCAAAATGGTGAAGCAAATATCACATATTCTCCACCTTTGGCCGTTAACAAAATATATGCTCCCCCATAAAAAATAACCACGAAGAAAATATGCAATCACACAGCCAAGGCTCAAATCCAAAGTAAGAGATAACTAGCAAATAATCCAAGCAGAAGCTACATAAGCATAAAGTAGTACAAAGCAAAGAGTTCAACTACATAACAACGGAATAAAACTACATAGTACAGAAACAAAATAAATCCTAAGCATCAGCAGCAACATCCAAAAAAGGGGACCACGACTGTCACGAAGCACGGAAAGATCCACTAGAATCAGATGGGTCGTTGACAGAGCGACGTGGATCAACACATGCTACATTCGGATCCAGATTCCTCTTGACCCAAGTGTCGTCGATACGGTAACCTTCACGAAAAGGGTCTCGTACCATGGGGTATGATACTGTAGGATGAGTAGCCAGGGTGTAAAACCCCTAAATTTCTACTATTTTTTATTATTTATTATTAAATTTGATACTAATTTAAAATTTTGTATTGTACGTCACGTAGTCGTATTGTACGTCGTGTGCGAAATTTTGTTTTTCGTAATTGCTCGACGAGTGCGAATATGTGCAAGCGTACAAATTTTTGAAAAATATTTTTCTATTTTTATAGTTTCGAAGTAATATAGATAATAATTATTTCTAGCTATCATTTTCAAGTTTATGATTTTAATTATGAAAAGCCTTTTATTTATACAAGTCATCTAGACAACTATATTAGCGGTTATATCCTAGCGCTCATCCTGTACGCACCGATGTACGGTCGGTACGTAAGTCCGAATCTATATGAGACACGTGACATCGTGGCACACAGGTGTCGGCCAATGAATGCGGCACAAACAAAGGTGGTCCCTTAACTCTAGGCCAAGTGCAAAAAAAACTAAAATATAATAATTTGCAATTACATAGGATTTTGAAAGAACTTATAAAAAATAAAACATGCATGATATTGAGCACGAAATTAAACGGTAAAGGCAAGGTATCTTGCCTGAGGTCCTTGCTGTTGAAACCGACAATCCCGTTGGGTACAGAATTGTCACAGGGCTACACAAGATAACTCAGACGATGTGACAAACTTCTAAAATAAAAACAAAAAATAAAATATTCTGGAAAAATTTTGGAAAAAATTTATGATATGTATTTTTCCGTCAGCATTCCGAAACTTCAAACAGTTCGTGATTCTGATTCCTGGTTCTTCCAGAATCTCAAAAACACTAAAACGTGTTAGATTTCGGACCACTGACACTCCACAAATTTTCCAGAAAATTAAGTTCCGAATTTATGAAAATAAAAATTATATTCAGAAAATATACCTCAATACGATTCCAACAAAAAAACTGGAGGTCAAACGGAGTCCGGAGTTGGGAGTTATGGTCATTCGAAGTTGCTACAACCTTTAAAAATTGAGGCTGAATTTATGACGAAAAAAGAGAGAAATTTTGACAAGGATGGTTCGAAAGATGATTTTATTCACAGATTCGATAGATAGATATATATAATGGCTAGCAATTAGTAAATTATGATAGGATTAGAACTAAATAAGGATGATTATGATTACCAACTAATTTGGATAGGAATATGATTGGTTTAAATAAGAAACGATCTAATTAATGCTAGATATGATTCCAATAGGATAAAACTTTCTAATGGATAAATCTTCCCATAAATTTAAATCAAATAAATTATTTAAAAAAAAACAAATCAATTTGATTGAAATCCTTTAAATGATCACCATAATAACTTTAAGTATTTGATTTGAATTATTTGATAATATAGAGTAATACTTAAAGTTATTATGGTGACCATTTAAAGGATTGCAATCAAATTGATTTGTTTTTTTAAAATAATTTATTTGATTTAAATTTATGGGAAGATTTATCCATTAGAAATTTTTATCCTATTAGAATCATATCTAGCATTAATTAGATCGTTTCTTATTTAAACCAATCCTATTCCTATCCAAATTAGTTGGTAATCATAATCATCCTTATTTTGTTCTAATCCTATCATAATTTGCTAATTGCTAGCCATTATATATATCTATCGAATCTGTGAATAAAATCATCTTTCGAACCATCCTTGTCAAAAAATTTCACTTTTTTGTCATAAATTCAGCCTCAATTTTCAAAGGTTGTAGCAACTTCGAATGACCATAACTCCCAACTCCGGACTCCGTTTGACCTCCATTTTTTTTGTTGGAATCGTATTGAGGTATATTTTCTGAATATATGTTTTATTTTCATAAATTCGGAACTTAATTTTCTGGAAATTTTGTGGACTGTCAGTTGTCAGAAATCTGACACGTTTTAGTATTTTTGAGATTCTGGGAGAACCAGGAATCAGAATCACGAACCGTTTGAAGTTTCGAAATGCTGATGAAAAAATACACATCAAAAAATTTTCCCAAAATTTTTCCAGAATATTTTATTTTTTGTTTTTATTTTAGAAGTTTGTCACATCGTCTGAGTTATCTTGTGTAGCCCTGTGACTATTCTGTACCCAACGGGATTGTCGGTTTCACCAGCAAGGACCTCAGGCAAGACACCTTGCCTTTACCGTTTAATTTCGTGCTCAATATCATACATGTTTTATTTCTTATAAGTTGTTCTTTCAAAATCCTATGTAGTTGCAAATTATTATATTTTAGTTTTTTTGCACTTGGCCTAGAGTTAAGGGACCACATTTGTTTGTGCCGTATTCATTGGCCGACACCTGTGTACCACGATGTCACGTGTCTCATATAGATTCGGACTTACGTACCGACCGTACATCGGTGCGTACAGGATGAGCACTAGGATATAACCGCTAATATAGTTGTCTAGAAGACTTAGCGGTTATTAGAAATATCGTGGTGTGGATTCAGCACGAGTAGTGCATGGGGAGGGTGAAGACAGTTATTAGGCGCAGGGGCTTTCACACCTTTACTTTCGTCTAGCTGCCATTTGTGACTCAGTCGAGAGCTAGTGGTCGTGCATTTATTTATTTTTCTCTAGATGCCACTTGCGCCTCGGTTGAAACACAAATGTGCCGTGCATTTACCTTCGTCTAGCTGCCGTTAGTGACTCACCCAAGAGCTAGTGGCCGTGCATTTATTTTTTTCTAGATGCCCCTTAGTTCTTACTCAAGTGCTAATGGGCCGTGCATTTACTTTTCTCTAGACGCCACTAGTGCCTTGGTTGAAACGCTAACGCGCCGTATTTCTAGTCTCGAGAGCCTTTACGTGGAATGTTGTCTTCAAATTGCATTTACACATAGAATGGTTAAGGACCTTTATCTGTTTAGAGATATACTTTTCTGTTGAGCTTTATTTATTCAGTTATTGGCATAATATTATGTGTCTTGTTACGTCCCTCTGAGGACTTGGTTATCTCGTTAGATGTGTGCTCTTGTCTTTCGCAGGTGTTCAAGTTCTAGCTGTGTTCATCGCTATTCCTTCGAGGATGATTGCGCTTGGATCGTCTTCGATTCGCTCGCCAAAATTCATTTCTTTTTCTCATGTATTTTTCCTTTACTTGTTGGTAGTGGATTTGTCTCCGCCCAACATATTGTATCAAGACAATTCATAATTATTATTTGAAATCTTTTGTTCTTTTATTTTGTGTGGATGAGATTAGTTATGGTTTTACTGTATTTACAGCTTATGTATCCATAAGAGGCCTATATACTTCGTATGAATACAGCTGGCATATCTACGTTCCTAGTCCTACGTATTTTAGGACTGGGGCATTACACAGGGAGTACTTGATCTCATGCAAGGTGTTGCTGATGGCCATCATCTGTATGGTAGTGCGATAATCCATCTAAATCCAGCGATCGTCCTCCAAGCAGAAACGATCTCTCAACATAGTATGAATGGACTCAAGGGTAGCATGTGGCTCGGGCTCAGGTTGGCTAAGAGTAGAAGGATCAGCATGAGCATCAGACTCGGAGTGCTTAGACTCAGTAGGGGACTCAACAGCAGCGAGAAGCCTTCGTGTCTTGGACAGATAGGCAGGGGTAGGAAGAAACTGACACTCATCGAGTGGAATATGGAACGCACGAAAGATCATCGGCAAATACATGGCATAGACCAATGATCGGGGTCTCGTCCATGCACGAATCATCCAGGTCATTATCGTGCATGGAAAGTTAAATGGGACATGGAAGTGGTGATGGTAAAAAACAGAAATCTCAAGATAGGATACTTCATCGGTCGATCCCGCTTTGGGCAAGATCGTGGAGAAAATAATTCGATGAAGTTCATAAAAATACGGGTTAAGATATTTAGCCCGTAGCTTGCGAGGATGAGTGTTAGGAGTACACAAGTCAACCTTGAAGCTCTCAAGCGAAGATCCATCAAAAAATTAAAACTGTCGGGCATGGACAAGTTTCTCCCAAGAATTGGGTTCCGGGATCTCAAGATATTCTGTAAGCTCAAAGTCATCAAAAGAAATGTCGATACCGACGGCACGGGAGTAGATCCGTGTGTCGTCAAAAGTTAGGCTACAATAGAACATTTGTATCGCATTCAAATAGACTATAGATAAAGTAATAACTAACTCATCTAAGCATAGATCATGGAACAATGAATCATAAGCCAAAAATATAGTGAAATTGATTGGATGACCCGCATACACTATTCGTGAATGAAAATCGGCAAACCATTCATTGGAAGCCTCCAATGAGATAAAAATTTGTTCATTGAAGGTGTTGGGGTCTAGTAGTTGTGGTGGTTTAAAAAGAGGATAGATTGGAGGTGCAAAAGGAGGCGGAGGATGGGAAGATGATGCACCATCACTCCTTTTTCTCTTGTTTCTACCAAAGAGTCATGGGGCCATGGAGAATTTAAAATTTGAAAAAGAAATAGAGAAGAATATAAAGTTATACCTCACCCAAAGGAGAAAAGTTGGAAGAGATCCCCCTAAAAGCTTTAGATATTGAGTTTAGAAAGAAAAAGAGCCCTAAAAGTGGTGTTTCTAGGGTTAGGGTTTAAGAAAATTATGTTTGGATGGAGATGGAAGAAGAAAAAAGTGAAGAGAGAGGGTTTTCTCTCGGGTTTATGAGCTTTGGGGGCAGCAAGTCGGGTTAAATCCTGACCATCAGATCAAAAATATGGATAGCTGAGAATCAGAGAAGGTTCTGCGAACATGGACACAAAGTTCGGCCCGAACTCTGTGTGGGGCAGAGTTCGGTCCGAACTCTGTCTCCATGTGCACAGAATACTGGAAATTTAATAATGGCTAGCTTTTAATGAAAAATGAATAGAATTTGAAAGTTTGAATAAAATAAGTCATAAACGTAATTAAGCCATGTAATAAATGATGATTGAGACAGCGATCATTACGATAAAACTGCCATGGGGTAGCTGTAGGGGCCGGATCCCAGCTAGCGGTAGTCCGAAGATTAGTGCACCGTGTCGCTTAGGCTTTTACGCCTTGTTATCAGAATGACCCTTTCGGCTTGTACCCATAGCAAAGTCACCATAAAGATATATGTCATAATTGTTATTTATGCAGGTCTAATTTATTTTATGACCGTTTCATCCAAAATTCCTAACTCATAACAAAGAAAGTTGAAGCGCTCTTCGGCCATTGGTTTGGTAAAGAAGTCTGCTAGCTGATGTTCAATGTCTATGAACTCTAAATTAATCGTGCCTTGTTGTTGATGATTACGCAAAAAATGATGTCTAATCTCTATGTGTTTAGTGCGCGAGAGACAAACTGGGTTCTTGGTCAGATTAATGGCACTAGTGTTATCACAGAAAATAGGTATGTGCTTGAAACATAAGTTGTAGTCTTCAAGGGTTTGCTTCATCCACAGAATCTGTGTACAACAACGACCAGCTGCGATGTATTTAGCTTCTGTTGTGGATAGTACGACAGAGTTTGGCTTCTTGCTAAACCATGAGACTAACGTATTTCCTAGCAAATGACACGTGCCGCTGGTACTCTTACGGTCGACTTTGCATCCCGCAAAATCAGCATCAGAATATCCGATTAAGTCAAAGGAAGTGGTTTTGGGATACCACAAGCCTACCGTAACAGTTCCTTTAAGGTATCTAAAGATATGCTTAACTGCGGTCATGTGTGATTCCTTAGGATTGGCTTGATATCTAGCACATAAGCAAATACTAAACATAATATCGGGACGACTAGCAGTTAAATATAATAAACTATCAATAATACCTCGATTCTTACGTTGATCGACCGGTTTGCCGCTTTCATCAGGTTCCAGCTTTGTGGTAGTAGCCATAGGGGTGCTGATCGGTTTGATGCTGTCAAGCTCAAACTTTTTCAGCATGTCCTTTATATGTTTCAACTGACTAATAAAGACACCTTGCGAGAGTTGTTTGATTTGCAGTCCAAGAAAGTAGTTAAGCTCCCCCATCATGCTCATCTCGAACTCATTCTGCATACACTTCACCTAATTTTTTTAGAACAAATATATGTTGATGATATTATTTTTGGGTCTAGGTATCAGAGCATAAGTACGAAAAGTAAATAAAGATCAGAGAGCATACGCAGACACGGTAATTTTTAACCTAGTTTTTCTCATGAAGGACTATCCAGGCCTGAGAACTCTAGCTCAGGATTGAAATCCACTATTTATAAAATAGCTTTACAATCACGTGCCTTTACTCACAAGATCATGCCAACTTCTTGAAAGATCGCTGAGGCAAAACTTGGAATTTTCCAAGTGACTTCTTCAAGACTCTTGCACACAAACTTCTAATCGACGCGCACTGAGCACCTTGTAGGCTTGGGAAGTTTTGGGGCTAGTAGATGAGAAGAGTATGGCTCTTTAGGACATATAGGCTATAGGAGTAAAAGAGAAAAGAAGATTGAATGATTTGAAATAAGAGAAATAGGTGCCTATATATACTAGTTCTGGGAGTCAGAGTTCGGCCAGAACTATGTCCAAAATATTTAAAATTTTGGCCGTTGGACAACTTGCAATGAGCATTCCCTAAAAATTAGCACCTGGAAATCAGGGGACAGAGTTCGGTCCGAACTCTGTGTGTGGGCAGAGTTCGGCCTGAACTCTGCCTCCTTGGAGACAGAATGCTCATGGGCAGTTGTAGGGCTTTGGCAGTTTGGCTTTTTATTTATGGAGCTTTTGGTTATCTAGTCTATGGTTGAGGTACTCGGTGCGACTCAACAAACAATAGCCTAGACTCAATAAAAGTAAAAAAAATACAGACTTCCAATTACAAGTTCCACCAGTATTCGTCGACCAGTCGTCGATGATGATTGCCTGACTTGATATGTGATAGTCGTCTGATTTATAGCATGATGAAGATTTATGTGTCGAGTTAGATCATGCCAAAAATCGATTTATTAATTATCAAAATTAGGTTAACTGTGATCCAGTTTGGGTCAACAAACGAGAGGCAGATGCTCAGTCCAGAAATGTTTACTCAAACTATCGAGGTGGTCAGACAAGTTAGAGATCATCTTCGAGTTGTGTAAGATCGCCGGTGTCATTGGACCGATTCTCATCGACGTCATCTTGAGTTTTCTATCGGTGACCACGTATTCCTTAGGATCTCGCCTACCCGTGACGTTATACGATTCGGTGTACGGGGAAAGCTTAGTCCTAGGTATATAGGGTCGTTTTATATTCTCGAGCAAGTAGATGATGTGTCATATCGTCTCGCTCTTCCACCATCGTTACGTGAGATACATGACGTATTCTATGTATCCCAATTGTGATGGTATATCCTGGATCTGAGCCATATCCTTGATCATACGGAATTGGTTGTTGGTATCTGTTGGCCCATTGGTCATATGGTCAACCTGATTTTAATAATTGATCAAAACTCTGTCTGGATATACAAAGCTTGTTGGGACATCTCAGCTCCTTGGACATAAGCAAGATTAGATATTCACTTCGTTCAAGACTGAAGATCTGTTTGCCTACTTGAGTCTGTATTTCCTATGCAATGTAATTTTCATTTTATTTGAGTCTAGGAATACGTTGTACACCGAGTCGTACTGGCAAATAGGCTATTCCCAAAACAGTTCAAAATGTTTTTAAAAATGACCTATCAAATTGTTTACAAAAAGGTTTTCAAAAAGGTTTTCAAAAATCACCAAAACCTACTTTAAAAACCCTAACCTAACCCTGACAGAACTCGGCCAGAGTTCGGCCAGAGTTCGGCCAGAGTTCGGTTGGTGGCCGTTTTGATTTTGAATTCTCTGGAACTTGGTCCTCCTGCAGTTGCGGATTTGACCGAGATTTGCTCATCGAGTTCTGCCCGAATTCTGCCCGAATTCTGACAGAGTTCTCCCTTTGGAAATCCTATAAATAGAGAAGTATTTCGATCATTTCAATTCACTCATTCACTTTCAATCTTCTCTCTATCTAAAAAGCTTTCTGCCTTCCAAAAAGTTTTCTAGAGCTTTCATTTTCAGATCCCAAGCCAGTTACAATCCTCTAGTCGATTTGCCAGTGCGGTACGGTCTAGAAGTTTCTGAGAGATTGTAATCAGAAGGCTTGATTGAAGAATACCTCTTCACATTTGAAGTTGGACGAGTTCTTCGTATCAAAGCTCGCGTTGTAGAAGTTGCAAGGACTTCGTAAGAAAACTTGCGGTTTTTCCTATAGTGGATTCAAACTGGTAGCAAGAGTTCTACCGACTGGATTAGTCCTCAACAGAGGGATACCAGTATACATCGCTGTCTTTGCGTTTGCTTTCTGAACTCTGCCTTTACTTTATTTTCATCTGTGATTATATACTGTGATTGTGTTGCTAACTTTTTAATTAGCATTATTCCGCTGCCAACTCTATTCACCCCCCCTCTAGAGTATTACGCTTTACTATATCGTTCCTACAATTGGTATCAAAGCGGGTGTTACAGGTAAAGCAAGGTAAAAGTGCTATTTTTTATTCATTATTTATTAGATCACAGCACATTACATGGCTACTATGAAATTCACAAGTGAAGGTCAGGCCACAAACAGACCTCCTCTGTTTGATGGTACTAACTACACTTATTGGAAAACACGGATGAGTTTCTTCTTAAAGTCTCTTGATTTTGACTTATGGGCTATTGTTCTTGATGGCTATCAGAAGCCACCTCGTATAAATGTCGAGGGTGTTTTAGTTGAAAAACCCCAAAACAGTTATACAGAGGAAGAAAAGAAAAAGGCCAGTCTTGACGCACGTGCCATTAATGCTCTTTTTTGTGCCTTAGACAGAACAGAATTTAACAGGGTATCTACATGCACAACGGCAAATGGTGTATGGAAGCTTCTCGAAGTTACACATGAAGGCACGACTCAAGTCAAGGAGTCAAAAGTCAGCAGACTTACTCAAGAGTACGAGGCGTTCAAAATGATGCCAAATGAAACAGTCACACAAATGTTCGAGAGGTTCTTGGATATTGTAAACCCTTTGTCCTCCTTAGGCAAAGAATACAATAACCACGAAAAGATTCGCAAACTCCTGCGAGCTCTCACCAAGAACTGGATTCCGAAGGCTACAGCTATCATTGAAGGAAACGACCTCACCACAATGTCACTTGAAGTACTCATGGGTAAGCTACTCACTCATGAACTGGATCTACAAGATTTTGAAGAGCCTGCACCAAAGGAGAAGACTATCGCCCTCAAGGCTCAGCACAGAAAAGCTGCTGAAGATGACTCAGACAGCAGTAGATCTGACGCTGAAGATCAAGCTCTCCTAGCAAGGAAGTTCAAAAGATTCATGAGACATGAGAAGAGAGTCAAAGAGAACAATAGCAATAACTGGTACCAAGAAGATGCTGTCTGCTTTGGCTGCAAGAAGAAGGGACATATGAAGAAGGACTGTCCCATCAACTCATCATCGAGCAAGAAGAACAACAGGTATAAAAAGGCAACCTGAAGAGATCAACATCCCGGAAATATGCCAACACCAGCATATGGCATGAGAGCGAAGCTAGCGACTCAGAAGATGAACATTCAGAGGACGCTGCAAACATCTGCTTCATGGCAATCGATCAGGTGGAACACCCTTCACATGCTAGAAGCAAATGGATCCTCGACAGCGGTTGCTCACGGCATATGACCGGTGACGCTACCCTATTTGCAACACTGTCGAAGAAGAAGAAGGAAGGCTATGTTTCCTTCGGCAATAATTTAAAAGGGTATATTATTGGTATCGGTGATGTTGGTAAATCTCCCTATCCCGTGATTAAAGATGTCTGTCTGGTTACCGAGTTGAAACATAATCTGCTCAGCATAAGTCATCTAGCTGATCATGGTTATGGTATCAACTTTGGCAAAGACAAATGTACTATAGTTGATAGCTCAACTGGTAGTACTATCTTTGAAGGAATCAGGGAAGACAATATATATGTTTTCTATCTATTGGAAGAAGCTAACATTTCAGGTAGATGCTTAATGGCCAAAAGTGATGAGAGTCATTTATGGCATATGAGACTCGGTCATGCAAACATGGATACAATTTCAAGATTATCCACAAAGAAGTTAGTACGCGGTTTACCGGACATAACATTCAAGAAGGATTCCGTATGCAGCCAATGCGAAAAGAACAAGGCTACCAGATCCACATTCAAGTCTGTAAACGCAGTATGTACTACTAGACCCCTACAATTGCTACACATGGATTTATTCGGTCCTAGCAGAGTTGCTAGCCTCGGAGGTAAATTATATGCATTTGTAATTGTAGATGATTTTTCTAGATACACGTGGGTATATTTCCTGACACGCAAGAATGACGCATTATCCGAATTTGTCGCCTTTTGCAAGAAAGTACATAATGAAAAAGGTTACATGATCACTCGTATTAGAAGCGATCATGGAGGCGAATTCGAGAATGCTGATTTCGAGCAATTTTGTGACACACACGGTTTTATACATGAGTTCTCCTGCCCTAGAACTCCACAACAAAATGGAGTTATGGAACGTAAGAACAGAACTCTAACCGAAATGGCCAGAGTAATGTTAAATCAATTTAGCCTACCCAAATACTTCTGGGCTGAAGCTGTCAATACAGCTTGCTTTGTGCTCAATAGAGTTCTAATTCGACCCAAATCGAAGAAGACTCCTTTTGAGTTATGGTTTGATAGAATTCCTTCAGTTTCATATTTTAAGATATTTGGCTGTAAGTGCTTTATTCTTAATACTAAAGACAATTTGGGAAAGTTTGACGAAAAGGCCGATGAAGGTATATTTTTAGGTTATGCGGCCAAGAGGAAAGGATACAGAGTCTTCAACAAACGTACCATGATCATCGAAGAGTCAATCAACGTCACTTTTGATGAAATGAACCAAATGACACTCGATGACAGTGATGAAGATCTGCCTACATCAAGCTCAACATTAGCTGAACCTGAACCAAGCTCTGCACTAGCTGAACCCCCTAGAGGAGATCCAGGAACCAGCTACCTACAGAGTCTACCGAAAAGGTTAAAATTCACAGCTGATCATCCACAAGATTTGGTAATTGGTGACATTACCAAAGGAGTAAGCACTCGATCATCCAGTAGAGATATTATTTCTAGTGTTGCATTTATTTCACAGCTAGAACCTAAATCTATTGATGAAGCATGTAGTGATAGTTTCTGGATAGATGCCATGCAAGAGAAATTGAACTAATTCAAACGGAATCAAGTTTGGGAACTTGTTCCCAAGCCTATTGATCATCCGGTCATTGGCACCCGTTGGGTATTCCGAAACAAACTGAATGAGGATGGTTTAGTAACTCGTAACAAGGCTCGACTCGTAGCTCAAGGATACAATCAAGAAGAGGGTATCGACTACGATGAGACTTATGCCCCAGTTGCGAGATTAGAATCCATTCGTATGTTATGTGCATTTGCATGTTTTCATGATTTCAAACTTTTTCAAATGGATGTAAAAAGTGCTTTTCTAAATGGATTTATAAAAGAAGAAGTTTTTGTAGCACAACCTCTGGGTTTCACGGATTTCAAAAATCCTGACCATGTTTTCAAGTTGAAGAAAGCCTTATACGGTTTGAAACAAGCCCCTCGTGCTTGGTATGATCGTCTAAGCTCTTTTCTACTTGACAACGGTTTTACAAAAGGAAAGGTTGACACTACACTTTTTATTAAATCTTTTAATGGCAAGCTGCTTTTAATTCAAATTTATGTTGATGATATCATATTTGGATCCACTGATGAATCTCTTTGTCAAGAATTCTCTAAGTGTATGCAGAATGAGTTTGAGATGAGCATGATGGGAGAGCTGAAATTCTTTCTCGGATTGCAAATCAAACAAACCAACAATGGGACGTTCATAAATCAAGCCAAGTACACAAAAGATTTGCTAAAGAAGTTTGATCTGGACAATGTCAAACCTATTGGCACTCCGATGGCAACTTCAACAAAGCTTGATTCTGACGAACAAGGCAAGCCAGTCGACACACGTAAGTATCGAGGTATGATTGGTAGTTTACTTTACTTAACTGCTAGTCGTCCAGATATAATGTTTAGTGTTTGCTTGTGTGCACGTTTTCAAGCTAACCCAAAGGAATCACATCTGTCCGCAGTTAAGCGTATCTTTCGATACCTTAAAGGCACTTCTTCTGTCGGCTTGTGGTATCCCAAATCCAAATCCTTTGACCTTATTGGTTATTCGGATGCAGATTTTGCCGGATGCAAGGTTGATAGAAAAAGTACTAGCGGTACATGTCATTTCTTAGGCAAGGCTCTAGTCTCTTGGTTTAGTAAAAAGCAAAATTCTGTAGCCTTATCAACAACAGAGGCTGAGTACATCGCCGCAGGACGTTGTTGTGCTCAGATTTTGTGGATGAAACAAACCTTAGAAGACTTTGATTTATTTTACACACATATTCCCATTTTCTGTGATAACACTAGCACCATTAATTTGACTAAAAATCCTGTATGTCACTCTCGTACTAAACATATCGAGATTCGGCATCATTTTCTTAGAGATCATCATCAAAATGGAGATATAAACCTTGTATACATAGATACTGATAATCAATTAGCTGACATCTTCACTAAACCTCTAGCGGAAGATCGCTTCAATTATTTACGTCGAGAATTAGGAATTTTGGACGTCAATAATATTAATTGATTTTATTTTATGTTTTTATATCATTATGCAAAAACTGTGTTAGAGACAAGCTAATAAAGAGTCTGTCTGTCACCACAACTACGGTTGAAGCGAAGCGGTATTTAAGAGTTCCCCGGTGAACCTCTGCCAGCTGGGACAGTACTCCTACAGCTAATCTGAGACAGCTGCTATGTAAAGATATTTAACTCATAAAATATTATTAATTATGTTATTTGAAAGCTAAAATAACTAATCTTTGAATTAAATATTTGAAACGAGTCAATGAAAAAGAAGTAGCAAAATCAACTTGAAAGAACCCTAGGCGAATTTGGCCAGAACTCTGACCGAATTCGGCCCGAGTTCGGTTGAGGGTATCTGCATATATATCCAGAACCCGAGAGCTCCTTCTCTTCCATTGCTTCCATATTTCCAAACAGCAGCTACAACCGCCCGAAAACCCTCCAAACCCTAGGTATTCACCAATCCATTGCTCCCTATCTACTTGGTAAAATCCTTCCAAACTTTGGAATCGTGCGAAGATCATCCTTCTCTACAACATATCTAATCTTTGTGAGGTATAACTCTCTCCTTCTCCACTTTCAAATTTGTGCTTATTTATTTCAATGGCACCTAGATTTAATCCGTCTAAGAGGAAGAAGACTACTCCTAGTGAGGAAGGGTCCTCTTCGAATCCTCACACGGATTCTTTGTTTTCGCCAGTCCAAAGGAGCGACGGTGCTTTCGATGGGTTTTTCTTTCAAACCCTCGATCAAGCTTTATTATGGTACGGTGACTTTTCCACCCGATCCATATGCAGCGGCGCTCCGGTTAAATGGACGATTTTTCCTGACCATCGTCACTTATTTGAGGCATTAGGGTTACATTTGCTTGTTAAACTGTGCTTCCCAATTGCTACTAATGCCATTAGATTGTTCTATTGCAATCTCGTAGTTAACACTTTTGACGTGAGCACACGTGTTGGAGGCATAGATATTGAGTTCAATGATGTCCTCCTAGCGAAGATTCTTGGGATTCCCAATGAAGGTGAACCGCTAGTTGATATCACGGAATTCGAGTTCCCCGAAGGCACTACACTCACGAGTTTCAAAACGGAACTTTGTGCACCTGACAGAGTACGTTCTGGAAAGTTTAAGGCTAACAACCTTAACTTGTTCAACTACGAATTGCATCGCATCATCTACTCTACTCTACTTCCCAAATCCACTTCCAAGGATGATGTGACTTCGCTTGAGCTGTCCGCTATGTATCATCTTATCAAGGGGATTCCTTTTTCCGTCCCCAAGACTATTATTCAGATGATGGGACGTTGTCGTGCAAGAGATTGAAATCTCTCTTACGCGATGATTCTCCCTCATATCTTTCAGCGCTTCAACATCGATCTATCGACTTGTACTCAGGACTCTGAGCCCAAGTTACTCCAGCTTTCTCGTCGTAGTCGGACTGCTTCAGCTCCACCTCCTGCTCCTCCTACTGCACCATCTCCACCACATCAGCCGTATGCCATGACTTTTGAGGGCATACATCAGCACCTATCTGCTTTGCACGTCTCGATGACGGACATGGCTCGCGAGCGAGAGTTCCGCGATGTCACCCGTTACCAGGCGATGGCAAACTCCTTGGCCGATCTGCGTTTCGCACAGACTGGTCACTCTGCCGCTTCCATCCCTCGAGATCCAGCTTTTTCGGGTTACCGCTGTGAGGATGAGGCTGTCCATGCCTACTTCCAGCCCGGTAACGCCTATGATTGGTATCGTGCTCCTCGAGATTATGTTGGCGAGTTCTATGCTGGCGCCCCTACTCATCCTACTGGCGCTGGTACTTCCGGTCATGCTGGCCGTGCTGCTGATGATTTTGATGAGGATAGTGATGATGAGATCTGATCTGATTACTAGTGACATTCTACTGTATACTTGGAAATGCTCCGACATTCCAAGTTTTTATCTTTTTGATTAGTACTTTGTAGTTTGCTATCAGTATTTCTTTTATCTTCATGGACATGTTTTTGATGTTTCATTTATGACATCTCAGTTTATTTTCAGCATTTTGTTTAGCACTATCTCTTTTTACTGCTTCTTCATTA
Organism: Iris pallida; assembly: GCA_029216955.1. Taxonomy (NCBI): domain Eukaryota; kingdom Viridiplantae; phylum Streptophyta; class Magnoliopsida; order Asparagales; family Iridaceae; genus Iris; species Iris pallida. The sequence goes on from JANAVB010042418.1 coordinate 1,055,863, forward strand.
CAAACTGCCTGTGAAATAGCATGCCTGAGATTTCTTTTATGTTTTGATCCAAATACATGCCTGTGATGATAATTTGTAGCAACTTTACATGCCTGTGATAATAATCTCTAAATTCTTATACCATTTCTTTTTTTTTCTCTCGCTATTTGTTACTTATGCATTCATTGCGGGGGAGTCTTCTGCATTTAATGCGGGGGAGTCTTTCTTTGTGCAATTATTTTGCTAAGTGACAAAGGGGGAGAAAATTAAAAATGATCTAACATTTTTTTTTGAGTTATACAGGTTATGAACAATTTCTACTTTTTGATATTTTTTTGCACACGCTTGAACTAGCTTCATGTTATATCATTCATAGTTTGTCAATTATCAAAATGGGGGAGATTGTTGGCCCATTGGTCATATGGTCAACCTGATTTTAATAATTGATCAAAACTCTGTCTGGATATACAAAGCTTATTGGGACATCTCAGCTCCTTGGACATAAGCAAGATTAGATATTCACTTCGTTCAAGACTGAAGATCTGTTTGCCTACTTGAGTCTGTATTTCCTATGCAATGTAATTTTCATTTTATTTGAGTCTAGGAATACGTTGTACACCGAGTCGTACTGGCAAATAGGCTATTTCCAAAACAGTTCAAAATGTTTTTAAAAATGACCTATCAAATTGTTTACAAAAAGGTTTTCAAAAAGGTTTTCAAAAATCACCAAAACCTACTTTAAAAACCCTAACCTAACCCTGACAGAACTCGGCCAGAGTTCGGCCAGAGTTCGGCCAGAGTTCGGCCAGAGTTTGGTTGGTGGCCGTTTTGATTTTGAATTCTCTGGAACTTGGTCCTCCTGCAGTTGCGAATTTGACCGAGATTTGCTCATCGAGTTCTGTCCGAATTCTGCCCGAATTCTGACAGAGTTCTCCCTTTGGAAATCCTATAAATAGAGAAGTATTTCGATCATTTCAATTCACTCATTCACTTTCAATCTTCTCTCTATCTAAAAAGCTTTCTGCCTTCCAAAGAGTTTTCTAGAGCTTTCATTTTCAGATCCCAAGCCAGTTACAATCCTCTAGTCGATTTGCCAGTGCGGTACGGTCTAGAAGTTTCTGAGAGATTGTAATCAGAAGGCTTGATTGAAGAATACCTCTTCACATTTGAAGTTGGACGAGTTCTTCGTATCAAAGCTCGCGTTGTAGAAGTTGCAAGGACTTCGTAAGAAAACTTGCGGTTTTTCCTATAGTGGATTCAAACTGGTAGCAAGAGTTCTACCGACTGGATTAGTCCTCAACAGAGGGATACCAGTATACATCGCTGTCTTTGCGTTTGCTTTCTGAACTCTGCCTTTACTTTATTTTCATCTGTGATTATATACTGTGATTGTGTTGCTAACTTTTTAATTAGCATTATTCCGCTGCCAACTCTATTCACCCCCCCCCCTCTAGAGTATTACGCTTTACTATATCGTTCCTACAGTATCAACCTTTCATATAAGGAAAGGCCCGTATCCATATTAGACCGAAGAGAAAAGGTCCTCGAGAACAAGACTATTTGTTTAGTCCGTATTGTTTGGGGTTATCACTCTTTGGGTGAGTCAACCTGGGAATGTGAGGATGATATCCAGTCGCGATATCCACACATGTTTGACTATAATGTCTTCCTTATACCTTATGCTTTTACTTTCTTGCTTGCATAAATGATTGCTTGACGGACTGCGAGTCGTAGACTACCAGTATTAGTATAGCTTGCCCCGATACCTGAGTGGACTTGTAGCCTGTCGCCGAGTAGGGCACATTTCCAGTCCACTGTTATATGGGACACTTTTTGAAATTATAAGTACTAAAGCACACTGTCATGTGTTGCACTCCAAGTCACTTAATGATTCTTTAAACTCTTGATAACTCTAAGCAACCTTGCCTGGATAACCTGGATAGATGCAGGGCTTATGACTCGGGAATATCTCAAATGCATCTCATTAGTAACTAGGCCTGTGATAACCCTAGTTTGGCTAACGATAGCAAGCTATAAGACTTGATTGGTCGTGCCTGAATGATTGCCTTATGGTTAACATGGGAATTATATTCTGTCTTTTATTGTCATAATACAAGCTATTATTTTATTCTAACACTGTCTTCTTGTTACTTAACCATGTTCACTATTTATATCTTCTGTTTATTAACCTGCTAGTTTTAGTTCCTTAACGAAGCCTCCCTTGTGGCACTCGCTCTTCTGGGTTCTGACCCAGCTGGCTTTGTATGGCCAGATTTTGGAGTAGCACCCGAGGATTTACCAGTCTTCCAGCTAGATCGTAAACACCAGACGTAATCCTGGCATTGAATGGGTTCTTATTTGCTCTCATATTCTATTATAAATTATTCTTTTGAGGTGTTTAGCTGTCGAACAAGTGTTAGCTCATGTTGAAACTAATATTCTGTCTGTCTAACGGCTGTAGCATGATTGTTAAATCCTTGGGTTGATCATGTATGACTTTAACTCTTGCTAGTCTTCGTATTTTGTATGAATAGCTTCATGATCATTTGAATATGTAATGTTTGGGACATCTTACTTTGTATGTCTGATGATCTAATATCTAGTAACATTTATTTGCTTACTTGGGATTGAGACACTAGGCTTGTTCTTGACCCTAAGCGACTGATGGATTGTAGTTAAACTCCCATGCATCTAGACAGCCATGATCGTATTGCAAGGTGGGTTGTACTTCAAGGTACGTAGCTGGCTGTGTCTGTCCCCCGCTTTCCATTATTCTGGTTCTGGGGTGTGACGCGGTTTAAGTGGTGGCCCATACAGGTCTTGTAAAATCAAGGCGTGTGGAGTTTTTACCGAATAGTTGTCTCAATCAGCACTCGTCCTTGATCTCTACTTTTGCCTTTTAATCTTCCTGAATCTTGACCTGATCACATGCTTATATCCCCGACCTATCTTGGTCCTTCCTTATTGTTCCTTATATCATTTCTCCAGTGGCATTATTCCTGGTCCTGCTGATCAGCCCGATGGAGCACCTCAAATGAACCAACAACAACCTGGGGACCAAGCCGAGTACTCAGGGGTAGCCTTCAGAGTTATGCCTTCCGGGTGTCAAGAGCCACCGGTTAAGTCAATCCAGCCTGCAGAGACTGACCAGGAAGCCCTGATTGGACTCATCCGGGAATTGGCTGCATCACAAGATCGTCGAGGCGATGTCCTGCACCAGACAGTATAAGATGCTATGGGTATAGTTGGTTATCAAGGGAACAATACGGCTAACAATTTCAAGCGCCTGATCCCTCCTTTCTTTGGCGGCAGTGAAGATGCTATTGTTGTTGATGCTTGGCTATAGGATATAGAGGTTATTCTGAAGGCAGCTAGGATTCCAGAGAAAGAGAAGGTGGTCGTCGTGCACCTACAGTTATTGGCTTAGCCCACAGTTGGTGGGCGATACAAGCAGTTGGATTGGTGACACCTGTCTTGTGGGCGGTATTCAGCGACAATTTCCAGATAAAGTATTTTGATGCAGTAGCTCGGTATGATCTGCAGACCAGATTCAGCAATCTCAAGCAGATGGAAAGGATGGTCGATGGATATGCGACCGAGTTTTTAAGGCTTAGTTGGTTTGCTCCTACCTTGGTGGCGACCGAATTGGACCGATCCTAGCGATTCCAGTAGGGTCTCCTCCTAGAGATCATTCTAGCGGTGGAGCAGTTTAAGCATCAGACTTTTGATGCTATTTTGCGAGCAGCTAGGAGACATAAGTATACATTCCAGAGGATAGTATACCGAGTAGGGGCCGGAAGAGTCTCATGGTCAGTTATTTCGGTCGTCAACACCAGCCCCGGTAGTTAGGTTCTTTGACTATTGGTGCGCCTAGGAGGACGACTATAGTTTCATCGGTTCAGCACTCGATACTGACGTACCCTCATTAACAAAAGCAGAAATATTCTTCCACAATGGCCTGCTCTCATTGTAGGAAGCCTGGACACGTGGTTTCAAAGTATCGCAGGGTACAGGGATTGTGCTTGGCTTGTGAGGCACCGGACCATATGATTTGTTCTTGTCCTCATATAGCCAGTTCATCTTCATCAACCCTAACCAGTCCATTGGTTAGGGGGCCAGCACCAGTGCAGCACCAGTACCAGCCTCAGAGGCCCTTGCCGCCTCAGGCTCAGGCATTCCAATAGCAGAGGCCTCAAAGTTATGCTCAGGCCCAGGCCCAAGTTCAGAATAGACAGAGAGGTTACCAGCATAGGGGACCAGCACCAAGAGGACAGCATTAAGCTATGGCCTTGTCGGTAGAAGAAGAATTGGCATCAGGTGAGGTAGTGGCAGGTACCATTCTCGTCAAATCTTTTCCAACATCAGTATTACATGATTAAGGTGCATCGCACTCATTTATGTCTGCACGATTAGCGACACGGTTAGAACTGGAGCCTGGGTCATTATTAGTAAGGCTTAATATTCTTACTGGTAACGATCTTGTGGGAGTAGATAGAGTATATTCCTTGTGTCGAATCGTAGTTAGCAGTAGAAAGTTTTCTGTTAGATTGATAGAATTTTTGATAGCTGATTATGATGTGGTCCTAGGAATGGATTGGTTAAAGGATCGATATGTAAGAATAGACTGCCATGCTGGCAGGATTATTTTTGGTATTCCCGTCGAAGAGGAATTTTTATTTTCGAGAGGGGAAGCAGAACCTTCTCCACCAGTCTTACGGATGGCAGTAGCAGTAGCAGTTCAGTTTTCCAGAGTAGTAGTAGAGTTCCTTGATATGTTTCCCGAAGAGCTTCAAGGTATGCCCCCCAAAGAAAGAGATAGAGTTCACCATTAATTTGATTCCAGGGGCGACACCAGTATCAGAGAGAGTCTACAGAATGGCGCCATCAGAGTTGGAGATCATGTACAAGATGATTGAAGAACTTAGGATCAAAGGATTCACTCGTGCTAGTGGATCACCTTGGGGAGCCTCTTTGCTTCTTATGAAGCAGAAGGATGATACGTCAAGATTATGTGATGATTATCATACCTTGAATTCCGTAACAATCAAGAACATATATCCCTTACCTAGGATAGATGACTTATTCGATCAACTCAGTAGGGCTGCAGTATTCTCGAAGATTGACTTGCGGTCGGGGTACCATCAGATCAGAGTCAGAGAGCAAAAAATCTGGAAGACAGTATTCAAATCGAGGTATGGATATTGAGAGTTCCTTATTATGCCATTTGGAGCGACCAATGTGCCAGCGGTATTCTTGGATCTCATGAATCGCATATTTATGTCCTATTTAGATCAGTTTGTGATAGTGTTTATAGAAGATATCTTATTCTATAGCAAGAGTGAAGTCGAGCATGAGCAACATCTCCAAATAGTTTTTCAGATTCTCAGAGAGCATCAGTTGTACGCGAAGTTCAGCAAGTACGAGTTTTGGCTTGATCGCATTTCATACTTAGGTCATATCATCACAAGAGGTGGAGTAGAAGTGGACCCCCAGAAGATAGTAGACATAAAGACATGGCCAGTATCCAGTACCGTAGCAGAGGTTCGCAGTTTCCTAGGATTGGCAGGCTATTACCGCCGGTTTGTGTCAGATTTTGCTTGAATTTTAGCACCATTGACGCGGTTGACCAGTAAGGATGTGCATTTGCTTGGACAGTAGAATGTTAGAGTTCATTCGAGAAGTTAAAGCAAGGATTGATGACAACACCCATTCTTACGCTTCCGGATGGGCCTGGAGGATTTTCAGTGTATTGTGACGCTTCTAGTAAGGTATTAGGATGTGTCCTAATGTATCATGGTAAAGTAGTAGCTTATGTGTCACGTCAGCTTCGTGATCACGAGAAGAATTATCCAACGTATGACTTGGAGTTAGCAGTGGTAGTTTTTGTCCTCAAGCTTTGGAGGCATTATTTGTATGGAGATAGGGTAGAAATTTTTACCGACCACAAGAGTCTTAAGTATGTGTTTACTCAGAAGGATCTTAATATGTGTCAAAGAAGATGGCTAGAGTTACTTGTGGATTATGACATCAACCTGTAGTATCATCCTGGAAAGGCCAACGTAGTTGTAAATGCATTGAGCAGAAGAGCAGTAGCTTATTTTCTAGCAGCACGGCCAAAGTTATTAGCAGATCTTCAGAAGATGGGTATCGAGGTATTTATCCCTACCAGTACAGCATTGATGGCTAATGTGCAAGTTCAGACCAGTATAGTTGAGAGGATTAGGGCAGCCTAGTCAGCGGATTCTAAGCTTCAGCGGCTTAGGGCAGAATATGAAACAGGAAGGAGAGCAGAGTTATGTATCCACGAAGACGGTACTCTCCAGCATGGAAGGCATCTTTGTGTGCCCAACGGAGATATCAGACATGAGATTATGGTAGAGGCTCATAGTTCGTAGTATTCAATTCATACTGGTGGTACGAAGATGTATCGTGATATTCGCCAACAGTTTTGGTGGAATGGCATGAAGAGGAAGATAGCCCGGTTTGTCTTTCGTTGTTTGGTCTGTCGATAGGTTAAGGCTGAACATCAGAGACCAGCTAGACTTCTTCGACCTTTACAGATCCCAGAATAAAAGTAGGAGCACATTACTATGGATTTGGTAACTGGATTACCTAAATCCCTAGCTGGAAGAGATGCTATATGGGTTATAGTTGACCGACTCACGAAGGTAGCTTATTTTTTCTTTTTAGAATTGGCCAGTCAATGGATCAACATGCAGAGATGTATCTCAGACAGATAGTCAGATTGTATGGAGTGCCAGTCAGTATTATGACGAATAGGGATTCAAGATTTATATCGCACTTTTGGCAAAGTCTACAAAAGAGTTTGGGGACTCGTCTCAAGTTTAGTTCAGCTTATCATCCGCAGACAGATGGCCAGTTGGAGCACACGATTCAAACTCTGGAGGATATGTTACGATCTTGTACACTTGACTTCGATGGTTCGTGGGAAGATCACCTGCACCTAGTAGAGTTCTCTTACAATTACAGTTTTCAGGCCAGTATCTAGATGGCACCATTCGAGGCACTGTATGGCAGAAAGTGCAGATCACCTTTATCATCGGATGATGTAGGCGAGAGGCATATGCTTGGTCTAGAAATGGTTACTCGGACTATCGAGATGGTCAGACAAGTTAGAGATCATCTTCGAGTTGCGCAAGATAGCCAGCGTCATTGGGCCAATTCTCATCGGTGTCCTCTTAAGTTTTCTATCGGCGACCACGTATTCCTTAGGATCTTGCCAACCCGTGACGTCATTCGATTCGACATACGAGTAAAACTTAGTCCTTGGTATATAGGGCTGTTTGATATTCTCGAGCGAGTAGGCGATGCGTCCAATCGTCTCGTTCTTTTGTCATTGTTATGTGAGGTACATGACGTATTCCATGTATCCTAATTACGATGGTACATCCCAAATTTGAGCCATATCCTTGATCATTAAGAATTGGTTGTTGGTACCAACCTTTCGTATGAGGAAAGGCCCGTATCCATATTGGACCAAAGAGAAAAGGTACTCAAGAACAAAACTATTAGTTTAGTCCGTGTTTCTTGGGGTCATCACTCTTTGGGTGAGTCAACTTGGGAATGTGAGGATGATATCCGGTCACGATATCCACACATGTTTGACTCATAAGGTATAATTTCTTTCTTATGCCTTATGCTTTTACTTCCTTGCTTGCATGAATGATTACTTGATTGACTACTAGTCGTAGATTGCTAGTATTAGTATAGCTTGCCCCGACACCTCTAGCCTCTTGATTAAATTTTGAGGACAGAATTCTTTTAAGGTGGGTAGAGTTGTCACTCCCGTTTTTCGTTATACGTATTTTTCAGGATACGTATATAGATTTCTAACAATTGTCTGGTGGCCCGTGTTTTGACTTATCTTGCTTAGGTTAGCCTTGGTTTAATCTTGACTTGATTTGGTTTAACTTGGTTCAACATAACTTGGCTTGGTCTTAGCACTCTTGACTTAGTCCTAGTTTATCTTGGATCATCTTGGTTTATTTTGGTTCATCTTGGCTTACCTAATTTATTCTTGGCATGGCTTGGTTTGTCTTGGTTTGAGATGAGGATTGTTTGTATAAAAACTAACTGCTCTCTCTCTCTCTCCTCCATAACACTTTTATTTACTCTTTTTTCTTCTCCATTACTCCTCCCACCCACCAAAGAAACCCTAGGCAAGTGTAATCTTTCTTCATGATGGATCTCCTATTTTATTTTTCCATTCCCTTCTCCACCTGATTCTAAGCCTCTTTAGAACTTGGCATTTTCGGTTTTGAAGGATGGATTTTATAGATATAAGTTTTTATCCTCTCTTATTTTTCTTGATTTGATCTATTAAATCTTGGTTTCCTAAAAACCAGTCGTCCAGACTGTAGGAAATCTCGTTCTATGCAGTTTAGACCCATAGAAGTCTCAATTTGGACTTGTTTTGAGCAAGTTATAGCATTTTATAGTTTTTGGGTTCCATGGGTTCTTCTTTGCTGTTTGGAGAAGAAGAACAGTGCCTGGCGCAACCTAGCCCAGGTGCCCTTTGGCCCTGGCACAACCTAGCCCAGGTGCCCTTTGACCCGCCGCAACCTGACCCGGCACACCCCAGCCTAGCGCAACCCCGATCAGGTGCAACCTGTCTCCCTTGGCGCCACCTGTCATTTTCCTGGTGCTACTTGACCAGCGCCACTTGTTGCCATGATACTCTTTGCCCCTTGCCCTTTCATGCATGTTCTCCTAGTTCTTATTGTATATGTCTATGATCTTGCATGTGACTTGTACTTGACCTATCTTGTGATGATCCAGCTCGATAACTTGTTGAACATAACATGACTTGCCAGTATTGATCATGGCATGAACACGGCAAGATAATCTTGATAGTGGCCCGTCGAGGCACACTTTTGACAAGCACTCTTGACATGATAAGTAACTTGACCAGAACATGGAAAGATATTCTTGATAGTGGCCCGTTGAGGCACACTCCTGACAAGTAATCTTGACAAGTAACAAGTAACCCAATATGACATGATAATCTTGAAAGGCTGTTGTGACAGCTACCCTGACTTGCTAAGTAACACTTTTATTGACACCGTGGTTAATTTTTCTGATTATGATTGTACAAGCTACCTGTCTCGTCCTATATCATGTCTAAGACATGGATTCCTGGTTACCACGGTCAGGGATTCATAATGAATCTGACTAGGTTAATGACTAGATTGATCAAGTAGTTCATATAGAGAGGTTTTTCCAGTTACATGCGATCCCGTTATCCCGGCCATACCTGAGTGGAATTGTAGCATGCCGACGAGTAGGGCACATTTTCAGCCCACTGTTATGTGGGGAACTTCTTGAAATCATAAGTACTAAAGCACACTATCATGTGTTGTACTCCAAGTCACCTAATGATTCTCTAAACTCTTGATATCTCTAAGCAACCTCGCCTGGATAACCTGGATAGCTACAGGGCTTGTGACTCGGGAATATCTCAAATGCATCTTATTAGTAACTAGGCCAGTGATAACCCTAGTTTAGCTAAAGATAGCAAGCCGTAAGACTTGATTGGTCGTGCCTGAATGCTTGCCTTGTGTTTAACAACTGAATTATATTCTGCCTCTTATTTTCATAATGCAAGCTATTATTTTATTCTAATCCTGTCTTCTTGTTACTTAATCATGTTCACTATTTATATCTTCTGTTTATTAACCTGCTGGTTTTAATTCCTTAATAAAGACTCCCTTGTGGCACTCGCTCTTCTGGGTTCTGACCCAGCTGGTTTTATATGGCCAAATTTTAGAGTAGTACCCGAGGATGGTGAACACCATACGGTGAACACCAGACGTAATCCTGGCAACGAATGGGTTCTTATTTGCTCTCCTAATCTATTATAAATTATTCTTTTGAGGTGTTTAGCCGTCGAACAAGTGTTAGCTCATGTTGAAACCAATATTCTATCTGCCTAAGGGCTGTAGCATGATTGACAAATCCTACGGTTGATCATGTATGACTTTAACTCTTGCTAGTCTTCGTATTTTATATGACTAGCTTCATGATCATCTGAATATGTAATATTTGGGATGCCTTACTTTGTATATCTGATGGTCTAATATCTTGTAACATTTATTTGCTTACTTGGGATTGAGATACTAGGCTTGTTCTTGACCCTAAGAGACTGATGGATTGTAGTTAAACTCACATACATCTAGACAGTCGTGATCGTATCAGAGGTAGGTTGCACTTCAAGGTACATTGCTGGCTGTGTCTATCCCCCGCTCTCCAGTATTCTGGTTATGGGGTATAACACAACTGCTAACTCCTTAACCTATGCAATGTCATCCAAGAGTCTGTAACGCCCCAGTCCCAAAATACGTAGGACTAGGAACGTAGACATGCCAGCTATATTCATACGAAGTACATAGGCCTCGTATGGATACATAAGCAATAAAATGCAGTAGAACCATAACTAATCTCATCCACACAAAAATAAATGAATAAAAGATATCATATAAAGATAATGAATTGTCTTGATACAATATGCTGGGCGGAGAGAAATCTACTACCAACAAGTAAAGGAAAAATACATGAGAAAAGAAATAATTTTTGGGGAGCGAAGCGAAGACGATCAAAGTGCAATCATCCTCGAAGAAATAGCAATGATCACGGCTAGAGCTAGAGCACCTGCGAAATACAAGAGCACACACATGGCGAGATAACTAGGTCCTCAGAGGGACGTAACAAGACACATACTATCATGCCAATAACTGAATAAATAAAGCTCAACAGAAAAGTATATGTGACTACACAATAAAGGTCCTTAACCATTCTATGTGAAAATGCACTTTGAAGACAACGTTCCACACAAGGGCTCCAGAGACTAGAAACACGGCGCGTTAGCATTTCAACCGAGGTACTAGTGGCATCTAGAGGAAAATAAATAAATGCACGGTACACTAATCTCTCGGGTGAGTCACTAACGGCAGCTAGAGCAAAGTAAATGCACGGCACATTTATGTTTCAACCGAGGCACTAGTAACATATAGAGAAAAGTAAATAAATTCACGGCGCACTAGCTCTCGGCTGAGTCACAAATGGCAGCTAGAGGAAAGTAAATGTGTGAAAGTCCATGCGCCTAATAACTATCTTCCTCCTCCACATGTACTACTCGTGCTGAATCCACACCACGATATTTCTAATAACCGCTAAGTCTTCTAGGCAATTATATTAGCGGTTATATCCTAACGCTCGTCATGTACGCACCGATGTACGGTCGGTACGCAAGTTCGAATCTATATGAGTGTAAAACCCCTAAATTTCTACTATATTTTTACTATTAAAATTAGTACCGATTTAAATTTTTTTCGTATTGTACGGCACGTAGTCGTATTATACGTCATGCACGAATTTTATTATCCGAAATTGCTCGACGAGTGCGATTATGTGCGAGCGTACATATTTTTGAAAATATTATTTTCTATTTTTGAAGTTTCAAAATAATATAGGTAATAATTATTTCTAGCTATCATTTCAAGTTTATGGTTTTAATTATAAAAAGCCTTTTATTTATGCAGTTATAATTATAAGGTATTTTTCCATAAAATGGTATATTAGAAAAGTATATTTACGTAAACGTTATTTGTACATACATAAATTTTTAGTAATTATTTATTAGTTATTTTAATAGTGTATTTTCGAAATTAATATTATTAGTATTTTTGGAAAGCATATTTTGAATTTATTATGGAGATTTAAATCTTGATTCGAATCTATGTATTTATTTAAATAGTTAAATAATTGAAATTTGATTAATTGATTTGATTTTTAAACTAAGAGATTTAATTTAATTTAAATTAGATTTGGATTTGGATTTGGATTTGATTGCTTTAAATTAAATATATTGAAATATCTAAATTGGGGTTTTAAATCTATTCCTAATCCTATCCAAATTGGAAATTCCCACATCCTATAAATAGGTAGGTACTCCTCCAATATTTTCTCCACATAATTACACAAAAAATTCCATAAAGTGTATGTGCCTCGTGTCGGTGTTCCATCCATCCTCGTGTCAGCCGTGATGGCCTCGGGTCCGACCCCGGGTGTCATTCCAATATCTTATTCCATGTTATACAAATACATTGATCCCGTGTCCGACACTTGGACACGATTCCTAATCCTAACCCTAACCCTAGTCCGACTACCCCAGCACCATCTTCATTACCACGACAGCTGCAACGGCCAACCCGCACACCGCCATCATCTGACCGTCACCACCACCATTAGAAAACCCCATGACCGACCTCTCCAGACCCGTACCCCGCCTCAACTCCGACGCCACGACCACCCCGTACCCCTGGCTCTCCCCGACACAACACCACCACCTGCAGGCCCACTGCCGCCTTCCTACAGCCTAGACCTCCGCCACCTCTCCGATTTTTTTCCCCAAACGTCGTGACAGCCCAACCCCGACCACGGCCACTGGCCGGAACCCGACGACCACCACCGGAGAAACCCAAATCGACCATCGACACCGCCCGTCGTTGTCATCCCCAAATTTCCCAAACCAAAACCAGAAGAAGGAAAACCCTAACCTCGCCTGAGTCGACCGTCGCCCCTCGGCAGTGTAGACCGCCGCTCTCCTCCGCTGTTCACCGGATCATAGCTCCACCGCCACTCCCGAGTACCTCTTTCCCCAGTCGACGAGACCCGTCCGCTCCCCGCCGAGGCTCAGATCCGCCGCCGTGCCCTCATGGCCGCAGCCTCCGCGTAAGCGCGCCCTGGCCTCCCTCTCTCACCCACCCGCCACCGCCCGAACCTTCCCTCCGCCTTCCTTGGCCGCTCGCCTCTCCGCGACCTGCGCCGCGTGCGCGCCCCACCGGTGACTCCACGCCTCCGCCTCCTTTCCCCCTCCGGTCGACTTCCCCCAAACCCTCGCCCGCCGGACCGCCTCTCACCCCTCTCTTCTCCTCTCACTTTTTCCTCCATTCGGCTTCCGTTGCTTTCTCTCCCCTTTGTTTTTTTATTATTTTTTTATTTTCTTTTTGCTTCAGTCTTCCTTAAGAAGACAGTAAAAGCCCGAAGAGTAGGTTCTGATAACTGGTTTATTTTTGTTTTTTTATTATCAATTATTATTATTATTTTTTATTTTATTTTTTTGTTTCTGTTTCTTGGTGTAGGATTAGTTGCTTTATAAATTTTTGTTATATTATTATTATTATTATTATTATGAATATTTTTATTTTTATTCTTTTATCTTTATTATAATCTTTTACTATTATTATTATTCATATTATTACTACTGATAGTAATTATATTAATGATATGGTTATAAACGTACTGATACAACCACTGTTATTATCAAGTAGTTTATTTCATTATCTTTATAATAGTGATTATTATTAATAAAAATGTTGTTATAAGTATTTGTATTATTTAGTTCATATAATTTCTACTAGTTTACTTATTTATTATTAAAGTTATTTTGCTAATTAGATATATTATTGTTTTTCAAACTATATGCCTAGTATAGGGGTTAGAGCTATCTATGTAATTTTAAATTTTGGATTTTAGTCTCAAACATTTTCTTTAAGCTTTTTATATTGTCACGCCCCAGAACCAGAATACTGGAGAGCGGGGGCAGACATAGCCAGCTACGTATATTGAAATAGAATACATCTCAACTATACGGTCACGGCTGTCTAGATATGAGGGTTTACTACAAGCCAGCAGTCTCTTAAGGTCAAGCCTATTGTCTCAATCTCAAGCAATTAACAGAGTTACAAGATATTAGAGCATCAAATATATATATATATAAGGCGTCCCAAATATTACATATTGGATGATCATGAAGCTAGTCGTACAAAATGATGGGACTAGCAAGAGTTCAGTCATACATGATCAACCCTAGGATTTGTTAATTATGTTTACAGCCCGTAGGCAGACAGTAATTAAATGTGCATCGAGCTAACAGGTGCTCGTCGGCTAAACGCCTCAAAAGAATAAATTTACATATAAGTGGGTGAAACAAAAAGGAAAACCCACTCTTGGCCCGGGTTCCGTCTAGTTGTCACCATTGGGCTGGAAGCTCGGTAGATCCTCGGGAGCTGCTCCGAAATCTGGCCACACAAAACCAGCTGGGTCAAACCCCAGAAAGAGCAAGTGCCACAAAGGAGGCCACAAATAAGAACAAAAGCCAGCATATCAGAACATAAGAATAAAAGAAGTACAAGTAGTAAAGTACATAGGGCGATAAACGACTAGGGACGTGGAACCATTCCGGGAGCCAGGTTACAATCCTTAAACCAGACAAGGACCGAGGTTGTAACCCTTCGCCTGAATAGCTCACTGTCTCTACTCATTTATCGTTAAGATAAGTAAAACAAACATGCTCAGGAGACAGCAGGTACTGGAGCTAGACAAGACTTAGACAAGGCTGGACACCATCCATTCGCAATCGGCCAAACAAATACTACGGCTTACTACTTTAACTAACTAGGGTTATCACAAACCTAATTACTAACAAGATGCAAGTGAGAATTCCAGTCCCAAGCCCTGCAGACCATCCAGTTATCCTTCCGCGGGTTGAGAGTTATAGGTGGGTACATTGCCCGGGAGACAAAGGTACCCTTAGGTGACTTAGAGGGTGCAACACATGACAGTGTGCTGGAAATGTGCTCTACTCGTCGGCAAGCTACAAGTCCATTAAAGCGCCCAGATAACGAGATTGCCTGTGACTGGGAATTCTCCATGTTCTAGTTTGATCTAATAATTAGCCTAATCCAATTTAGCGCGAGTCCCTGGCCGTGGTACCCAGGAAGTCACGTCCTAGACATGATGCAAGACAAGACAAGTAGATTGTACAAGCAAGCAAGCAGGAGCACCCACGGTGTCAAGTTGATTATACGAGTCAAGTTACAAGTTACAAGTCAAGTCAAGTCAGGAGTGCGCCGCCACGGGCCACTATCATGACAGGTTGGTCATGTCAGGAGTGCACCACTACGGGTCACTATCGTGTTATGCTAGTTTCTTGTCATACCATGCCAAGTACAATAGTCAATCCAAACGTCTTAAGTAAAATCAAGTTCATGACAAAAGGCGTAAGGATATAAAATGGACGTAAAATATCTAATAAAATACCAATATATATAGGGCTATAGAAGAGCCAAGCTTAAAGAAATAAACAATTCATCATAGACAAGTAGGTTGTGCAAGGGGGATCAGGGGTTGGGCTATGCAGGGTATGTACTGCGCATGGAAGAGCTGCGCAAGAGTTGCCTTGCGCAAGGGTTACCTTGCGCAAGGGTAGACTGCGCAGGGGTGGATTGCGCAGAGGTGGATTGCACAAGGCTGGATTGCGCAAGGCTGGCTTGCGCAGAGGTGGATTGCGCAAGGCTGGATTGCGCAAGGCTGGCTTGCGCAGAGGTGGATTGCGCAAGGCTGGCTTGCGCAGAGGTCGGCTTGCGCATGGCTGGCTTGCGCATGGATGGCTTGCGCCAGCGCAATCCAGTGCAGCGCAAAGCACTGGCTGAGGTCATGCGCAATCGACCATGCGCTAAAGAGCACAAGACAGAGGGATGTTCTTCCTGGCCGAGAGCAGGTCCAAGAACACCAAGGACTTCAATTCTTCATAAATTAATCAAATCAAAACCAAATCTAGATTTTCAAAGTTCTAACTTGAGTAAAATCGAATTCTCTTCCACATGGAAGCATCAAAACATGCAAAAATCGAAGTTTAATAGATCAAAATCAAGGATTTTCGAAAATGGTTAAAACCTAGATCTAGAAGAATGAAAGCTCCAAATCATAAAATGTCAAGTTCTAAAGTTGTTCTCCATGGCCTAATCTAGTTAATGGACAAATAAAAAGTGGTGCTTATTTGATGGCAAGGTGCACTTGCCTATGGGTTGGGGAGTTGTGTGGAAGAAGGAAGAAGAAGAAGTTGAAAGAAATTAATGGAGTTATGGAGGAGAGAGAAAAGGTTGGTAGGTTTTAATGAGGGTGGTTGTGATGGAATGGAGGTGGAGAATAGGCTAAGGTGTTCCACTCATGATGAACCAAACCAAATCAAACCAACTCCACAAAATAAAACCAAGCCAGGGTCCAAAACCCATTTACGAGAACCCGAATCCACAAGTCGAGAAAATAAAATACGTGCCAAAATCAAATTACGAGTATAAATACGAAATACAGGAAATGGGGGTGACAACTCTACCCACCTTCAAAAAATTTCGTCCTCGGAATTTAATCAAGGAGCTAGAAATTGCCACGACAAGCTATACTAAGCACAGACAAGCTACACTAAGCAGTTCAATCATACAATCATACAATGCAAGCAAGAAAAGGAAAGCGTAAGGCACAAGGAAGACATTATACCTTACGAGTCAAACAGGTAGGGATATCGCGATCGGATGTCGTCCTCACGCTCCCACGTTGACTCACCTAGAGAGTGATGACCCCAAGCAACACGGACTAAGTTAATAGTCTTGTTCTTGAGCGTCTTTTTCCTCCGGTCCAAAATAGACACGGGCCTCTCCTCATACGAAAGGTTGGTACCAACAACCAATTCCGAATGATCTAAAATATGGCTCGGGTCCGGGATGTACCGTCTTAATTAGGATACATGGAATACATCATGTACCTCACTTAGCGACGGCGGAAGAGCGAGACGATAGGACACATCGCCTACTCGCTCCAGAATGGCCCTATATACCTAGGACTAAGCTTTCCCCGCACGCCAAAACGAATGACGTCGCGGGTAGGCGAGATCCTAAGGAATACATGGTCGCCGATGGCAAATTCTAAGGGACGCCGATGAGCATCGGCCCAATGGCGCTGGCGATCCTGAGCAACTCGGAGGTGATCTCTGACTTTCCTGACCACTTCAACCGTCTGAGAAATCAGTTCTGGACCGAGCATCTGCCTCTCTCCGACATCGTCCCATGCTAACGGGGATCTGCACTTTCTGCCATACAGAGCCTCGAAGGGTGCCATCTGGATACTGGCCTGGAAACTATTGTTGTACGAGAATTCCACCAGGTGCAGGTGATCCTTCCACGAACCACCGAAGTCAAGGGTACATGACCACAACATATCTTCGAGAGTTTGTATAGTACGCTCTGACTGCCCATCTGTCTGCGGATGATACGCTGAGCTGAACTTGAGACGAGTCCCCAAACTTTGATGAAGACTGCGCCAGAAGTGCGATGTGAATCTCGTATCCCTGTCTGATACTATGCTGACTGGCACTCCGTGAAGTCTGACGATCTGCCTAAGATACATCTCTGCTAGCTGTGTCGTCGACTGTCCAACTCTAAATGGAAGAAAGTGTGCCACCTTGGTAAGCATGTCTACAATGACCCAAATAGCATCTCTGCCTGCCGGAGATCTGGGTAACCCAGTCACGAAATCTATGGTTATGTGTTCCCATTTCCATTCTGGGATCGGTAAAGGTTGAAGAAGTCCAGCTGGCCTCTGATGTTCAGCCTTGACTTGTTGGCAAACCAAACATCGAGAGACATACCGGGCTATCTCCCTCTTCATACCATTCCACCAAAAGTGTTGACGAATATCTAGGTACATCTTCGTGCTGCCTGGGTGGATGGAATACTGCGAACTGTGAGCCTCTGCCATGACTTCCTGTCAGATATCTCCACTGGGTACACAAAGACGTATGCCGTGTCGAAGTGTACCATCCTCATGAATACATAACTCTGGCCTTCTCCCTGCCTCGCACTCTGCTCTGAGCCGCTGAATCTTGGAATCTGTTAACTATGCTGTCCGAATCCTCTCAACTATGGTGGACTGAATCTGTAGGCTGGCCATCAAGGCCACATTGGAAGGGAGGACAACTTCTATACCCATCTTCTGAAGATCTGCCAATAGCTCTGGTTGTGCCGTCAGGAAATAAACTCCGGCTCTCCGGCTCAACGCATCTGCTACAATGTTGGCCTTCCCTGGATGATACTGCAAATCCACATCGTAGTCCACCAGCAGCTCGAGCCATCTTCTCTGCCGTATATTAAGATCCTTCTGGGTGAAAACATACTTCAGGCTCTTATGATCAGTAAATATTTCCACTCTGTCTCCGTACAAGTAGTGCCTCCACAACTTAAGTACAAACACTACTGCTGCTAGCTCCAAGTCGTAGGTCGGGTAATTCTTCTCATGATCACGGAGTTAACGTGACGCATAAGCAATTACCTTCCCATGCTGCATCAAAACACATCCCAATCCTCTGCCTGAAGCGTCGTAATAAACTGTGAATCCTTCGGTACCATCTGGAAGGGTGAGAATAGGAGCCGTTATCAAACCTCGCTTCAACTTCTCAAATGATTCCTGACATTCTACTGTCCAAACGAACGGTATATCCTTGCGGGTCAACTGGGTCATCGGCGCTGAAATCCTTGTAAAATCTGAGACGAACCGTCGGTAGTAGCCGGCCAATCCAAGGAAGCTGCGAACCTCTGCCACTGAGCTAGGTACTGGCCATGACTCGATAGCCACAATCTTCTGGGGATCCACTTCCACTCCTCCTCTGGTAATGATGTGACCCAAGTAAGAAATACGATCGAGCCAGAACTCGTATTTACTGTACTTGGCGTACAACTGGTGCTCTCTGAGAATCTGGAGGACAACTCTGAGATGCTGCTCGTGCTCTGCTTCACTCTTGCTGTAGACCAGGATGTCAACAAGGAACACTATCACAAACTGATCCAAGTAAGGCATGAAAATACGGTTCATGAGGTCCATGAACACTGCCGGCGCATTGGTCGCTCCAAAGGGCATAACTAGAAACTCCCAATGCCCGTACCTCGATCTGAACGTCGTCTTCGGAATGTCCTGCTCTCTGACTCTGATCTGGTGGTATCCTGACCGTAAGTCTATCTTCAAAAAAACTGAAGCCCCCTTGAGTTGATCAAACAAGTCATCTATCCTCGGGAGAGGGTATCTGTTCTTGATTGTTACTGAGTTCAAGGTACGATAATCTACACATAGCCTAGACGTACCATCCTTCTTTTTCACAAGAAGCATCGGGGCTCCCCAAGGCGATCCACTAGCACAAATAAATCCTTTGGTTCTAAGTTCTTCAATCATCTTGTACAAAATCTCCAACTCTGAAGGCGTCATTCTGTAGACTCGCTCTGATACTGGTGCTGTCCCGGGAATCAAGTCAATGGTGAACTCGATCTTCCGCTCTGGTGGCATCCCTGGAAGTTCCTCTGGGAAGACATCTGGAAACTCTTCAACTATCCGGGGCAACTGCACTGCTGCTACTGCCATCCGCAATACTGGAGGAGATGGCTCTACTGTGCCTCTGGAAAATGAAAACTCTGGCTCTCCGGGAATACTAAAGACAACTCTGCCAACATGGCAGTCTATCCTAGCATAATGGTTCCTCAACCAATCCATGCCTAGGACTACATCATAGTTTGCCATAGGGAACTCTATGAGCCTAGCGGGGAACTCTCTACCGCTAACTACGATCCGACACGAGGAAAATACTCGATCTACTCCCACAAGACCATTACCAGTAAGTATATTGAGCCTCACTGATAATGACTCGGGCTCCAATCCTATCCATGTCGCGAATCGTGCAGACATGAATGAATGCGATGCACCAGAATCAAATAATACAGATGCTGAAAAGGTGTTGACGAGAATAGTACCTGCCACTACCTCACCTGGTGTAACTTCTTCTTCCATGGTCATCATCATAGCCTGACCTCTAGCTGCGGGTCCTCTCTGCTGGGAACCCCTCTGCCGACTCTGTGCTGGAGCCTGGGTGAACTGCTGCTGGAAGGCCTGGGCCTGGGGCGCCAATGGCCTCGGATACTGCTGTTGCTGCTGCTGCTGGACTGGAACTGGGGCTGGTCCTCTCACCGAAGAACTAGAAAGGTTGGATGATGATGGACCTCCCCTATTCGGGCAGGTCCCTATCTGGTGGTCTGCTCCTCCACAAGCCAGGCACAATCCCTGTGCCCTACGACACTCTGCCACTACATGGCCCGGCTTCCCGCAATGAGAACATCCCACCGCGGAAGACTGCTTCTGCTTCTGCTGCTGCGGGTACGTCGGGGTCGAATGTTGAACCGACGTCACTGAGGCCGCTCGCCTCGGAGTTCCAATAGTTATACCCCTAGCTGCCGGGACTGGAGCTGAAGATTGGTGCATCTGGTTGTGGGACCGCTTCCTGCCTCCGGTCCTGTCCATAATTCTCCGGGAGGTATACTCATGCCTCCTTGCTGCCTTCAACACTGCATCGAACGTCTGGTGCTTAAACTGCTCCACAGCCAATAATATCTCTAAGTGCAGCCCTTGCTGGAACCGCTGAGCCCTATCGAACTCGGTTGCCACCAAGGTGGGGGCGAACCTACTCAGCCTGGAAAACTCGGTCGCATAACTATCGACCGTCCTGCCTCCTTGCTTCAAGTTGGTGAATCTGGTCTGCAGGTCGTACCGTGCCACCGCATCGAAGTACTTTGTCTGGAACCTCTCTCTGAACGTCGCCCAAGTGACTGGTGCCGCTAACCCCATGGCCTGAGCTGTCCACCAATCACGAGCCAAGTCTAACAACTGTAGGTGTACCACCGCCACCTTCTCATTTTCAGGTGTCCTAGCTGCTTCTAGAACCACCTCGGTATCCTAAAGCCAAGCGTCCGCGACAATCGCATCTTTACTGCCGTCAAAGAAGGGAGGGTTCAAGCGCTTGAAACTGTTGGCCGCCTGATTCCCTTGGGGACCTCCTCGGTTTAGTGCATCATGAACTTCCTGGTGCAAGGCGTCGCCTCGACGATCTTGGGATGCAAGCAGTTCTCTGATAAGCCCTACCAAAGGTCCCTCATCCTGTCTAGCTGGTTGAACGGGCGGAGCTGCCTGAACTGGAGGTTCCGAGCCTCCGGGAAGCATAACTCGGGAGGCAACTCCAGAGTGCTGAGCTTGATCTTCCTGGCATTGGGGTGCTTGTCGAGCTTCCTCTGGCTGGTTGGCAGGTCCGGGAGCAATGCCGCTGAAGAAGACGACATAGGAAACAGTAAGGAAAGGACCAGGACAGATCAATGATACAAGCATGTGATCAGGTCAAGAATCTCAGGGATTTGAAGATACGAGCAGAGATCAAGGACAAATATTAATTGAGACATCTATTCGATAAACCCTTATGTTTCTTGATTGACAAGACCTGCATGGGCCACCACTCAAACCATGTCACGCCCCAGAACCAGAATACTGGAGAGCGGGGGCAGACATAGCCAGCTACGTATATTGAAATAGAATACATCTCAACTATACGGTCACGGCTGTCTAGATATGAGGGTTTACTACAAGCCAGCAGTCTCTTAAGGTCAAGCCTATTGTCTCAATCTCAAGCAATTAACAGAGTTACAAGATATTAGAGCATCAAATATATATATATATAAGGCGTCCCAAATATTACATATTGGATGATCATGAAGCTAGTCGTACAAAATGATGGGACTAGCAAGAGTTCAGTCATACATGATCAACCCTAGGATTTGTTAATCATGTTTACAGCCCGTAGGCAGACAGTAATTAAATGTGCATCGAGCTAACAAGTGCTCGTTGGCTAAACGCCTCAAAAGAATAAATTTATATATAAGTGGGTAAAACAAAAAGAAAAACCCACTCTTGGCCCGGGTTCCGTCTAGTTGTCACCATTGGGCTGGAAGCTCGGTAGATCCACGGGAGCTGCTCCGAAATCTGGCCACACAAAACCAGCTGGGTCAAACCCCAGAAAGAGCAAGTGCCAAAAAGGAGGCCACAAATAAGAACAAAAGCCAGTATATCAGAACATAAGAATAAAAGAAGTACAAGTAGTAAAGTACACAGGGCGATAAACGACTAGGGACGTGCAACCGTTCCGGGAGCCAGGTTACAATCCTTAAACCAGACAAGGACCGGGGTTGTAACCCTTCGCCTGAATAGCTCACTGTCTCTACTCATTTATCGTTAAGATAAGTAAAACAAACATGCTCAGGAGACAGCAGGTACTGGAGCTAGACAAGACTTAGACAAGGCTGGACACCATCCATTCGCAATCGGCCAAACAAATACTACGGCTTACTACTTTAACTAACTAGGGTTATCACAAACCTAATTACTAACAAGATGCAAGTGAGAATTCCAGTCCCAAGCCCTGCAGACCATCTAGTTATCCTTCCGCGGGTTGAGAGTTATAGGTGGGTACATTGCCCGGGAGACAAAGGTACCCTTAGGTGACTTAGAGGGTGCAACACATGACAGTGTGCTGGAAATGTGCTCTACTCGTCGGCAAGCTACAAGTCCATTAAAGCGCCCAGATAACAAGATTGCCTGTGACTGGGAATTCTCCATGTTCTAGTTTGATCTAATAATTAGCCTAATCCAATTTAGCGCGAGTCTCTGGCCGTGGTACCCAAGAAGTCACATCCTAGACATGATGTAAGACAAGACAAGTGGATTGTACAAGCAAGCAAGCAGGAGCACCCACGGTGTCAAGTTGATTATACGAGTCAAGTTACAAGTTACAAGTCAAGTCAAGTCAGGAGTGCGCCGCCACGGGCCACTATCATGTCAGGTTGGTCATGTCAGGAGTGCACTACTACGGGTCACTGTCGTGTTATGCTAGTTCCTTGTCATACCATGCCAAGTACAATAGTCAATCCAAACGTCATGGACGTAAAATATCTAATAAAATACCAATATATATAGGGCTATAGAAGAGCCAAGTTTAAAGAAATAAATAATTTATAATAGACAAGTGGGTTGTGCAAGGGGGATCAGGGGTTGGGCTGCGCAGGGTATGTACTGCGCATGGAAGAGCTGCACAAGAGTTGCCTTGCGCAAGGGTTACCTTGCGCAAGGGTAGACTGCGCAGGGGTGGATTACGCAGAGGTGGATTGCGCAAGGCTGGATTGCGCAAGGATGGCTTGCGCAGAGGTGGATTACGCAAGGCTGGATTGCACAAGGCTGGCTTGCGCAGAGGTGGATTGCGCAAGACTGGCTTGCGTAGAGGTCGGCTTGCGCATTGCTGGCTTACGCATGGATGGCTTGCGCCAGCGCAATCCAGTGCAGCGCAAAGCACTGGCTGAGGTCATGCGCAATCGACCATGCGCTAAAGAGCACAAGGCAGAGGGATGTTCTTCCTGGCCGAGAGCAGGTCCAAGAACACCAAGGACTTCAATTCTTCATAACTTAATCAAATCAAAACCAAATCTAGATTTTCAAAGTTCTAACTTGAGTAAAATCGAATTCTCTTCCACATGGAAGCATCAAAACATGCAAAAATCGAAGTTTAATAGATCAAAACCAAGGATTTTCGAAAATGGTTAAAACCTAGATCTAGAAGAATGAAAGCTCTAAATCATAAAATGTCAAGTTCTAAAGTTGTTCTCCATGGCCTAATCTAGTTAATGGACAAATAAAAAGTGGTGCTTATTTGATGGCAAGGTGCACTTGCCTATGGGTTGTGGAGTTGGGTGGAAGAAGGAAGAAGAAGAAGTTGAAAGAAATTAATGGAGTTATGGAGGAGAGAGAAAAGGTTGGTAGGTTTTAATGAGGGTGGTTGTGATGGAATTGAGGTGGAGAATAGGCTAAGGTGTTCCACTCATGATGAACCAAACCAAATCAAACCAACTCCACAAAATAAAACCAAGCCAGGGTCCAAAACCCATTTACGAGAACCCGAATCCACAAGTCGAGAAAATAAAATACGTGCCAAAATCAAATTACGAGTATAAATACGAAATACAGAAAATGGGGGTGACATATATGTTTTATCAAATATTTTTACTAGTAAAATATAATTTCCAAATTATTATACATAAAAATATTTTCTAAAAACCAGATATATTATTTGACTTTCTACGATTCTTCTCAATCTTGTGATTCAGCCAATCCTCCCTAATCTGTTACCAAATCCGAACTAACTTATGTCCACCCTAACTAATTTGACCATTCTGGTCCTAATGGAACTGTCTGTGTCACCATCCGAGGTCACCTTGCTTAGTTATTACACCGAAGTCGCAGTTCATGCCACAGTAATTATCGTAGCACACCAGGCGTACTATCAGGAAAGACACCTTGCCATTAGCTGTTTACTTATTTTAGCTCATATTTCATGCATTATTTATTTTCTTTATACAAAATAAACTGTGATACATGGCATAACTGTTAGAACTTACTGTTCATTTATATTTTCTGATGTGTATTATTTTTCTTACAAATTAAACCTAGATTTAAGGGACCACCTTGTGTGTTGCATTCATTGGCCTTGACACGTTGTAAATACGAAGTTGTGTGTCGCATGTAGGACACGGAAGTACGTGATTGGCTGGCCACCAGTACGTACAAGCCGTGCGATAGGAATAACCGCTAATAGAGGTTGCATGCTAGTTTGACTTAGCAGGTTATAGTGGTTGTGTTGTAGATACAACACAGTAGACATTGGGCGGGGAGGACAATTCCTTAGCGTATGGGCTTCGATGCACTTCCCTTGTGACCCGGACTCTCCGCTGGAGATACGGGATTGATGACCCATGATTACTGATGGGGCCTCTGGTGCCCAAGGGGGACTATGCTGATCCTATTCAGCCAGGACCCATGCGTAGGAAGGATTGTCCTTAACTATATTTCACTTAGAACGGTTAGGCACCTTTATCCGTTAGGTACAAGTACTTTTGGTTTGGGTACTTGTATCTGACCGTGGCTTGGGACAATAACTTGTCGCAGATTAGTTCGTCACATCTTGTCCTTGTTTGATTGTAGGTGTGACTTACTACTTCGATGAGAAGGTATTGAACCTTGTTGGGGTCCGGATACCATATTGGATTCATAGCATGGGAAGATATGTTACCGTGAATTAGTTTACCATCTCCTGTCCTTGTTTGGTTGGGGGGATGGTACGCTCGTTCAGTAGGTGCGTATTGGAACATGTTATAATTCGATTTACTTATTTATTTGAGCAATATTTATTCAGTTCATATGGCATGATATTATGTGTCTTGTTACGTCCCTCTGAGGACCTGGTTATCTCTCCAGGTGTGTGCTATTGTCTTTCGCAGGTAATCTAGTTCTAGCCATGATCCGCTCTATTTTTTCGAGGATGATTGCACCTTGGTCGTCTTCGCTTCGCCCGCCAAATTCATATCTTTTCTTATGTATTTTTCCTTTACTTGTTGGTAGTAGATTTGTCTCCGCCCAACATATTGTATTAAGACAAATTCATTCTCATTATATGATGTCTTTTATTCATTTATTTTGTGTGGATGAGATTAGTTATAGTTTTACTGCATTTTACAGCTTATGTATTTATACGAGGCTTCCATATATTGGAGTATATTCGTATGAATACAGCTGGCATGTCTACGTTTCTAGTCCTACGTATTTTGGGACTGGGGCGTTACATATTTTTGTGGTGGCCCATGCAGGTCAAGATAAATTGTTTGGTTACTTTACCGTACCAAGCAAGCCTGCGTATAGGATTAGAGCCTAGGATCTCCTCCACATACTTGACCTTTTTCCTAGATTTTATCTACCGTTTGACTCATCAATTGCATCTTGCTTGATTCCTTCCACCCTTATTCTTATCTTTCCTTCGTGCTTGCTAGAGATTGACCCTACTAGTTAGTTGTCCCAAAACACCATTAGTTTAATTCTTTAAGTTGGGTAGAATACCTTATGACTTAGCAACCCCTTTGACCTAGTAACCTATATTAGCAAGCTTATTTAGATCCTAGAATCCAGAGGACCTAACCCGTCTAGCCAACCAAGGACTTGGACAATAAGACTATAGGACAACTGTATGACTTAGAATTATTCTGCCTTTTTAATCTAAATATATCGTGCCTATGATTTTACCATTTTGACTAATAATACTAATATAGCCTAGTGTTTGCAAGCTTATTCCTTTATCGAGCTTGTTCAAGACATATATTATTTGGGTCGACCCACTTAACATATTGTCTAATCAGAATCGGTACATGATGGTCTGATCAACCGAGTGCACTTGGTTCGCTTTATTTTATCGTTCTTCGTGAATGGGAACATAGCTCAACTTGTCCTCTAGAGTCCCATCCGCGACTGCCTTGGCAACTCCTTTTGGAATCTATACGACCGCCTTTGAACCACGTATTCGTAATGGATACTGTCGTCAATGAACTCCTTAAATCGCTTTCGCCTTTACCGATTTTTGAAAGGACGAAGGCACTCTAGCCTTCCTATCGACTATGATCGTTCTCGCTCGATGTTGCTATATTTTCCTCCTAGACTACTCGACTTTTCCCTCGACCCTAAATCTACAAGCTTGACCTTCTAATCACTTGAATTTAAGAGTGATTACAATCGTCTCTTAATCATATCATCAACCTAGACTGCGACCATATACACTTCCTTAAGGAACCCTTCTATCTACCCATTGTGTCTTCTCAACCCCCTCCTAATTCTTAATTTCGAGGACGAAATTCTTTTAAGTTGGGTAGGATGTAAAACCCCTAAATTTCTACTATATTTTTATTATTAAAATAAGTACCGATTTAAATTTTTTTGTATTGTACGTCACGTAGTCGTATTATACGTCGTGCACGAATTTTATTATCCGAAATTGCTCGACGAGTACGATTATGTGCGAGCGTACATATTTTTGAAAATATTATTTTCTATTTTTGAAGTTTCAAAATAATATAGGTAATAATTATTTCTAGCTATCATTTCAAGTTTATGGTTTTAATTATAAAAAGCCTTTTATTTATGCAGTTATAATTATAAGGTATTTTTTCATAAAATGGTATATTAGAAAAGTATATTTACGTAAACGTTATTTGTACATACATAAATTTTTAGTAATTATTTATTAGTTATTTTAATAGTGTATTTTCGAAATTAATATTATTAGTATTTTTGGAAAGCATATTTTGAATTTATTATGCAGATTTAAATCTTGATTCGAATCTATGTATTTATTTAAATAGTTAAATAATTGAAATTTGATTAATTGATTTGATTTTTAAACTAAGAGATTTAATTTAATTTAAATTAGATTTGGATTTGGATTTGGATTTGATTGCTTTAAATTAAATATATTGAAATATCTAAATTGGGGTTTTAAATCTATTCCTAATCCTATCCAAATTGGGAATTCCCACATCCTATAAATAGGCAGGTACTCCTCCAATATTTTCTCCACATAATTCCACAAAAAATTCCACAAAGTGTACGTGCCTCGTGTCGGTGTTCCATCCATCCTCGTGTCAGCCGTGATGGCCTCGGGTCCGACCCCGGTTGTCATTCCAATATCTTATTCCATGTTATACAAATACATTGATCCCGTGTCCGATACTTGGACACGATTCCTAATCCTAACCCTAACCCTAGTCCGACTACCCCAGCACCATCTTCATTACCACGACAGCTGCAACGGCCAACCCGCACACCGCCATCATCTGACCGTCACCACCACCATTAGAAAACCCCATGACCGACCTCTCCAGACCCGCACCCCGCCTCAACTCCGACGCCACGACCACCCCGGTACCCCTGGCTCTCCCTGACACAACACCACCACCTGCAGGCCCACTGCCGCCTCCCTACAGCCTAGACCTCCGCCACCTCTCCGATTTTTTTTCCCCAACGTCGTGACAGCCCAACCCCGACCACGGCCACTGGCCGGAACCCGATGACCACCACCGGAGAAACCCAAATCGACCATCGACATCGCCCGTCGTTGTCACCCCCAAATTTCCTAAACCAAAACCAGAAGAAGGAAAACCCTAACCTCGCCTGAGTCGACCGTCGCCCCTCGGCAGTGTAGACCACCGCTCTCCTCCGCTGTTCACCGGAGCAGAGCTCCACCGCCACTCCCGAGTACCTCTTTCCCCAGTCGACGAGACCCGTCCGCTCCCCGCCGAGGCTCAGATCCGCCATCGTGCCCTCACGGCCGCAGCCTCCGCGTAAGCGCTCCCTGGCCTCCCTCTCTCAGCCACCCGCCACCGCCCGAACCTTCCCTCCGCCTTCCTTGGCCGCTCGCCTCTCCGCGACCTGCGCCGCGTGCGCGCCCCACCGGTGACTCCACGCCTCCGCCTCCTTTCCCCCTCCGGTCGACTTTCCCCAAACCCTCGCCCGCCGGACCGCCTCTCACCCCTCTCTTCTCCTCTCACTTTTTCCTCCATTCGGCTTCCATTGCTTTCTCTCCCCTTTGTTCTTTTTATTATTTTTTTATTTTCTTTTTGCTTTAGTCTTCCTTAAGAAGACAGTAAAAGCCCGAAGAGTAGGTTCTGATAACTGGTTTATTTTTGTTTTTTTTATTATCAATTATTATTATTTTTTTATTTTTTTTTGTTTCTGTTTCTTGGTGTAGGATTAGTTGCTTTATAAATTTTTGTTATATTATTATTATTATTATTATGAATATTTTTATTTTTACTCTTTTATCTTTATTATAATCTTTTACTATTATTATTATTCATTATTATTACTACTGATAGTAATTATAGTAATGATATGGTTATAAACGTACTGATACAACCACTGTTATTATCAAGTAGTTTATTTCATTATCTTTATAATAGTGATTATTATTAATAAAAATGTTGTTATAAGTGTTTGTATTATTTAGTTCATATAATTTCTACTAGTTTACTTATTTATTATTAAAGTTATTTTGCTAATTAGATATATTATTGTTTTTCAAACTATATGCCTAGTATAGGGGTTAGAGCTATCTATGTAATTTTAAATTTTGGATTTTAGTCTCAAACATTTTCTTTAAGCTTTTTATATGTTTTATCAAATATTTTTACTAGTAAAATATAATTTCCAAATTATTATACATAAAAATATTTTCTAAAAACCAGAAATATTATTTGACTTCCTACGATTCTTCCCCATCTTGTGATTCAGCCAATCCTCCCTAATCCGTTACCAAATCCGAACTAACTTATGTCCACCCTAACTAATTTGACCGTTCTGGACCCAATGGAACTGTCTGTGTCACCACCCGAGGTCACCTTGCTTAGTTATTACACCGAAGTCGCAGTTCATGCCACAGTGATTATCGCAGTACACCAGGCGTACTATCAGGCAAGACACCTTGCCATTAGCTGTTTACTTATTTTAGCTCATATTTTATGCATTATTTATTTTCTTTATGCAAAATAAACTGTGATACATGGCATAACTGTTAGAACTTACTGTTCATTTATATTTCCTGCTGTGTATTATTTTTCTTACAAATTAAACCTAGATTTAATGGACCACCTTGTGTGTTGCATTCATTGGCCTTGACACGTTGTAAACACGAAGTTGTGTGTCGCATGTAGGATACGAAAGTACGTGATTGGCTGGCCACCAGTACGTACAAGCCGTGCGATAGGAATAACTACTAATAGAGGTTACATGCTAGTTTGACTTAGCAGGTTATAGTGGTTGTGTTGTGGATACAACACAGTAGGCATTGGGCGGGGAGGACAATTCTTTAGCGTATGGGCTTCGATGCACTTCCCTTGTGACCCGGACTCTCCGCTGGAGATACGGGGTTGATGACCCATGATTACTGATGGGGCCTCTGGTGCCCAAGGGGGACTATGCCGATCCTATTCAGCCAGGGCCCATGCGTAGGAAGGATTGTTCTTAACTATATTTCACTTAGAACGGTTAGGCACCTTTATCTGTTAGGTACAAGTACTTTTGGTTTGGATACTTGTATCTGACCGTGGCTTGGGACAATAACTTGTCGCGGATTAGTTCGTCACATCTTGTCCTTGTTTGGTTGTAGGTGTGACTTACTACTTCGATGAGAATGTATTGAACCTTGTTGGGGTCCGGATACCATATTGGATTCATAGCATGGGAAGATATGTTACCGTGAATTAGTTTACCATCTTCTGTCCTTGTTTGGTTGGGGGGATGGTACGCTCGTTCAGCAGGTGCGTATTGGAACATGTTATAATTCGATTTACTTATTTATTTGAGCAATATTTATTCAGTTTATATGGCATGATATTATGTGTCTTGTTACGTCCCTCTGAGCAATATTTATAATTCGATTTACTTATTTACCATCTCCTGTCCTTAACTCTAGGCCAAATGTATAACGAAAACTAAGTATAGTAATTTGCAACTACATAAAGTTTCGGAATTAACAATTTAGATTTGCTAGAAATAAATAATTATAAAGCATGCATGATATTTAGCAAGAAATTAAACAGTAAAGGCAAGATGTCTTGCCTGGTAGAACGTCTGGTGTGCTGCAATAATCAAGGTGGCACGAACTGCGACTTCGGTGCAACAACTATACAAGGTGGCCTCTGATGGTGGCACGGACAGTTCCATTGGGTCCAAAATGGTCAAATTAGTTAGGGACGATAGGACGTATAGAATTGACGAGGGAATAGGATTTAGTCACGGACAGGATGAAAATCGAAGGTATTGGAATTAGATAATACGTATACTTTTTAGGAAAATATTAACTCTACTCGAAAATATATTTTTATTAGTTAGAAAAATAGTTTTTAGATAAATGCTTGAAAAATATATAAATGGTTTTTAGGCAACTATAAGTTTGTAAAATATATGAATTTAGCTTAAGACCTATATTTTACATATCCTAAAAACAATAATATATATTTTGGCTTCTAAAATAATTTTGAAAAATAGTTATAGATCAAAGGCCAAATATATTATTACAATTATAATTTTAATAAATTATATAAATACATATATAATTTAATAAAGTAATAACAAAACAAAAATAATACTAAGAATCATATATTTATACTAAGTATTAGGGTAGATACCTATATTTATATAGTTATAACAAAATATCTTTTGATAAAAGTAAATATAATAAAATAATAATACTGATAACAATAATATTAATAATAGAAAAATAATAATATTGATACTAATAAATTTTGGTTATACCAACATACATACATACTTACAGATTCTATCAATATGGACTTTAAAACAGAAAATAACAACAATAATAATAATAATAGTAATAATAATAATTATAGTGATTACAACAGTACGTGTACTGTCGTTCTCCTCTTCGAGGAGACTATTCAGTACCCATACCGCACTTGAAATCAGAAGAGAGAGAGAAAAGTAAAAGAGGGAAGAATAGCTGGAGAAGAGAGAGGAGCGAGAGAGGGAGGTCGGGTGAGGGGAAAAGAACAGAAGAGGGAGAGGAGAAGAAGGAGAGGGGAGCGGGAGGTCGGGGCTTGGAGTGGAGCGCCGGCGGTTGCTCGACGGAGGAGGGCGGTCGGTCGAGAGGTGCGGGCGGTCGCGATGGCGGAGAGGGTTACCTGGTGGATGGCGGCGTGCGCTCGCCGAGAGGAGAGCCCCGAACCGGTGCTACTGCCGTGGGATGGAGCGCCCGCCTAAGGATGGGTGGCGGTGAGGCGTGTGGTCAGCAGTGCACGGGGAGGAGTCTGGCGGCCGGATCCGACGATCGGGGTGTCGAATCAAGTCGCGGCTGGGTGTTGCTACGCCAGCGCGAGGTCCGCCATGGCCGGCAGAGGAGGTTGGCCACTGGGTCTTGGTGTGGTCAACTGTGGCGGGCGTACGGTCTCGACCGGTGGCTCAGGTACGTGGTGGTGGGGTTTTGATAACGATGGTGCACTTTCTTTGCCTCTGGTGTGGTGGTGGTTTTTGGGGGGGACGGCGACGTTGTCGCCAGTCAAGAAGTCGGGTTGGTGTTGTGGCTGTGGCATCCCAGCGAGATGGCCGGACGAAGAGTAATTGTGGATGGGGGTATGGTGGTGGCGGGGTATACGGGAAGTGGTTATGATGGTGAGGCTGGCAGTGTGTCGGAGTGACGGTGGGTGGTCGGGGTCGACGGATGATGGGGCGCTGGTCATAATTGCGACCAAGATGCTGGCGGTCGTGATGGTACGGGTGATCGTCGGGGAGTTGAGTCGGTGTGTCAATGGTTGCTGGAGTTGGTCGGGGGTAGTGGTCCAGCGATGGCAGCGTAGTGCTGGTAGGAATTATGGTGGTGGTCAGGAGAGGCAGGACGTGGTGGGGCTGCTGTGTTCTGGTGGGCAGATGACGATGACTAGGCGAAGGGCTGTGGTAAAGGCATTGACTGCGGTTAGGTGGATGTAGGCTAGGGTTGGGTTGCGTCGAGTTTCTGACATAGCAGGGGTTGAATTCTTTGTGGAGAAATCATGTACGGGATTGTCGGACATGACCAAATGTAATTGTAAAAATAGTAAGGTAATAGAAAGACACACGGGGTCCAACATGGGCCGACACGGAGGAATTTGGATACCGACACGATACATGACACTTTGTGGTAAAAATATTTTTGTGGATGTGAGGATTTATGGAGGAGTACCTGCCTATTTATAGGATGTGGGAATTCCTAGTTGGATAAGGATTAGGAATATTTAAACCCCAATAGATAATTATTAAATTTAAATCAATGAAATCAAATCTAAATTCATATTCAATTTCAATTTAATACTATAAATTCTACCTTTATACTATTTAAATTAAATCCATAAAATTAAATCGAGATTTAAAATGGCCACATTAATTTCCAAATATATTTTCCAAAATACCAATAATAATAATTTCGAAAATAATAAATATTTTTAAATATCTTTTTGAATAATAAAATATTAATATTAATAAATTTTGAAAATTATATTTTTATTAAAAAAATAAACTAATAAAATATTTATGAAATATATGTATGCACTAAGAATATTATTTATTATTAATAACTGTTATAAACCAAAGGCTTTTTATAAATAAAATTATAAACTTGAAAATTTTGGTACGATAGCTAAAAATAATTATTACATATATTATTTTGAAACTATAAAAATAGAAAAATATTTTTTCTAGAAATATGTACGCTCGTACATATTCGCACTCGTCGAGCAATTACGAAAAACGAAATTTTGCGCACGACGTATAATACAACTACGCGACGTACAATAGAAAATAAAAAAATCAGAACCAAATTTATATAAAATAAAAAATAGTAGAAAATTTAGGGATTTTACATCCTACCCAACTTAAAAGAATTTCGTCCTCGAAATTAAGAATTTGTAGGGGGTGAGAAGGTACAGGGGTATATCAAATAAGGAAGCACAGTCAAATCATTGGGCGAGACAAGGAAATGACGTTTAATGAAAACATGCATTAGAGTCGTGATTTCAATAAAGGCGAAGATAATCATGGATTAACGCAAAAAGAAAAATGTTTAAGATGACGCGCAATAAAGAATATTATGGGTTCAAGTAAAATAAAATAAATTAGAGACCTTAAAGTTATGGTCTCTTGAGAGTAGGTTGACGGCACGATTTAGAGAACAAATTAGATTTCACTCCTATATTTAATCGATTAGAAGGTCAAGATAGGGCCGAGAAAAGGACGAGTAGTTTAGGATGAAGATATAGCAATATCAAGTGATAATAATCATAATCGATATGACGGCTAGAGGAAGTTCTAGTATAACGCATTCGTCCTTATAAAATAGGTGAAGGCGAAAGCAATAAGGGGTCAAAGACGATATTATCGAGTACGAATACGTGATTCAAAGACGACCAAAAAAATTCCAAGGAATTGTCAAGGCAGTCGTGGATGGGATTCTAAATGCCAAGTTTAATTATGTTCCATCCACGAAGAATAATAGAAAAAAAAAGCGAACAAAAGTGCACTTGGTTGATCAAACCATTATGCATCGGTTCTAATTAGACAATATGTTAATGGGAGCTCTTCCAATAACATATGTCATGAACAAGCTAGATAAATCAATGAACTTGCAAATCTAGGTTATAGTAGCAACATTTGTCAAGATAGTGAAAATATAGGCACGAGAGTTTAAAATTGAGAGGGAGTATAGTCGAACTTCTAAAGGATCTAAGTCATGTCCTATGATGGTCTTTATACAGTCATCCGATAGTCTTCTTGTCCAAGTCCTTGGTTGGCTAGACGGGTTAGGGTCCTCTAAATTCTAGAATCTAAGTAAACTTGCTAATATAGGTTACTAGGTCAAAGGGATTGCCAGGTCACAAGGCATTCTACCCAACTTAAAAGAACTAAACTAATGGTGTTTTGGGACAAAGGAAACATGTCCAACTAGTAGGGTCACCTTCCTAACCTCTAGCAAATACGAAGGAAAGATAGGAATTATGATAGAAGGAATCAAGCAAGATACAATCGATGAGTCGAACGGTAGGTTCGAATAGGGAATCGAGGAAAGAGGTCAAGTATGTGGATGAGATCCTAGACTTCTAATCTTATACGCAGGCTTACTTGGTACGGTAAAGTAACCAAACAATTTATCTCGACCTGCATAGGCCACCGCAAAAATATGTAATGCCCCAGTCCCAAAATACGTAGGACTAGAAACGTAGATATGCCAGCTGTATTCATACGAAGTACATAGGCCTCGTATGGATACATAAGCTGTAAAATGCAGTAGAACCATAACTATTCTCATCCACACAAAAATAAATGAATAAAAGATATCATATAAAGGAAAAATACATGAGAAAAGAAATAATTTTTGGCGAGCGAAGCGAAGACGATCAAAGTGCAATCATCCTCAAAGAAATAGCAATGATCACGGCTAGAGCTAAAGCACCTGCGAAACACAAGAGCACACACCTGGCGAGATAACCAGGTCCCTAACCATTCTATGTGACTACACAATAAAGCTCAACATAAAAGTATATGTGACTACACAATAAAGTTCCTTAACCATTCTATGTGAAAATGTACTTTGAAGACAACGTTCCACACAAGGGCTCTCGAGACTAGAAATACGGCGTGTTAGCGTTTCAACCGAGGTACTAGTGGCATCTAGAGAAAAATAAATAAATGCACAGCACACTAGTCTCTCGGGTGAGTCACTAACGGCAGCTAGAGGAAATTAAATGCACGGCACATTTGTGTTTCAACCGAGGCACTAGTGGCATCTAGAGAAAAGTAAATAAATGTACGGCGCAGTAGCTCTCGGCTGAGTCACAAATGGCAGCTAGAGGAAAGTAAATGTGTGAAAGCCCCTGCGCCTAATAACTGTCTTCCCCCTCCCCATGCACTACTCGTGCTGAATCCACACCACGATATTTCTAATAACCGCTAAGTCTTCTAGGCAATTATATTAGCGGTTATATCCTAACGCTCGTCCTATACGCACCGATGTACGGTCGGTACGCAAGTCCAAATCTATAAGAGACACGTGACAACGTGGCACACATGTGTCAGGCCAATGAATGCAGCACAAACAAAGGTGGTCCCTTAACTCTAGGCCAAATACATAACAAAAACTAAGTATAGTAATTTGCAACTACATAAAGTTTTGAAATTAACAATTTATATTTGCTAGAAATAAATAATTATAAAGCATGCATGATATTGAGCAAAAAATTAAACAGTAAAGGCAAGGTGTCTTGCCTGGTAGGACGCCTGGTGTGCTACGATAATCAAGGTGGCACGAACTGCGACTTCGGTGCAACAACTATGCAAGGTGGCCTCTGATGGTGGCACGGACAGTTCTATTGGGTCCAGAATGGTCAAATTAGTTAGGGACGATAGGACGTATAGAATTGACGAGGGAATGGGATTTAGTCACGGACAGGATGAAAATCGAAGGTATTGGAATTAGATAATACGTATACTTTTTAGGAAAATATTAACTCTACTCGAAAACATATTTTTATTAGTTAGAAAAATAGTTTTTAGATAAATGCTTGAAAAATATATAAATGGTTTTTAGGCAACTATAAGTTTGTAAAATATATGAATTTAGTTTAAAACCTATATTTTACATATCCTAAAAACAATAATATATATTTGGGCTTCTAGAATAATTTTGAAAAATAGTTATAGATCCAAGGCCAAATATATTATTACGATTATAATTTTAAGAAATTATATATATACAGATATAATTTAATAAAGTAATAACAAAACAAAAATAATACTAAGAATCATATATTTATACTAAGTATTAGGGTAGATACCTATATTTATATAGTTATAACAAAATATCTTTTGATAAAAGTAAATATAATAAAATAATAATACTGATAACAATAATATTAATAATAGAAAAATAATAATATTAATACTAATAAATTTTGGTTATACCAACATACATACATACTTACAGATTCTATCAATATGGACTTTAAAACAGAAAATAACAACAACAATAATAATAATAATAATAGTAAAAATATAATAATTATAGTGATTACAACAGTACGTGTACTATCGTTCTCCTCTTCGAGGAGACTATTCAGTACCCATACCGTACTTGAAATCAGAAGAGAGAGAGAAAAGTAAAAGAGGGAAGAATAGCTGGAGAAGAGAGAGGAGCAAGAGAGGGAGGTCGGGTGAGGGAAAAAGAGCGGAAGAGGGAGAGGAGAAGAAGGAGAGGGGAGCGGGAGGTCGGGGCTCGGAGTGGAGCGCCGACGATGGCACGGCGGAGGAGGGCGGTCGGCCGAGAGGTGCGGGCGTTCGCGATAGCGGAGAGGGTTACCTAGTGGAAGACGGCGCACGCTCACCGAGAGGAGAGCATCGAACCGATGTTACTGCCGTAGGATGGAGCGCCCGCCTAAGGATGGGTGGCGGTGAGGCGTGCGATCAGCGGTGCACGGGAAGGAGTCTGGCGGCCGGATTCGGCGACCGGGGTGTCGAATCCAGTCGCGGCTGGGTGTTGCTGCTCCAGCACGAGGTCCGCCATGGCCGGCAGGGAAGGTTGGCCATCGGGTCTTGCTATGGTCAACTGCGATGGAAGTACGGTCTCGGCCGGTGGCTCAGGTACGTGGTGGTGGGGTTTTGATAATGATGGTGCACTTTCTTTGCCCCTGGTGTGGTGGTGGTTTTTGGGGGGACGACGAAGCTATCGCCAGTCAAGAAGTAGGGTTGGTGTTATGGCTGTGGAAACCCAGCGAGATGGCCGAACGAGGAGTAATGGTGGATGGGTATGGTGGTGGCGGGGTATATGGAAAGTGGTTGTGATGGTGAGGCTGGCAGTGTGTCGGAGTGACGGTGGTTGGTCGGGGTCGACGGATGATGGGGCGCTGGTCATAATGGAGACCAAGATTCTGGCGGTCGTGATTGTACGGGTGATCGTCGGGGAGTTGAGTCGGTGTGTCAATGGTTGCTGGAGTTGGTCGGGGGTAGTGGTCCAGCGATGGCAGCGTGGTGCTGGTAGGGATTATGGTGGTGTTCAGGGGAGACAGGACGTGGTGGGGCTGCTGTATTCTGGTAGGCAGATGACGATGACTAGGCGAGGGGCTGTGGTAAAGGCATTGACTGCGGTTAGGTGGATGTAGGCTAGGGTTGGGTTGCGTCGAGTTTCCGACATAGCAGGGGATGAATTCTTTATGGAGAAATCATGTATGGGATTGTCGGACATCACCAAATGTAATTGTAAAAATAGTAAGGTAATGGAAAGACACACGGGGTCCAACACGGGCCGACACGAAGGAATTTGGACACCGACACGATGCACGACACTTTGTGGTGAAAATATTTTTATGGATGTGAGGATTTATGGAGGAGTACCTGCCTATTTATAGGATGTGGGAATTTCCAGTTGGATAAGGATTAGGAATATTTAAACCCCAATAGATAATTATTAAATTTAAATCAATGAAATCAAATCTAAATTCAAATTTAATTTCAATTTAAATCTATAAATTCTACCTTTATACTATTTAAATTAAACCATAAAATTAAATTGAGATTTAAAATGGCCACAATAATTTCCAAATATATTTTCCAAAAATATCAATAATAATAATTTCGAAAATAATAAATATTTTAAAATATCTTTTTGAATAATAAAATATTAATATTAATAAATTTCAAAAATTACAATTTTTATTAAAAAATAAACTAATAAAATATTTATGAAATATATGTATGCACTAAGAATATTATTTATTATTAATAACTGTTATAAACCAAAGGCTTTTTATAAATAAAATTATAAACTTGAAAATTTTGGTACGATAGCTAAAAATAATTATTACATATGTACGCTCCCACATATTCTTACTCGTCGAGCAATTACGAAAAATAAAATTTTGCGCATGACGTACAATACAACTACGCGACTTACAATAGAAAATAAAAAAATTAGTACCAAATTTATATAAAATAAAAAAGTAGAAAATTTAGGGGTTTTACAGAGTCAGCCGAGGAAGAACAAGACGGTAATCCCATCCTCAGGTGTATTCGAAAGGACCTGGGCAAGGAAGAAGTCTCTGACTGAAGCAGTGGCTGGGGGTAGTCAAATTCCTGACAATCCTCCGCTTAAACACGAGGGAGTCCCCCAAGGAACCGACCTCGACGTAGCTGGGGATAGCCAGTACGAGGCCTCGAAAGGAGAGGCCTTCCACAGGAAAGTGAGGTCGAGAGTGCGACTTCAACCGATCCATCCACTTCCACCCATGTCTTGACAGCGTACATGGCTGGGGGTGGTGATGAAGGAGACACTCCAGCTCTGGACATCGTGCATTGCATAAACACTTTGGAAGGGGGCCTCAAAACCCTCTTTTTCTCTATGCAGACCTTGACTCAAACAGTGTTCGAGATTCGGACCACTCTAGCAAGGGCACCTGTCTTCACCAGTCCTGATCTAGGGGCCAATGGAGAATCAAGTGTACCCCTTCAACGGATATCTTCGGGTGCAGATCATCACGCCGTACCCCAGACATCGGCTCCTTCCAATATCCAACTTCACGCTTTACTACCTTTACCTACTTCCAGCTCTACAAAAGATATGGTCGAGATGATTAGAGACCTGCGTGAGTACTTCGTAGGTAGGAGGAGCGTCAGAAGATGGGAATCCCGCAACCTTACCCCCTCAAGTGGAACAAGGTGGTCTATCCTCCCAAGTATAAACCACAAACACTGACGCCATACGACGGAAAGGATTATCCTCGCTGGTACCCGACATACTTCCAGTCTCAGATGGGACATCTTCCGAAGGAAGACGCCCTACTCATAAGCCTGTTTGTTGGGGCATTAAAAGAAGCCGCCTACGACTGGTACTGCAATCTCCCTGACAACTCCATATCATCTTTCGATGACTTGACACGCCTCTTACTCGATCATTTCTACGACAGTGGAAAAGACATGACCATGTCGTCTCTCATAGGAGTCCGTCAGACAGAGAAGGAAACTTTCGAACCTTCATCGAGCTTTTCTGACAAGCATGCCTAAGGTTACCTCCGGGTATGCCAGAACATGCACTCATTGACTCCTACAGCATGAACATGATCCCTGCGATCAAACTCTGGCTCAACTCTGCTCCACCTCCCGATTGGAGTTCATTGATTATCGAAGCCTAGGTTGCTGAAAATAAGGCACGTGATGCTCGCCTTCTAGGGAATAACTTTCCCGCCTTCGACGACAAAGGGAAGCGGCCTGCTACCAGCAACAGTGGTCGTAAAGCAAAAGGAAAGCAGGCATTGACTATCAATGCTTCAAAAAGTATGCAGGGCCCCGCTCAAAAGCCTTCACCTGTACAGAGACCAAAGAGGGTCTACTTCTTCATTAATGAGGATACCTTACAACTCTTTAGGATGCTGAAGCAGAATGGCAAAATCAAGTTGCCTGATCCAAAGCGTCCTGATGAGGTGGACAGAGTCGACAACCCGAGGTACTCTCACTACCATCGGTTCATTGGACATCCAACTCAAGACTGCTACATCCTCAAAGACTATATACATTGCATGATCAATACGAATGTCATCTCAGTCGATTACGATGAGAAGACGGTCTCGACCAACATGGTGTCGCTCCAGTTTGGCACCTTTTCGCCTACCACAGCTCGAGATGGTGTTGTCTCCATCCCGAAGGTGACAATAGAGGTGGTCAACGTTTCGCCAGCTTGTGACAATGTGAGTGGATTGATTTCACTCACTACACCTCGGGGTGAGATCATATGGGTTCATCCAGATCTTGCTTCGGAACTTACTCAGCCGAGGGTACGTTCTACCTCCAAGGCCAAAGGCAAGAAGATCAAGTCTTGCCGAATGGTGCCTACCTCCCCTGAGGAGGCACTTCCAATACAAATTCGTTCACAGTAGAATGCTCAACCAGAGGAGGCCCCTGTCGAAGTGGCACCTCCTTTTACCTCCTCGGCTGCTCCAAAAGAGGATATGTCATGACCCACACCCAATATTTGGGCATATGCCGTGGGTACGTCCAGCCTACGCCGCAGTATCGGCGGTAGAACGCTGTCTAGTCATCTCCACAATTTTATTAAATTCAACCATGCAATTTATAGATTTCCATACTCACAACCAAAATCCACATCCAGTCCACAATAACAAGATGTACACAATAATTTCTGTGAGAATGAAGATAATGAATGATATGAATAGCCTCCAAGGTAGCGACCCAAAATAAGATAGATAAAATAATCTCAAGAGACCAAATATACCAAAAGGATGTCCACTACTCCAATCTCATAATCCATAAATAAAATGAAATACAATAAAGAAAGAGTTTCTGTGAGCAACTCATGCAAGCATAATGTCTAGATAAAAATCTCCTGCGGAGGGTAGCCCCGCATCCAGGTCCTCATGCATGCTCAAATCAGGGTCTTCAATCTGCTCATAATAAGTAGTACAGAACTCATCTAACTCATCACCTAAAATGTTGGTTTTCCAGTCAAGAATGGAACAAGTACACATATGACAGCTATCCGAGACATAATAGAATCGCTAAACATGTATATAACATATGAGAATGAAACTAGAAAGTAACTAGCATCATGGTACAAAGGAAAAGACATGAAACTCTATCAATGAGAATATAGCTACTAGAAAGTAATATGTAAAATCATGGTAGCATGGCAAGTGGTGAAGACTATGATGAAATAATAGGAATAATAACTATCTACGTGCATTGAAATATCAGTTTCGATGTGTGAACGGCTAAGGGGTAAATCCGGCACCTGCACGTATCGTGTGCAGCTACTATTATTCAAGAATATACTCATGGGATAGATTGGATTGTTCACATGTCTACTAAGATATTTTTCCGTCCAGCTAGTACTCATGGAATCAATCGTAAATGGGGTATATAAGAGATAATCAAGATGTATAACAAAATCCATGGTGCTAATCCTCGTGTGACGATCGTGTCAACAAGCAGCAATACATATGAATAACAGGTAGAGGAAACTATCATAAACGGT
The DNA here is from genome assembly GCA_029216955.1 of Iris pallida. Classification (NCBI taxonomy): domain Eukaryota; kingdom Viridiplantae; phylum Streptophyta; class Magnoliopsida; order Asparagales; family Iridaceae; genus Iris; species Iris pallida. The sequence goes on from JANAVB010042418.1 coordinate 1,097,000, forward strand.
AACAATCAGTATATGCACTTGCATATGGTCCTGAGCTGTGAGTATGGGTCGAGCACCGAGTTGGAGTCCACCGAACCTATTTAAAGCATATATAATGTCAATAAATGAAAACAACTTAGGTTTAATCTATCTACTATTTCCATCCTCATTCTTTAGGTTTGCTTATAAGTATATACCTATATTGGCAGCCTACTTATTTCCTTTTTCCTTACATACACTTGTATCCATATAACTGCTCTTATATTAAACTATATACACCACTTAAGCATTGTTCCTATTTTCGTATCTAATGTGATTCACAGGTTAGTTTACCCTTTGCCTCGAACCTAGGCACTTGGCCTACTTGCTACATGTATACACTTTGATATATGGTTTCCTTGTACTTGAGTCTTTCTACCACTTATTTTGTTCTATGTATCTATATTAGTGTCCTATGGTCAGTCCTTAATTTGGACAGGTTTATAGCATGCCCTTCTGTATACTCCAATGTATGGGTATCCCACTATGTGTTCTGCTACCAGGCCTGGATATCAGTTATAGTACCCCTGAACTTTAGCCCTGAAATGACATAGATACCTATACTCCTCTAGTTCTGAACCCTGTACATTCCACAGGTTCCCTGTGTGCCTACACATACTGGCTGGGTATACCTCAGGTTTTACCATGTACTGATTTAATCAACTTGTTCTCATTCGGGTTTATCAGTTACAAAGCAGGGACTGGTCTAACTCAGTCACCCACTGGCTGCAACAGGGCCACCAGCTACTAAAAGAACAAGAGTAAATCTATTACACAGATAGGTCACATTAGAGATCACCTTTATTGCCTCCTATATTGATAGGGTTAATCAGTGAGATAATAATAGGAATAATATGGTGAAGACTGGCCAAACAATAAATGACAAAACTATACAAGCACTCATATAGATACAGACTGAAATCCCCCATCTGAAAGTTACAATGACTCCTCATGCCATCTAGTGATAGATACCACCTGTTACAAAATACAAACAAGTGTAATTGCAACTGATACCAAGTAACTGAATTTATAATGCAAACCTGGTGCAACGGATACAAGAAAGTAGGCTATCGCCATAGTGTGACTGATACCTTAGTGGCTTGGCCACAGTGTTCTGATGCTATGTGGTCCCTTTGTAGCTCTATATGGAACCTGTTATGATAGTGTAAGGTGCCAGACTAATATGCTAGTTAGGAAGTATTAGGTTCAAACTCAATACCCATCAGTTATATCATAGGATCAGGGAAGAGGTTTGCATATTCCCAGGGTTCCTCTATCAGTCACCCCCCCCCCCCCTTTTCCTTGCATATCCTGCACAAGTGTTCCAGAACCATGTCCTTAGCCTATTTTATGGCCAGTGGAGTTTGTGTTACATTACAGGTGCACTTAACCCGGGTAGGATTTATAGTGTACAATGCCAAGTTGGCCTAATCTGCCATGCTATTCTTCCCTTGCAGGCCTCCTACAGGACTGCCTCCCTCATCCTTCTGCTACTCTATACTTAAAAGAGAGTGGCATGTCCTACTCTAACACAGTACCTATTAAGTACCTAGAGATATAAAGGGCTCTCCTGATAGTACCTGTTGGCACAAGGGATTCTTAGAGGACCATATCTAATGGGTACAAGGGAAGTTCTTATGACTTTACCCTATATGTATCAATGGGTATTAAGGAATATTTGTGATAACTTTTGATTTAGCAAGGATGGAAGGACATGCCTTACCCTGTCCTTACCTGAACTCAGTTCTAGTATGGTCATGTACTGACTCCTTTTAGGCCCTAGTACTTCATGGTACCCATCCCTTATATCTTGGGACTTACTTCTTTGCTGTCAATCTGAGGCCTGTTTATGAACCACCCTACCTACTTTAGTGTAATGTACTACAATAGTCTTAATACCTTCCACTTCCTATGTGTTGCCTTAGATGTCTTGATAGGTGTAAGTACTTATGTGCCTCTTGCCTGATACTCTGTACTAACACTCGATTTCCTTCTATGTGAATATTGGACCAACAGTGTACCAGAGGTCATCTGACCTCTGATACAAGTCCTAAACCTCCCTGTCACCATCTTCTATATCTGACTCTGGACTGAACCCCCTCTCATATTACCTGATGCCTGACCCCCTCATAACAGTCCCTTGACTGGTAGCCAACTCACTAGTTTGTGATCGAGCCCCTTCCCTTCTACATCACCTCCTGAGTTGTAACCCCACTTTCCATTTTTATTGTGTATATTTTTTTATTTATTAAATTATTTTGCAAATTAATCTATAGGATTTTCTAAGCCAAATTAAATATTTCTATTTTTGTGTTGGGCTTTTTAGTTCAGCCCAATTCCTCCTCAGCCCAAATCCTTTCTCAGCATATTCAACTAATGAAGTATTACATTCATTTAACCTATCCATTCTTAGCCATTAACTAGGCCCATTCAAGTCTGGCCTTTAGGTTATTTTTTTCAAAATCAAAACGGTTAGGAGGAGTTCTTTTTCTTCTGAGCTCAGAGCACATGGCTCTAACAACCGACATTATTTTCCCTCTAATTTCCTTCTTCCTTCTCGAAATTCTTGGCTGCCTACTTAAGCAGCATTGATCATCATTCTCTCCATTCTTCTCAGATCTAGTTTCCTTCTCCTCCTTCAAATCATTCCTTTTCAACCCAATTTAGAAGGGAACAGCCATGGCGAACACTAGGAGCTCGAAGAGTCTTCTGTGCGGACCATCGAGCAGTGTCTGATTCCTTAGACACAACGGAGGAAGGACAGCGTTCATCGGAGGCCTTGTTCCAGAGGAGCTGAATTTGCATACTAGAGCTTCCTGGTGGTCAGTGTAGGTTCTTCCTATTCGTGCAGATCATCGTCTTCCTAAATCTAATTGATTTTGATTTTGAATTGTTATTTTCTTAGAGTCTTAAAATCTTCTAAACTCGACTGTAGGGATCATCTTCTTCCTACATTAGCTAGGATCTGATTTGTCTTGATCTGTTCAACCCAATTGTCCTCCTCGAACAACACCGGAGGTAAGATCATCTAAATTGATGTTGAATTCATGTTGTTCTTTCCAAGATCTATTTTGTGAGCCAATCGATTTTGATCATGGATAATTTGATCCTACAGATCGATCTATAGGACTGTTCATTTCTCATGTCTTCATATCCCTTCTTGAATAATACAGGAGAATTCCCAGCTCTACCACCCTTTCTTGATCACCCGGAGCAAGGCAAGTATACTCCTCGGATTTGTTCATTTCTTATGTCTTCATATCCCTTCTTGTATCTCCTTGATGACATGATATTTCACGATATTGTCTGGTTTCATGTTTCATGTATCATTTGCGTCTGGGAGGGAAAATACTATAGATATGTGATCAAACCCTGTTACTACTCATGTGAATAGCTTGGGTCCCGTATCGTGCATGCGGGGCCAAAGTCGTACTATTTTAGGTTCATTGCATCTACCTAAGTCGATCACAATCTAGATGTATTTCATTATTGCACATGTCAGGATTCAGTCTGTATTTCAGGATTTCATGGTTGTATTTCATGTTCAGGCTGTATTTCATGTTTAGGTTATACTTCATGTTCATATTATGTTTTATGCTCAGGACTCTTACCATGTTCCCTGTTTTACTTTCAGTATTTCCTTGTTTTACTTTCAGTATTTCCTGTTCAGTTCATGTCTTATTCTCATTTCCTGTACTTTACATTTATTCATGTTTCTTGATTCATACCATGATGTACATGCTCATTTCTCTGGATATACTAGCTCCGCTTCTGACTGGATAAGTTGCAGGTGAGTTGGAGGCCTTGTGTGACACATTCTATGGCGAGGAGCCTATTGATGCAGGAGAGCTAGCTGGTGCTACTCATGACTTAGAGGCTGCAGAAGCCTAGAGATTTCTTTAGTTTTCCCTATTATTTCTATGTATTGAGACTAGTAGACTTCTATCATTCTGGAATGTAATAATTTCTGATATTGTACTTTACTCTGGGATACATTTATAGATGCTGTGTTTTCATATTGTCTTGATATCTAGATAGTTCTCCCTAGATTGGTACAGCTTACTTTATCGTGTCTAACGACAAAGGCTGGGTGTGTCCGACTCGTATTCGATTATTCGGGAGCGGGTCGTGACATGTTTTTAGTGGTGGCCCATGCAGGTCTTGCCTAATGGTACCTAGGTCTTAGTGTACTATTGAGGGACTTGATTATACTAGGAAAACTTGAACACAGCATAGGAAAATCAGGAATTGAGGGTATATCAGGTTTATCATGTTTTCAGGTGCATTGATATTATAAAAACATTGTTTATTAGGTTTTTAGGGTTTGTCATTCAACGAAGTTTTCTTTTGATGCAGATGGTCGCTACAAGGAAGACCGCAGATCAGCTTGGAGTTGCAGGCGATTCTGGAGTTGCAGGCGGTTCGGAGCAGCCCGCACCAGACGTTCAAGCAGATCAGCTTCCGCTAGCACCTCCTATCTTTCCATCGCTGCCACCGACGATGATGTTTGATGGCGCCCAGGTGATGGCGATGTTTCAGTACTTTTTGGAGGCCCAGAACCACCAGGTAGCACAGTTCAGAGTGACTGTCGTCGACACGCTCAGGACCAGAGAGCCGGCAGCACTAGCACCAGCAGCACCTCCAGCACCACGAGCACCGAGACCAGGGACGGCCAAGGAGTACCAGAACCTCTGCCCGATGGACTTCTGGTGCGACAAGGGGATCATCTATACAGATGAGTGACTGTAGAATGCAGAGAGGACCTTGAACATGGCGCATATTTCAGAGGACCAGAAGGTGGCGATGGCTAGCATGCTACTCTTCGACTTGGCCAGAGCTTGGTACCGGAAGGACCCCCAGTTGGCAGAGCCCTAGGTGTCTTGGACAAATTTTAAAACTCTGTTCAAGGAGAAGTTCTTTCCAGTGGTGGAGCGGGATGAGCTGAGGATGCAGTTCGAGGCGCTGCAGCAGGGGACGATGACGGTTGCATAATATACTGCAGAGTTTTCTAGGCTCAGCAGGTTCGTGGAGAGCCTAGTCAGAGCACCAGAGGACAGAGCTTAGAGATACAAGAAGGGTCTCACCAGGAAGCTGTGACATACGGTAGCGATTAGTCTAGCGACGACCTATACGAGCATCCTGAAGATTGCTCAGGCTGTAGAGAATAAGGCAGACCCAAGGCTGAAGAGGGACCGAGACGTGGGCAGCAACAGTTTCCAGGCACCAGCGAAGAGGGTCCAGACTCAGATTCAGGCGAGACATCAGCAGGCAGCAGTTCAGCACCGTCCTGCCAGGGTTCCAACTGCTCAGCATCAGAGGCAGCAGGGGATCACTTGTACATATTGCCATCAGTCGGGACACCACGTGGAGGTCTGTCGCAAGAGGCTTGGACTTTGCCTCTTCTGCAGATCAGACGCACATCAGATAAGGGACTGCGTTCAGGCTACAGCTAGACTAGCAGAAGGACCCCAAGGAGCTGGAAGACCTCCGCATGTACCACCCAGAGCATTACCTGATGCACCCCAGAGAGGAGGAGCTCTACACCCCAGCAGCAGAGGTTTGTACAGCACCAGCAGTAGCAGAGGGGAGGAGCACAGCAGGAACGTGCTTACGTCTTGGCCGCAGTCGAGGAGGAGGCAGCTCCAGATGTCATCACAGGTTCTGTTATAATTCATTCATTTTCTGCCATTGCCTTATTTGATTCTGAAGCTACACATAGCTTTGTATCATATGAGTTTTTGCATAGACACGGCTTCACACCCAAGCCCACTAAGAGGAACTGTCAGATTATGATAGGAGATGGGATTGTGCCAGTCAGTGAGATGGTGGATTGCCCTATCACTATAGCTGGACGAGATCTTAGGGCTCGACTTCTAGTGATGCCTTTGCCCGGATTCGACGTAGTCCTTGGTATCGACTGGATGAGCGAGCAATTTGCCGTAATAGACTGCCATGAAGGGAAGGTAACTTTCAGCCCGCCAGGACTTCCACAGTTCGAGATCAGCAGACGAGTTGCAGAGAGGCCAGAGGGAGTCTACTTTGGAGCAGTTGCAGAAGACCAGAAGTTGCCGCATCCCCTGATTGCAGAGTATCTCGACGTCTTCCCCGAAGAGTTGTCAGGATTGTCGCCAGATCGAGACGTGGAGTTCAGCATCAACTTAGTGCCCGGATCAGCGCCGAAGTCCCAGCATTGTTACAAGATCAACCCGAAAGAAGCTACAGAGTTGAAGGCCTAGATTGATGAGCTAGAAGGCAAGGGTTTCATTCGGTCCATTGCTTCACCCTGGGGAGCACCGGTACTCTTCGTGCCCAAGAAGGATGGGACGGTAAGGATATACATCGATTAGCGTGCACTCAACAATATCACGATCAAGAATAGGTATCCTTTGCCGCGGATTGATGAGCTGTTTGATCAGCTGAGTGGAGCGAGGGCCTTTTCCAAGATTGACCTTCGGTCGGGGTATCACCAGATGAAGGTTCGGGAGCAGGATATTCTGAAGACAGCCTTCAACACCCGATACGGCCAGTATGAGTTCTTGGTGATGCCGTTCGGACTCACCAATGCCCCTGCAGTGTTTATGAACTTGATGAATAAAGTTTTTCACAAGTATCTGGACAAGTTTGTCGTAGTCTTCATTGACGACATTCTAATTTATTCGAAGACCAAGGAGGAGCATGTGGAGCACCTACGAATTGTGTTGGAGATACTGCGGAAGGAGAAGCTGTACAAGAAACTCTCGAAATATGAGTTTTTCTTGGACCGAGTGGAGTTTCTGGGGTATGTGGTGACAGGAGAAGGGATTTCTGTAGATCCCAAGAAGATTGAAACTGTGGAAGCTTGGACACCTCCCACGTCAGTAGCAGAGATTCATAGTTTCCTGGGGCTAGCAGGATACTACAGGAAGTTCGTGAAGGACTTCGCCATGATAGCAGAGCCTATAACGAAGCTTATGCGAAAGGACGAAGAGTTCATCTGGAGCGACGCCTGCCAGTCAGCATTTTAAGAGTTAAAGCGAAGACTCACGACAGCGCCAGTTTTAGCTTTGCCATCGGGATCAGGAGGATTCGTCATCTACAGCGACGCTTCAGGGAAGGGTTTGGGATGTGTGCTGGAGCAGAACAAGAAGGTTATAGCTTATGCTTCTAGACAGTTGAGGCCCCATGAGAAGAATTATCCCACACATGACTTTGAGCTTGCAACAGTCATATTTGTCTTGAAACTGTGGAAGCATTACCTGTATGGAGAGCGAGTGGACATCTTTACGGACCACAAAAGCCTGAAGTATATTTTTACTTAGAAGGAGCTGAATATGAGGTAGCGCAGATGGCTAGAACTCATGAAGGATTTCGACATCAGTCTGCAGTTCCATCCTGGGAAGGCGAATGTGGTAGCAGATGTTCTCATTCGATATCCTATTGCTATGTATCTCACTATGGACCGGCATCTATTGGAGGATCTTGAGAGTCTTGGGATTGAGATTGTTCTACCAGGATATGGAGGACAGATAATGCATATGCAGATACAGTCAGGACTGATAGAGAAGATCAAGGAGACCCAGTTTCTTGATGAGGGACTCCGATGTCTTAGAGCTCAGGCGGAGGCAGGATTGCTTGACGACTTCACCATTACAGAGGACGGATCCCTGAGGCACGGAACCCAGTTGTGTGTGCCCAAGGATCTGTGGGAGAAGGTGATACAGGAGGTCCACCAGTCGCAGTATTCTATACATCATGGGTCTACCAAGATGTACAAGGATCTGCGGGAGTATGTTTGGTGGTATGGGATGGAGAGAGAGGTCGCTAGATTTGTTTCCAGATGCCTTGTGTGCCAGCAAGTCAAGGCGGAGCGCCAGAGACTAGCAGGACTACTCCAGCCTTTACCTATTCCGGAATAGAAGTGGGAGCACATCACCATGGACTTTGTCTCTGGATTACCGCATACTCCCAGTGGCAAGGACGCTATCTGGGTGATCGTGGACAGACTGACAAAGTCTGCTCATTTCATTTCGTTCAGGGTAGGGCTGTCGACTGAGAAGCTTGCAGACCTTTACATGCGTCAGATCGTGAGGATTCACGGGGTGCCGGTGAGCATCATTTTAGATCGAGACAGCCGCTTCACATCACACTTCTGGAAGAGTCTACAGATGAGCTTGGGATCACAGTTGAAGTTCAGCACAGCCTATCATCCACAGACAGACGAACAGTCCAAGAGGACATGCTACGAGTTTGTACACTCGACTTCAGCGGCTCATGGGAGGATCATTTACACCTTGTGGAGTTTGCCTATAACAACAGTTATCAGGCTAGCATCGAGATGACCCCGTTCGAGGTACTGTATGGACGGAGATGTCGCACGCTGTTATATTGGGACAACATTGGCGAGAGGGCTTTGCTTAGGCCAGAGATGGTGGTAGACTCAGCTGAGAAGATCATGCTGATCAGGGATCGTCTTAGAGTTGCGCAGGATCGGCAGAAGCACTGAGCGGACAACAGCAGACGGACATTGGAGTTCGCAGTTGGCGATAGGGTGTTCCTGAAGATCTCACCGACCAGAGGTGTCATTCGATTCGGTAGAGACGGGAAGCTCAGTCCGAGGTACATCGGGCCTTTCGATGTGACAGCACGGATTGGCGAGGTGGCATATCGACTAACGCTTCCAGCTAGCTTGGAGGGAGTACACAGCGTCTTCCACGTATCTCAGCTTCGACGTTACATTCCAGACCCGAGCCATGTGGTAGATTACTCAAAGTTAGAGGTGGGTCCACGCTTGACCTACGAGGAGCAGCCAGTAGAGATCCTGGACCGGAGGGAGAAGCGACTACGGAACCAGACCATTTCTCTTGTCCGTGTCATGTGGAGACACCACTCTCCGGGAGAGTCCACGTGGGAGCGCGAGGATGAGATGCGAGAGCGCTACCCTACATTGTTCACTTGATTGTATTCTTGTATTTTGAATTTCCAAATTTTAATAAATAATTCGGGGTGTTTCGTAAATCAATTTTGGATTACTTCTGAATTTCGAGGGTAAAATTTTTCAAGGGGGAGAGATTTGTAACCCCACTTACCATTTTTATTGTGTATATTTTTTTATTTATTAAATTGTTTTGCAAATTAATCTATAGGATTTTCTAAGCCAAATTAAATATTTCTATTTTTGTGTTGGGCTTTTCAGTTCAGCCCAATTCCTCCTCAGCCCAAATCCTTTCTCAGCCTATTCAACTAATGAAGTATTACATTCATTTAACCTATCCATTCTCAGCCATTAACTAGGCCCATTCAAGTATGGCCTTTAGGTCATTTTTTTCAAAATCAAAACAGTTAGGAGGAGTTCTTTTTCTCCTGAGCTCAGAGCACATGGCTCTAACAACCTACATTATTTTCCCTCCAATTTCCTTCTTTCTTTTCGAAATTCCTGGCTGCCTACTTAAGCAGCATTGATCATCATTCTCTCCATTCTTCTCAGATCTAGTTTCTTTCTCCTCCTTCAAATCGTTCCTTCTCAACCCAATTTAGAAGGGAACAGCCATGGCGAACACTAAGAGCTCGAAGAGTCTTCTGTACGGACCATCGAGCAGTGTCTGATTCCTTAGACACAGCGGAGGAAGGACAGCGTTCATCGGAGGCCTTGTTCCAGAGGAGCTGAATTTGCATACTAGAGCTTCCCGGTGGTCAGTGTATGTTCTTCCCATTCGTGCAGATCATCGTCTTCCTAAATCTAATTGATTTTGATTTTGAATTGTTATTTTCTTAGAGTCTTAAAATCTTCTAAACTCGACTGTAGGGATCATCTTCTTCCTACATTAGCTAGGATCTGATTTGTCTTGATCGGTTCAACCCAATTGTCCTCCTCGAACAACACAGGAGGTGAGATCATCTAAATTGATGCTGAATTCATGTTGTTCTTTCCTAGATCTATTTTGTGAGTCGATCAATTTTGATCATGGATAATTTGATCCTACAGATCGATCTATAGGACTGTTGAATCCTTTGAATTGTTTCAGTCTTTAAAGAAATTCGGTGAGTATTGATTCGACCAATTTGAATAGTTTATTAAATTGACCCTTCCTTATGTTACTCTGTTCGTTGTGTTCTTATTTAAATTTTGTTTAGGAACTGAAGTGATTTGTGGTCGAATGGTTGTGTAACTACAGAAGATCTCAGGACAATTGTAGCAGGTAATTCTTCATCCTTTCTGGATTAGGAACACCATATAGTAGCTATACTTAAATAGTCTATAGATTTAAATTATTGAGGAGTGTTAACTGTTGATTAGTGCTGAGGATATTGGGAAGATTTTCAACTGAATCTTTTGTGAACTAGTTTGAGAATTTTCCACTAAATTATTGAGATCGATTCAGTTATAGTTAATCCTATTTTATTTCAGCAAACTTAGTGAGTTTAAGCCTAACTGTTGTGGTTATCCTATTCTTTCTAAATTGGGGACTCCTAGATGATCTGAGTTGTGTTTGTGTCATTGTGAATAGTTGTGATAATTAAGGATAGGTTGGATTGTCCTGTACCAGCCTTGAGAGTACTCTGACTCTACATTTTTGGTCTATATTTCATTTTGTCCCTTTTAATCGAACTTGAGACTGTTTGTTCAGTTATTTTTAGGACTATTAATACAGGAACTGTAGCTGTATTAGAGGTTAGGAATCAAGTGTATGATTGATAAGGTTTCCTAAAATATAATATGTGGAGTATAGTGTTATCTAATGTAGTAGTCTAACACTTAAATTTGGAAATCGAATGATATTGAAGGATTTAGAAACTGATTTATGGACTATACAGTAGTATTTTGGTTAATGATCTGAATTGTAGAGGCTTGGACTGAATGATGTCAGGTTTCCCTGAGCTGGACTTTATTGTTAATACATGCAGTAGGCATGACCTATAACATTCTTTTGAAGCTTGTGAATACTTCCTTATTCAGGAACCTATCTGGGGGTTGTTTAGCTATTGTAGAAGTTGTAAACCCTGAAAATCTAGTGGCACATTAGATTTGGACTGACATAGGAACCACTGTATTCAAATTCCTGAGGACACATCCTATCACTTGAGTTTGTGATACCTGGGAATTGGTTCCTGAACACCTAGACCTGTTTTGGTTCCCTGGGACACTTGGTTGTATCAACTAATGAACTGTTTTCCCTGTTGTTAAGGACTAAGTTTTAATGTTCAAATTTAGAATTTGGTTTCTCAAACCTGAGCATGAACTATGGACTGATAAACTGATTTCATTATAGGCAGTTTCATGCCATGTTAGACAGATGGATTTACCTGTAATACTGAGATGAATGTTAATCTATAGGTACCTGGGACTGTAAGGTGAATTTCTATGAATTCATTGTGTTGCTATACAGCTTCATAAGAAATTCGATATTTTAAAGGGAGAAACACAACTGTTCAGTATTTTACTCTGTATTCTCTCCCTGTCAGGACAGTTCCTGGGATTAACTGTTGGCAATGGTTGGTCAAGGAGTTATAGAATGATAGCTTTATTAGATAATTGATGACTATAACTGAATTGTGTGTACATTGTCAAATTTTAGTACTTTACAGTTATCAGTATGATTCAATGGACATTGAAATCATTTCAACCCCTTTACTGATATGCACCAACATGTTCTTAGCTAAACTGTATTCTTGGACTGATTGTAAATCCCTGTTATAGACTGTTATGTCTTGATATTAGACTGGTATTGGTTTTTGATAGGAGACTGACTCTTGAAACTCATATTGGTTGGTTTTAGACTGTAGAATGGACCATGGTAAATTCATGGATTTCCTAAGGGAATTTGGTTGATTTCAACTGAATTGAGGTTTGACTGAACCAGAGTATTGCTTACTAGTACTACCAATGAGTATAGGCAGGACCATATACTCTTAAGAGTATGCAAATACTGCAATATCAAGTGATGATAGATTGAGGTTTAGTTGAATCCTAATTCTGGATCATGAGGAGTAGCCTAATTTGGGATTAACCTATTTCAGTCTTAAATCAAGACTGGTTTACAACAGAGCTCAAGTTAAGGGTTGACTGTAACAATGTCTTAGTTGAGCTAAGTTGTAACAGCCTTGTTTAGGGACTGTCCTACATCAATCTTGTTTAGGACTGAACAGAATATTAGTTGCCTAAGTTTATTTAACTAATATTATAGTTATATGCCACTATATTTAGGATATTTCTTATGGCAATTATAAGAGCAAACATGGTTAAGTACTATTGAGTGGTTAGATGACCAAGCCTATGAACCATAAGAATGCAGACTTTAGTTATTTTAAAAAATAAGTGTTAGCTTTATAAATATATGGTTTTGACTAGAGTATTATACTTATCTATTGTAAATCATTTAAACAGGAGGATTCCCAGCTCTACCACCCTTTCTTGATCACCTGGAGCAAGGAAAGTATACTCCTCGAATTTGTTCATTTCTCATGTCTTCATATCCCTTCTTGTATCTCCTTGATGACACGATATTTCACGATATTGTCTGGTTTCATGTTCCATGTATCATTTGCGTCTGGGAGGGGAAATACTATAGATATGTGATCAAACCCTGTTACTACTCATGCGAATAGCTTGGGTCCCACATCGTGCACGCGGGGCCAAAGCCGTACCATTTCAGGTTCATTGTATCTACCCAAGCCGATCACAATCTAGATGTATTTCATTATTGCACATGTCAGGATTCAGTTTGTATTTTAGGATTTAATGGTTGTATTTCATGTTCAGGCTGTATTTCATGTTCAGGTTATACTTCATGTTCAGATTATGTTTCATGCTCAGGACTCTTACCATGTTCCCTGTTTTACTTTCAGTATTTCCTGTTCAGTTCATATCTTGTTCTTATTTCCTATACTTTACATTTATTCCTATTTTCCTGATTCATACCATGATGTACATACTCATTTCTCTGGATATACTAGCTCCGCTCCTGACTGGATAAGTTGCAGGTGAGTTGGAGGCCTTGTGTGACACATTCTATGGCGAGGAGCCTATTGATACAGGAGAGCTAGCTGGTGCTGCTCATGACTTAGAGACTGCAGAAGCCTAGAGATTTCTTTAGTTTTCCCTATTATTTCCATGTATTGAGACTAGTAGACTTCTATCATTCTGGAATGTAATAATTTCTGATATTGTGCTTTACTCTAGGATACATTTATAGATGCTGTGTTTTCATATTGTCTTGATATCTGGATAGTTCTCCCTAGATTGGTACAGCTTACTTTGTCGTGTCTAACGACAAAGGCTGGGCGTGTCCGACTCGTATCTGGTTATTCGGAAGCGGGTCGTGACATGAGTCAATGAACTCAATACCCCAAACTACCCAATTGTGGACTGATTCACCAATATCAGTTGGTAAATATAATATCAGTTAATAAACTGATACTAAGCATCCATTGGGATACACTCATATACCCCACTGTACAAACTTCCTTCTGCACGGTCCTCATGTCCAACATCAAACTATCACAAACCTATCTATATAGTATATGAAAGATACCCATACCTATACTGGTCCTCTGTTCTGGCACGTACACATGATACTTATAGTAGATGTGGTACAACACTTACCAATTACTCTGGCTCACCTACCTACATTGGTATGGCAGCATGAAGAACAGGTTATATATACATGTACATATAATATCCTCATACGGCCATAATTACTTATACATATATGCCACTTATGTGATACATGAATGCTCTCTTGACCCATGGCTATTTTGTATAGTTCCTCTTGGACATTTAACCAATCATTTGCTAATCTATTCTTGATTCCTAGTGACAACATGGAATAGGGTTTTTAGCAGCAGAAGGGTACCTACTGGATGCCTCAGGTGGGTGTTGCAGTGACTTGCGGCTTCCCGTCTCCGTGCTTGTCTTGTCAACTCCTCACGAACGCGCACGAATATTCGAACTCGAGAGAAAGCTTTGGTGGGGGAATTAGGGTTTAGGAAAACAGGGGGCATCGATGATCCCTATTATTTATACTAGGGTTCAGGTGGATTGAAGAGATAGGATTAAATTTCCAATTTCTATCGAGAGCAGGATTCGAATCCAGCTACTCGAAGGATTTGAATCCTTAGTGGTCGTTTGAATTTGATTTAAAACATAAAATTTGCAATCCAGCCCTTACAATATAGGTATTTGCAAGAAGCCCCCCCCCCCCCCCCCCCCCCCATTCTCTTCTTTATTTATTTAGGACTTATAATATATACTTTACATATATCCATTAATTATTCAAAAAATCTCCATGCATTAATTAATAATTCAGCAATTTTTAATAACATAAAAAATGGAGATTTTGGGTCAAGGGCTCACAGGATCCCTCCCAACCTCCAGCTGCTGACAAACAGAAGTAGAAAGAGGCTTGCTTCGATAGGCCTCTACAAAGAGATAATACTTTAGGATTAACCAAACCCCACAACTTCGACATACTGGCACAACTTGCCAGTATGCCAGCTCGGTTGTCCCTGTTCGAACTCCTCCGTCTATCCAAAGACACTCGGAAGGCTCTCTGTAAAGCCCTGAAGGACGCTGAGTCTTTCATCAGTCAGTTCAAGCAGCCTAAAGACGATCCAACAACATGTCCATACTGCCATAGTATGGGGAAATCATCCCCAATATTACATTCACTCAACAGGACATGCTGCTCAAGAACAACAGGCACAACAGGCCGCTGTATTACACAGGGTATGTCGGTGCCATCAAGGTGGATAGAATACAGATCGACCCTGGGTCTTCTCTTAGCATTATCCCCCGAACTCTGCTCCAGATACTGGGGATCCCAATGTATCGTCTGATGGCGTCCCACACTACAATCAGTGGCTTCAATGCCAGCAAAAGTGAGCCGCTGGAGAAGATTCGACTGAAATGTCATATCGGTGATCTCCAGACCGAGGTGACTTGTTATGTTGTGGATACGGATGTCAACTACAATATTTTGTTAGGGCACCCATGGCTACACGAGTACATGGTGGTACCATCAACTCTCCATCAATGTATGAAGTACGTATCCACCAACGGCATCGTCTGAACGTAGTTCGCTTATGTCGATCCCTTCAGAGGGATTGAAGCCTTCTTCATTGACTCGAACCTATACAAGTCAATTCATCTCGAAGATGAAGCCAATGACGCTGATAATGAAGCTGAAGATGAAGCCGACTTGGAGGCGGATATGATAATCATTGCTCCCTTGAAAGTACGACTCAAGGGGAAGCCACCTCAAATATCGGCTCATATGGTGGCTAAACTTCGAGGAAAGGTACCAGATTCTCTGGGCGGACCATCCACTGTAACGCCCCAGTCCCAAAATACGTAGGAGTAAGTACATAGACATGCCAGCTGTATACATACGAAGTACATGGCCTTGTATGTATATATAAGGTGTAAAATGCAGTAAACCATAACTAACTAATCTCATCCATAAAATAAGGGAATAAAATATATCACATAATGAATTGTTTTGGTACAATATGTTACATGGAGACACATCCACTACCAACCAAAATAAAAAAAAAGAATTACATGATATATAAAAGGGCTAAGTGGAAGTAGTGTAGCTCCCCTTTCCGAAAATTTGGAAATATTTTTTTATTTTATTTATTTGATTTAAATAGGATTTTTAGAATTTTGTAAATAATTAATTAGTTAATTATTACGGTAGTTGATTTTAATCATGATTAAATTTGGAGTACAAGGTGACTAAGAACCATGGCACGGATAGTGCAGTAGCGTGCTTTAACCAGTGTATTAGCCCTGGTAGGGAAGATCGAGCCATAGTAATGTCCTAACTAGGAAAACCAGGCTAAGTTGCGGCTCAACCCTATAGATGATTTAAATATCCATTAATTGGATTATTGACTTTTAGAAGACCCGATCGTGCCAAACCCACCAGATTGGACCCGAACCAAGCTCAAGCCCGTGTAGGCATGAAGTGTGACCAAGATGTTAGTGTCGATATATTTCGTGTGTACGTATTTTTCTTAAATGCTCTATTACATATGTTTTGTAAGTAATTATTATTAATATTATTACTGTTATTATTTATATATATATATATATATATATATATATATATATATATATATATATAAGATATCTAAAATTATTTAAAATGATTTTTCTTATCTACCCTGGTGTATTTTTAGAATATTTAGGCTAAAACCCATATTTGTATATGTGCCTATTTTTGGATTCCCTGTTTTGTTATAATTGTTACTATTATTAATATTGTTAATATAATTATAATAATACCATTTGGAAGTTTGGATTATATATAAAATAAAAATATGTATGTACATACGTTTTTAGATATTTAAAGTATTATTTGATTGCTTGGAATACTTGTTGAGGTAGAGGTATAAATATATATATAGTAGACACAAATATAGACACAAATATATATATATATATATATATATATATATATATATATATATATATATATATATATATATATATATATATATATATATATATATATATATATTTTATATATATATTTTATATATATATATATATATATATATATATATATATATATATATGTATATTTAAATATATATAGTATACATGTGTATACGTTACGTATATATATATATATAATATATATATATATATATATATATATATATATATGGATATACGTATATATATATGAGAGTATATTAGTTCTATAGAAATATACTAAGCTAAATTCCCCAGTCCAAACAACAGCTGGCCCAAACTGACCCAAACTCTCGGCCCAGCACCCGAACCCAGGGCCCAGCCCACCCCTATAGCTCCCTTCCTTCACAGCAACCAGCCCGAGCCCCATCCGCATATACTAATACGTAGCATAGTAGCAGAGCGAGAGAGGTCGAGAGTAAACTCGGAAAACCATAAACGCCGCCGTCCCTCCAGCCTAGGCGCACGCACCCCCACCCCCCTCCCGCGCGCGCGCATGCCTCCTAGGGCCACCGCCGGCCGCCGTGCGCACCCGAGCAGACAGCGCGCGCGAAACAGGGCAACGACAGCACATCCAGGTATGACACTTCGTTTATATCCCTCTCGACATAGGAACCACCGTTTTCAATTCTGTAAAGTCCTACGCCTAGTAGACATGACCGACTAGGAGATCCATGCACTAGTTTTAGGATTTTTATTATATTTTGGTCGAATTATTTTCCCGAAGGTCGGGAAAAATCATAGAATTCATGTCCTGTTTTGATAACTTTTCCGCTACGTTGGAAGGTAGATTGCCACCAATCCATGGCAAATTATCAAATTCTATTAGAACAGACCTAATGACAACCTATAAGAAATGAAGACCCCATTATTGGTTTAATTTCTAGTTGTGTATCCAGTAATGAAAACCCTGGGAAAGATCGAGAAAAACCCATAAAAACAGTTTTCAAAAACTTAAAATTACTCTGATACCACGTGCGTCCCGCCAAACCGGGCAACGTGGTCGTGAACCGAAAGCATCAAAAGCTGTGTATCAGCTTCTTGGTTATGTAGGCTTTTACGAAATTCAAATTGGTCGCGTGTGCGCGACGAATTTGATCCGTATCCGTCCAAATTCACCGTATCGTCCTCTGTGCAAATTCTCCAATTACTTCGTGCACGCTTGTCAGATCGAGTCAAAACTTGCGCCAATAGGACCGTATCATTTTTTGGTCCTGTATGCCAAGTTTGGTCCAATTCTGAGATAGTTGAATCGTACGCCGTTTTGCGGGCCCCACGGTCCCACTCAACGGGCAATTTTGTGCACGGTCCGCCGAAATCCAACTTTGGACATACGGTTGGGTTCATATCGGAAAACTGGATCCGTAGACATGTAGTTTGATGACTTTAGAGACCATTGACTCTGGTACGCTTTTCGGTGCAAAGCGGGTCCAACGGTGGACATCGTTTTTGCCCAAAATTATTATTTTGCCCCTGTGTCTAGAATTAGACTTAAGGACAGATAATACTAGCTAATTTGACTATTCTAAGAACATTGGTAATGTTTGTTTCAGCTTTCGAAGACAGTTATGACGATTTGTATTCATCGGCTTACCAGTTGACTATATGTTGTTGGATCTGCGTGCAACCCCCAGGCAAGTATACCTTGCCTCCCTCTACAGTTTATTTACATATATATTTCTATTATTATATAGTTTTACTACTTGGTTATTTACATATGATTTGTATATCGTGCATGCTAGTATAGATATAGTCCTTGTACATGGTTAGCCTTGTAGTTCATATTGGATTGGTTCTCTCGTGTATCGTGATTAGATCGTGTCATTCTTCACCTGTATCTTTCCTGAGCCGTGTCTGCAAGTATAAGTGAGCGAACTGCTATTTCTTTGTCTTTTCCATAACCTGCGAGTCTACACACGGGGCAAGGGTTGTCTTTGCACCTGCGAGTCCACATACGGGGCGAGGGTGACTTGTCTTGAAACTGACCTGCGAGTCCATTCGGGGCGAGGGTTGGTACCCATTGATCTGCCAGCAGTTCATTTATGAATACTTCATCCCGTGTCCGTGTTCATAGTTACCTGTCAGTAGTCACATATCAATTTCCTGTCTAGTTCCTGTTTATACCCTGGTTAAATTATTACATGATTAAACTGCTATATAGGCATATTTTATGTATCTTGCTAGTCCTCTGAGGACCTGATGATCTCTTCAGGTTTAGCGACTGCATGGAGTTATTTAGCAGGACAGGATGGTAGAGGATTACGGTGTATGATACAGGTATTTGCTTGTGATATTTCATTTTTATCTGCTCGTGCTTTATCTTCCATATCATGATATACTCTGCTTATTTATAGACTCATATCATTCTTGGAGTCTAATTGGACAATATGCTAATGGGCTGCATACCATGACCCATACTTGTTCATTCTTTTTTATTTGATTCTTGTGGATTGAGATATAGTTTAGATTAGACATGATACCCATGACCTTGACAGCTTATACGTACTTGAGTCGGGCTGGAGTCCGCTCGATACGTAGCTAGCTTGCTCACGAGCTCGCGTCCGAAAAGCGAGTGCGGGTCGTGACAAGTTTTTGTGGTGGCCCATGCAGGTCAGAGCATATCGTACCGATTACGTAACTGTACTGGTACGAGCCTGCGACAATGACTAAACCTTAGAAAATCTCAATCCACTCTGCCTTGAAAAGTCTCTTAGAAATTCTCTACCGTCTTTGAAACTTCGTATTCATTCTCAATTATTCTCCCTTGCCTTCTTGTACCATTGATTCTCATCCCTTCCTATTCCGAGGTGACGAGCGATCGTACTGTCTAGAATTCATTAGAAATCCTTAAATTATAGTATATATTGCTTGACTATTGAATATTGGTTGTTTATATATATGAGGGATTATAGGTACCATATGTCATAGATAGTCTTGGTAGAATTTTTAGTTACTAGTTAGAAGATTATATGATTTTAGTGACCTGTGTTTTAAGGGAGTAGAGTGACCAAAGGTGGGTAGAAGTCCTCGAGATTTCGTAAATACCAATGACTAGAGAAGGTCATAGAAATATTTTTGAGAAATTAAATTTAAGAAGATTAAAGTTATAGTAGACTTTGATTTTAAGGAATAGATATGAATTAGAATTTCGAGGATAAAATTATGTTTAAGGTGGGTAGATTTGTAGCTCCCCTTCCCGAAAATTTGAAAATATTTTTTATTTTATTTATTTGATTTAAATAGAATTTTTAGAATTTTGTAAATAATTAATTAGTTAATTATTACGGTAGATGATTTTAATCATGATTAAATTTGGAGTACAAGGTGACTAAGAACCATGGCACGGATAGTGCAGTAGCGTGCTTTGACCAGTGTATTAGCCCTGGTAGGGAAGATCGAGCTATAGTGATGTCCTAACTAGGAAAACCAGGCTAAGTTGCGGCTCAACCCTATAGATAATTTAAATATCCATTAATTGGATTATTGACTTTTAGAAGACCCGTTCGTGCCAAACCAACCAGATTGGACCCGAACCAAGCTCAAGCCCGTGTAGGCATGCATGAAGTGTGACCAAGATGTTAGTGTCTATATATTTCGTGTGTACGTATTTTTCTTAAATGCTCTATTACATATGTTTTGTAAGTAATTATTATTAATATTATTACTGTTTTATATATATATATATATATATATATATATATATATATATATAAGTATTTGATATTCATAAGATATCTAAAATTATTTTAAACGATTTTTCTTATCTACCCTGGTGTATTTTTGGAATATTTAGGCTAAAACCCATATTTGTATACGTACCTATTTTTGGATTCCCTGGTTTGTTATAATTGTTACTATTATTAATATTGTTAATATAATTATAATAATACCGTTTGGAAGTTTAGATTATATATAAAATAAAAATATATATGTACATATGTTTTTAGATATTTAAAGTATTATTTGATTGCTTGGAATACTTGTTGAGGTAGAGGTATAAATATATATGTAGTAGACACATGTATAGATATAGATGTATATATAAAAGTAATTATGTTTATAAATTATTAATATATGTAAATATTATATATATATATATATATATATATATGTGTGTGTGTGTGTGTGTGTGTGTGTGTGTGTGTGTGTGTGTGTGTGTGTGTGTGTGTGTGTATGTATATGTAAATATATATATTATACATGTATATACGTTACGTATATATATGTGTGTGTGTGTGGGTGTATATATATATATATATATATATATATATATATATATATATATATATATATATATATATATATATATATATATATATATATATATATGGATATACGTATATATATGAGAGTATTATTAGTTTTATAGAAATATACTAAGCTAAATTCCCCCAGTCCAAATAGCAGCTGGCCCAAACCGACCCAAACTCTCAGACCAGCACCCGAACCCAGGGCCCAGCCCAGCCTAATAGCTCCCTTCCTTCACAGCAACCAGCCCGAGCCCATCCGCATATACTAATACGTAGCGTAGTAGCAGAGCGAGAGAGGTCGAGAGTAAACTCGAAAAACCCTAAACGTCGCCGTCCCTCCAGCCTAGGCGTACCCCCCGCGTACGCGCGCGCCGCCTAGGGCCACCGCCAGCCGTCGCGCGCACCCGAGCAGACAGCGCACGCGAAATAGGGCAAAGACAGCACATCCAGGTATGACACTTCGTTTATATCCCTCTCGACATAGGAACCACCGTTTTCAATTCCGTAAAGTCCTACGCCTAGTAGACATGACCGACTAGGAGATCCATGCACTGGTTTTAGGATTTTTATTATATTTTGGTCGAATTATTTTTTCGAAGGTCGGGAAAAACCATAGAATTCATGTCCTGTTTTGACAACTTTTCCGCTACGTTGGAAGGTAGATTGCCACCAATCAATGGCAAATTATCAAATTCTATTAGAACAGACCTAATGACAACCTACAAGAGATGGAGACCCCATTATTGTTTTAATTTCTAGTTGTGTATCCAGTAAAGGAAACCCTGGGAAAGATCGAGAAAAACCCATAAAAATAGTTTTTGAAAACTTGAAATTACTCCGATACCACGTGCGTCCCGCCAAACCGGTCAACATAGTTGCGAACCGAAAGCATCGAAAGCTGCATATCGGCTTCGTGGTCGTGTTGGCTTTGACGAAATTCAAATTGGTCGCGTGTGCGCGACAAATTTGATCCGTATCCGTCGAAATTTACCGTATCGGCCTCTGTGCAAATTCTCCAATTACTTCGTGCACGCTCGTTAGATCGAGACAAACCTTGTGCCAACAGGACCGTATCGTTTTTCTAGTCCTGTATGCCAAGTTTGGTCCAATTCTGAGACAGTTGAATCGTACGCCGTTTTACGGTCCCCACGGTCCCACTCAACGGGCGATTTTGTGCACGGCCCGCCGAAATCCAATTTTAGACATACGGTTCGGAAAACTGGATCCGTAGACATGTAGTTTGACGAATTTAGAGACCATTGACTCTGGCACGCTTTTCGGTGCAAAGTGGATCCAACGGCGGACATCGTTTTTGCCTGAAATTACTGTTTTGCTCCTGTGTCCAGAATTGGACTTAAGGATAGGCAATCCTAGCTAATTTGACTATTCTGAGAACGTTGGTAATGTTTGTTTCAGCTTTCGGAGACATTTATGATGATTTGGATTCATCGACTTACCAGTTGACTATATGTTGTTGGATCTGCGTGCAACCACCAGGCAAGTATTCCTTGCCTCCCTCTACAGTTTATTTACATGCATATTTCTATTATTATATAGTTTTACTACTTGGTTATTTACATGTGATTTGTATATCGTGCATGCTATTATAGCTATAGTCCTTGTACATGGTTAGCCTTGTAGTTCATATTGGATTGGTTCTCTCGTGTATCGTGATTGGATCGTGTCGTGTCTTCACCTGTATCTTGCCTGAGCCGTATCTGCAAGTATGAGTGAGTGAACTGCTATTCCTTTGTCTTTCCCATAATCTGTGAGTCCACACACGGGACGAGGATTGTCTTTGCACCTGCGAGTCCACATACGGGGCGAGGGTGACTTGTCTTGAAACTGACCTGCGAGTCCATTCGGGGCGAGGGTTGGTACCCATTGATCTACCAGCAGTTCATTTATGAATACTTCATCCCGTGTCCGTGTTCATAGTTACCTGTCAGTAGTCACATATCAGTTTCTTGTCTAGTTCATGTTTATACCCTGGTTAAATTATTGTATGATTAAACTGCTAGATAGGCATGTTTTATGTATCTTGCTAGTCCTCTGAGGACCTGATGATCTCTTCAGGTTTAGCGACTGCATGGAGTTAGTTAGCAGGACAGGATGGTAGAGGATTACGGTGTATGATACAGGTATTTACTTGTGACATTTCGTTTTTATCTGCTCGTGCTTTATCTTCCATATCATGATATACTCTGCTTATTTATAGACTCATATCATTCTTGGAGTCTAATCGGACAATATCTGCAGACCATGACCCATACTTGTTCATTATTGTTTATTTGATTCTTGTGGATTGAGATATAGTTTAGATTAGACATGATACCCATGACCATGACAGCTTATACGCACTCGAGTCAAGCTGGAGTCCGTTCGATACGTAGCTGGCTTGCTCACGAGCTCGCGTCCGAAAAGCGGGTGCGGGTCATGACAAGTAGCAAGGAGGAACCAAGTCACGTTATCTTCGAATAAATGGAGAAGACCACGATCCCGGCTGGAATACATATGGAAGACATGAACACACATCTGGGGAATAACCAGGTCCTCAGACGGACGTAAAAACATACAGGAAGAACATGCTAATATGAACTGTCAGAATAAAATACTATACAAGACTCTCCTAGACACCAATATGCAAAAGGGAATGCTAACCATCTATTGTGCAATTTAGAGGACAACTTTCATGCGCATGGGTGGGATTTTAGGCTATGTATACGTAACTGGCATCCAGTCATCTATATCCATCCGTAACGTCCAAAATGTCAGAGGACATCTGCAAATAAATTGCCACAGTTCTATCCGGAGACTGTGGTTTACCTGTTTGGATTCCCATATGCACTAGCGACTGTCCTTCCCCAATATTTCCCACACTGACCAAGTCATGTCCATGGCTCGTCCAGTTTTGTAATTGCTTGAGTCTCTAAAATCCTAGTCATAGTAGATACGATCATCTACCGTCACACGACTTTAGAGATGGCCAGTCCATAAGTCATGCCTCTAGCAAAATGTCTCAAACCGTGTAGTATGAGTGTCACGGCCAAAGGAGATATAAGGATATCCCTCAATAAGAAGGTAGTCTGCTAACACTAAGTTAACATGCATATAATAAAGTAAAACGACTAAATAAGTCGCTTGCACCCAAGTGTGGCTTGGACGCGCAATTTATAACAAAGGAAACTAACAATATGAAACAAGTAAATAATACGAAAAATAAATAATATGACAGTAAATTAGCAAGGTATACTTGCCTGTTGTTATGCCTGGTGTGGAGCGATGATCTAACAAGTTCAGGTTTGTCCAATAGCTGAAGATGCGTAAGGGTCCAAAATTCACGTGAATAGAAAAACACGATTTAGTCATAATTAACGACGATAATCGGAGAGAGTTAAAGTACACAATACTTATAGAAAATAATAATAATATTTGAAATCTAGTTGTTTATTAGTAAAATAATTATTTGAAAAATATATATATTTTTTAAAAATATGTATATTTATATATGTTTATCTAGAAAGCTATTTGAAAACTATTTATAACATTTATTTTAAAAATATATATCTTATTTAGTTAAAATAATTTAGAAACGTATTTTTGAAGTCTAATAATTTATTTTAGGTCAAATCCTTCCTTATTTAAAATTAGCTTTAGAAAGAAACTACACGTAAGTTCAATATTATTTATTTTTATAAACAATAATATATACTGATAAGAATAAGTCAAATATCGTTAATGATATCATACAATTTTCAAAGTAATAATGATGTGATAGTTAACCTAAGCTAATTTACTGCAACAAAAAAATATTAATTTTTAAAAAAATGGTTTTATTATCAGTTCATACTTTTATACACTGACTTCTAATATTAGAATATAATATGAAGATAGATCATCTTTGTTACTTAATATAATTAAGTACTTGTAATATAACTAATAGCTATAACAAAAAAAAAACTAATATATGCAGCACTGGTTGCTTCTTCTCCTTATTAAATAAGGGAAAGAGGAAGTGTGAGCACAGAGGAATTTCGAGAGTAGAAGGAGAGTGAGAACTCACTGATGGGGTTCAGAAGGGGGCCCAGATGGCGAACGACAGGGCCCCATGGCGGCTGCCGACGCTTACGGAGGCAGAGAGTCACCGGCAGCGGCACGGCGAGGATCTGCGTCAGTACGGTCGGCGGAGGGAGTCTTATCGGCGATGGCGAAGGAGGAGAGGAGAGCCGGGGCAAATTACAGGGGGCTCGACGGCAGCGCACGGAGGAGGCACGATCTGGGGCGTCGCCGAAGGGGGCCGGTGCGGCCGTCAGATCTGGCACGAGCGGGCACCCCATGGCAGAGGTTCATGGAGGTGATGACAGCGAAAGATGCTGGCACGGACGCTGGCGTCTGGCAGCACGAGAGTTGAGGACTTTGTCGGAGGATGAAGTTGAGGACTTCGCCGGGGGATGAACACGGCCTCGCGTGCGAAGGCTGGCCAGCTTAAGCTTGTCGTCTCGGTGGCGCTGGCGAAAGAGGAGATGGGTCGCCCCGGTCACTAACTCTGCCACGGCGGAGGTAGGTGATGTTAGGGATTTTGCTATTATGTTTATGTTGGTGATGATAAATTTGGTGACGGCGGCAATGGTGGGGTTCGGCTGTAGTGGTGGCCGGGAAGCAGGGGATAGGGGTTTTGGTGGCGGTGGTGATTATCAATTTGGTGGCGGCGACAATGGTGATGACGATGTTGCGGATGCTGGCTGGGTGCGCCGGTGGTTTGGTAGGCTACCGGGGGTGGTGGCTTGGTAGCAGTTATGTTCGAGAGACGGGCGAGAATAGACGGGGTGGTGTCGTGTCCTGCGAGACACCGGCTGGTGTGTCCGGAGTTGTCGGACACGGGTAACAATGTACTTGTACAAATAGAAAAATATAGTGGATAACACAAACACGATGCACATCTGGATTGTGGAAGAAATTTGGATTGTAATTTCGGGAGATAAGAGAATAGGGGCTCTCCTTATATAGGAGGTGGATACCCTAGTTGGATACGGACGGTGATTTATTTAAACCCCAATGGATAAATCTCGTATTAATTCAAACCAATTTAAATCTTATTTCAACAAAATCTAAATCTAGGTTAAATATAGATAATCCTCTCTAAAATTTGAAAGCTATTTTAGAATAACGTAAATAAAATATTTTTTAAATTAAATCACCATAATAAATCAAATTAAAATTTAAATAACTTTTTTTGAATTACTAAAATAACAATAATAATTAATTTTGAAAATTCAAAAATATATGAATAAAATTTGTACATCGCATGCAAATAAGATATCTACATAAAATATAGTTTTTCTAAATTACTCATTATAAAATAACCCTTTTTATGAAAATAAAATGAATAAAGTTTGGCAATCCACGATGCGACGCATTTTACCACTTTAAGTAATTAAAAATATTTATTAATTATTATTTAAAAAATCAAGCTTCTAAAATAAAATATTCTTTTTTTACAACAATATGCACCTCGCACATATTCGCACTCGACGAGGCCTATGAAAATTTGAACTCATACGCGACGTTCCATACGACAATTTCGTGCGCGACGTATAATACGACTATGCGACGTACAAATACGTAAAAAATTTAAATACCAAATTTATATAAAAAATTTAAAGTAGAAATTTAGGGAGTTTACATCCACTGAAGCCCCCTTGATGATACGACTTAAGGAGAAACCTCCTCAAGTGGTGGCTCCCCTCATAGCCAAACTACGGGAAAAGGCACCAGTCGTCGAGACAAAAACTGAGGCACCCTTCAAAGTGCAGCTTAAAGGCAGACCTCCTCAGTCGCCAGTACCTCTCATCGCCAGGCCCTAGAAGAAGGCCCAAGCGTCTTTCTCAGCACAGACCTAAGAGCCAGCACGGGTCAAGCTCCCGATGGACTCTCCTGAACTGCCCAAAGCTACTCCAGTGGTCACTGACGAAGAGCTGGAGGAGTACATATCAGCCAATGTTGACGCTCCATCCCTTGATGACGTAATCCCTCGGGACAAAATTTTATATTTTATCAATAAAAGAGTGTCTTTCAATTTTTCTAGTCTTCCACACTGGAATGCAAAGTATACTTTATATAATGCCCCGCAGTCGTTGTAAACACAAATAGCGACTGTAAATCATGTAAATCGAGTCTTTCTGTACCAAGGAGTCTGTTACATAGTCCCGCCTCAGAACTAGGATGAGAGGCCTATCATCTTTAGCAAAGTCGAGCGTCATCAAGACCTTCCACCGGCAGAGCCAGAACTCGACATCAACAGAATGCAAATTTACCGGTACAATGATTGAGCCAAATACCTCATCCAAAAAATATGTTACAACCTGAAGAGCGGCCAGGGTCGGAATGATGGAAAAGTTCGATGTCTTCTCCTACGACTTCCCGTGCCGAAAGGAAAGTCGCAGGACTATTATCACCGTACTCGACGAGGGGTGGGCTACGTCACGCCTCCGACAACCCCGGAGAATTCAAAAATAGAGGATGTCACACATTCTCACTCGTCTGAAGCTTCTACTTGGGACTCTGACACTTGCGCCGTCCCAATCTTTAGAAAGTGTTGTCAGCCAACATAAAATCCGTACATCCTTCAGGAGATGAAGACGACGACCAGGCAATATAGTTCTTCGAAGAAGAAACCTAGGCTCAACGCCTAGGTGCACAATGGAAATCTTGCTTTGAACTACGGAAACCCCCTACTAAAGATGAAGTCGAGCAAATCGACCTCGGGGATGGCTCTTTCTCCAAACCTTTCTTCATCAGCAAGAGCTTGGCTGGGGAGGACCGAGAATCCTTGGTCCAGCTGGTCAAAGAATACATCGACGTCTTCGCCTGGAGCTACGAAGACATGCCAGGCCTCGATCCACAAGTCGCGATGCACATGCTTAATATCTTACCTGACGCTAAGCCTATTAAGCAGCAACAACGACATTTTCGTTCTAACATCATGGATGCTATCGATAAAAAAGTGGATAAACTCCTGGGCAGCGGGTTTGTTCACAAAGAACAACACCTAGACTGGGTAGCCAACGTTGTTTCCGTCACTAAACAGAATAGAAAGATCCGGGTCTGCATCGACTTTCGCGACCTCAACTCAGCTTGCCCGAAGGATGAGTTTCTGCTTCTGATCAGTGACGTAATGATCGACAACACATGTGGTTTCGAACGCATGTCCTTCATGGACGGCTACTCGGGCTACAACCAGATCAAAATGTTCCCAGACAATGAAAGACACACGTCATTCATGAATCCAAAGGGGGTTTACTGCTACACAGTAATGCCCTTTGGCTTAAAGAATGCAGGTGCCACATACTAACGAGCAATGAGCACCATCTTCTGTCAGCATCTCCTTAAAACAGTCGAGTGCTACGTTGACGATATCGCTGTCAAAAGCCGTCTTCGGGGTGATCACCTACAAGACCTGAAGACAGTCTTCGATCTTATATTGGAGCATCATCTTAAGATGAACCCTGCTAAATTCTTCCTTGGGGTTTCTAGTGGAAAATTCTTGGGCTTCATTATCACTACAAAGGGCATTCACGTCGATCCCGAGAAGACCAAAGCCATCCTTGACACGGATCCTCCGAAGAACCTGGAGAACTTCGAGGCCTATAATGATGTATCGCATACATCCGAAAGTTTATTGCAAACCTTTTCGCGAAATGCCAACCCTTCACCAAGCTCATGAAGAAGGGAGTCTCCTATGTCTGGACGGAAGAATGTTAGAGCTTTCGATGACATGAAAGCTTATCTGACGAGTCCCCCAGTTCTGGTGGCACTCGTTACAGGCAAACCATTCATGCTCAACGTCTGTGCAATGGACCATTCCCTTGGCGCTATGTTGGCCCAGAACAATGAAGTGGGCCATGAGCAAGCTATCTACTACCTAAGTAGGACAATGGTCGGGGTCAAACACCGGTACAACCCCGTCAAAAAAGAATGTCTAGATCTAGTGTTTGCCATCCAGAAGACTCGCCATTATGTCTCGGGACAGACAATTCATGTCATCTCTCGAGTCAATCCACTCATGTCACGACCCGCACCCGCTTTTCGGACGCGAGCTCGTGAGTAGGCCAGCTACGCATCAAGCGGACTCCAGCCCAACTCGAATACGTAAACGCTGTCTAGGCTATGGTAAACTGCCAAATCATAGCAATGCAATCTATATCTCAATTCATAATAAGATTATAAAGCATGAATGAATACTATGGATCGTGGTCAGCAGCCCACTAGCATAAATGTTTGATAAGACTCCAAGGAATATAACAAGAGTCTATAAAATAAATTAATAAATAAGATATCTCATGATAAGGAATGTAAAGCACGAAAGGATAACAAACATAATAACGATACCTGAATCCCGCAAGCATATCATCACATCCGCCATCCAGAACTACTAGATAATATATGTATGTATATGTATATATATATATATTATACATGTGTATACGTTACGTATATATATGTGCGTGTGTGTGTGGGTGTAGGTGTATATATAAATATATATATATATATATATATATATATATATATATATGAGAGTATATTAGTTATATAGAAATATACTAAGCTAAATTCCCCCAGTCCAAATAGCAGCTGGCCCAAACCGACCCAAACTCTCAGCCCAGCACCCGAACCCAGGGCCCAGCCCAGCCTAATAGCTCCCTTCCTTCACAGCAACCAGCCCGAGCCCCATCCGCATATACTAATACGTAGCGTAGTAGCAGAGCGAGAGAGGTCGAGAGTAAACTCGAAAAACCCTAAATGTTGCCGTCCCTCCAGCCTAGGCGTACCCCCCGCGTGCGCGCGTGCCGCCTAGGGCCACCGCCGGCCATCGCGCGCACCCGAGCAGACAGCGCACGCGAAATAGGGCAAAGACAGCACATCCAGGTATGATACTTCGTTTATATCCCTCTCGACATAGGAACTACCGTTTTCAATTTCGTAAAGTCCTACGCCTAGTAGACATAATCGACTAGGAGATCCATGCACTGGTTTTAGGATTTTTATTATATTTTGGTCGAATTATTTTTTCGAAGGTCGGAAAAAACCATAGAATTCATGTCCTGTTTTGACAACTTTTCCGCTACGTTGGAAGGTAGATTGCTACCAATCAATGGCAAATTATCAAATTCTATTAGAACAGACCTAATGACAACCTACAAGAGATGGAGACCCCATTATTGTTTTAATTTCTAGTTGTGTATCCAGTAAAGGAAACCCTGGGAAAGATCGAGAAAAACCCATAAAAACAGTTTTTGAAAACTTGAAATTACTCCGATACCACGTGCGTCCCGCCAAACCGGTCAACATGGTTGCAAACCGAAAGCATCGAAAGCTGCGTATCGGCTTCGTGGTCGTGTTGGCTTTGACGGAATTCAAATTGGTCGCGTGTGCGCGACGAATTTGATCCGTATCCGTCGAAATTCACCGTATCGGCCTCTGTGCAAATTCTCCAATTACTTCGTGCATGCTCGTTAGATCGAGACAAAACTTGTGCCAACAGGATCGTATCATTTTTCTGGTCCTGTATGCCAAGTTTGGTCCAATTCTGAGACAGTTGAATCGTACACCGTTTTACGGGCACCACGGTCCCACTCAACGGGCGATTTTGTGCACGGCCCGCCGAAATCCAACTTTGGACATACGGTTCGAAAAACTAGATCCGTAGACATGTAGTTTGACGACTTTAGAGACCATTGACTCTGGCATGCTTTTCGGTGCAAAGTGCGTCTAACGGCGGACATCGTTTTTGTCCGAAATTACCGTTTTGCTCCTGTGTCCAGAATTGGACTTAAGGACAGGCAATCCTAGCTAATTTGACTATTCTAAGAACGTTGGTAATGTTTGTTTCAGCTTTCGGAGACATTTATGATGATTTGGATTCATCGACTTACCAGTTGACTATATGTTGTTGGATCTGCGTGCAACCACCAGACAAGTATACCTTGCCTCCCTCTACAGTTTATTTACATGCATATTTCTATTATTATATAGTTTTACTACTTGGTTATTTACATGTGATTTGTATATCGTGCATACTAGTATAGCTATAGTCCTTGTACATGGTTAGCCTTGTAGTTCATGTTAGATTGGTTCTCTCGTGTATCGTGATTGGATCGTGTCGTGTCTTCACCTGTAACTTGCCTGAGCCGTGTCTGCAAGTATGAGTGAGTGAACTGCTATTCCTTTGTCTTTCCCACAATCTGCGAGTCCACACACGGGACGAGGTTATCTTTGCACCTGCGAGTCCACATACGGGGCGAGGGTGACTTGTCTTGAAACTGACCTGCGAGTCCATTCGGGGCGAGGGTTGGTACCCATTGATCTACCAGCAGTTCATTTATGAATACTTCATCCCGTGTCCGTGTTCATAGTTACCTGTCAGTAGTCACATATCAGTTTCTTGTCTAGTTCCTGTTTATACCCTGGTTAAATTATTGTATGATTAAACTGCTAGATAGGCATGTTTTATGTATCTTGCTAGTCCTCTGAGGACCTGATGATCTCTTCAGGTTTAGCGACTGCATGGAGTTAGTTAGCAGGACAGGATGGTAGAGGATTACGGTGTATGATACAGGTATTTGCTTGTGATATTTCGTTTTTATCTGCTCGTGCTTCATCTTCCATATCATGATATACTCTGCTTATTTATAGACTCATATCATTCTTGGAGTCTAATCGGACAATATCTGCAGACCATGACCCATACTTGTTCATTATTGTTTATTTGATTCTTGTGGATTGAGATATAGTTTAGATTAGACATGATACCCATGACCATGACAGCTTATACGTACTCGAGTCGGGCTGGAGTCCGCTCGATACGTAGCTGGCTTGCTCACGAGCTCGCGTCCAAAAAGCGGGTGCGGGTCATGATAAGTAGCAAGGAGGAACCAAGTCACGTCATCTTCGAATAAAAGAAGAAGACCACGATCCCGGCTGGAATACATGCGGAAGACATGAACACACATCTGGGGAATAACCAGGTCCTCAGACGGACGTAAAAACATACAGGAAGAACATGCTAATATGAACTGTCAGAATAAAATAATATACAAGACTCTCCTAGGCACCAATATGCAAAAGGGAATGCTAACCATCTATTGTGCAATTTAGAGGACAACTTTCATGCGCATGGGTGGGATTTTAGGCTATGTGTACGTAACTGGCATCCAGTCATCTATATCCATCCGTAACGTCCAAAATGTCAGAGGACATCTGCAAATAAATTGCCACAGTTCCATCCGGAGACTGTGGTTTACCTGTTTGGTTTCCCATATGCACTAGCGACTGTCCTTCCCCAATATTTCCCACACTGACCAAGTCATGTCCATGGCTCGTCCAGTTTTGTAATTGCTTGAGTCTCTAAAACCCTAGTCATAGTAGATACGATCATCTACTGTCACACGACTTTAGAGATGGCCAGTCCATAAGTCATGCCCCTAGCAAAATGTCTCAAACCGTGTAGTATGAGTGTCACGGCCAAAGGAGATATAAGGATATCCCTCAATAAGAAGGTAGTCTGCTAACACTAAGTTAACATGCATATAATAAAGTAAAACGACTAAATAAGTCGCTTGCACCCAAGTGTGGCTTGGACGCGCAATTTATAACAAAGGAAACTAACAATATGAAACAAGTAAATAATACGGAAAATAAATAATATGACAGTAAATTAGCAAGGTATACTTGTCTGTTGTTATGCCTGGTGTGGAGCGATGATCTGACAAGTTCAGGTTTGTCCAATAGCTGAAGATGCGTAAGGGTCCGAAATTCACGTGAATAGAAAAACACGATTTAGTCATAATTAACGACGATAATCGGAGAGAGTTAAAGTACACAATACTTATAGAAAATAATAATAATATTTGAAATCTAGTTGTTTATTAGTAAAATAATTATTTGAAAAATATATATATATTTTAAAAATATGTATATTTATATATGTTTATCTAGAAAGCTATTTGAAAAC
Organism: Iris pallida; assembly: GCA_029216955.1. Lineage (NCBI taxonomy): Eukaryota > Viridiplantae > Streptophyta > Magnoliopsida > Asparagales > Iridaceae > Iris > Iris pallida. Next base: position 1,129,734 of record JANAVB010042418.1, read on the forward strand.
TATTTATAACATTTATTTTAAAAATATATATCTTATTTAGTTAAAATAATTTAGAAACGTATTTTTGAAGTCTAATAATTTATTTTAGGTCAAATCCTTCCTTATTTAAAATTAGCTTTAGAAAGAAACTACACGTAAGTTCAATATTATTTATATATTTATTTTTATAAACAATAATATATACTGATAAGAATAAGTCAAATATCGTTAATGAGAGGCCTGTTACATAGTCCCGCCTCAGAACTAGGATGAGAGGCCTATTATCTTTAGCAAAGTCGAGCGTCATCAAGACCTTCCACCGGCAGAGCCAGAACTCAACATCAACAGAATGCAAATTTACCAGTACAATGATTGAGCCAAATACCTCATCCAAAAAATATGTTACAACCTGAAGAGCGGCCAGGGTCTGAACGATGGAAAAGTTCGATGTCTTCTCCTACGACTTCCCGTGCCGAAAGGAAAGTCGCAGGACTATTATCACCGTACTCGACGAGGGGTGGGCTACGTCACGCCTCCGACAACCCCGGAGAGTTCAAAAATAGAGGATGTCACACATTCTCACTCGTCTAAAGCTTCTACTTGGGACTCTGACACTTGCACCGTCCCAATCTTTAGAAAGTGTTGTCAGCCAACATAAAATCCGTACATCCTTCAGAAGATGAAGACGACGACCAGGCAATAGAGTTCTTCGAAGAAGAAACCTAGGCTCAATGCCTAGGTGCGCAATGGAAATCTCGCTTTGAACTACGGGAACCACCTACTAAAGATGAAGTCGAGCAAATCGACCTCGGGGATGGCTCTTCCTCCAAACCTATCTTCATTAGCAAGAGCTTGGCTGGGGAGGACTGAGAATCCTTGGTCCAGCTGGTCAAAGAATACATCGACATCTTCGCCTGGAGCTACGAAGACATGCCAGGCCTCGATCCACAAGCCGCGATGCACATGCTTAATATCTTACCTGACGCTAAGCCTATTAAGCAGCAACAACGACATTTTCGTTCTAACATCATGGATGCTATCGATAAAAAAGTGGATAAACTCCTGGGCAGCGGGTTTGTTCACGAAGAACAACACCTAGACTGGGTAGCCAACGTTGTTCCCATCACTAAAAAGAATGGAAAGATCCGGGTCTGCATCGACTTCCGCGACCTGAACTCAGCTTGCCCGAAGGATGAGTTTCTGCTTCTGATCAGTGACGTAATGATCGACAACACATGTGGTTTCGAACGCATGTCCTTCATGGACGGCTACTCGGGCTACAACCAGATCAAAATGTTCCCAGACGATGAAAGACACACGTCGTTCATGAATCCAAAGGGGGTTTACTGCTACACAGTAATGCCCTTTGGCTTAAAGAATGCAGGTGCCACATACTAACGAGCAATGAGCACCATCTTCTGTCAGCATCTCCTTAAAACAGTCGAGTGCTACGTTGACGATATCGCTGTCAAAAGCCGTCTTCGGGGTGATCACCTACAAGACCTGAAGACAGTCTTCGATCTTATATTGGAGCATCATCTTAAGATAAACCCTGCTAAATTCTTCCTTGGGGTTTCTAGTAGAAAATTCTTGGGCTTCATTATCACTACAAAGGGCATTCACGTCGATCCCGAGAAGACCAAAGCCATCCTTGACACGGATCCTCCGAAGAACCTGGAGAACTTCGAGGCCTATAATGATATATCGCATACATCCGAAGGTTTATTGCAAACCTTTTCGCGAAATGCTAACCCTTCACCAAGCTCATAAAGAAGGGAGTCTCATATGTCTGGACGGAAGAATGTTAGAGCTTTCGACGACATGAAAGCTTATCTGACGAGTCCCCCAGTTCTGGTGGCACCCGTTACAGGCAAACCATTCCTGCTCTACGTCTGTGTAATGGACCATTCCCTTGGCGCTATGTTGGCCCAGAACAATGAAGTGGGCCATGAGCAAGCTATCTACTACCTAAGTAGGACAATGGTCGGGGTCGAACACCGGTACAAACCCGTCAAAAAAGAATGTCTAGATCTAGTGTTTGCCATCCAGAAGACTCGCCATTATGTCTCGGAACAGATAATTCATGTCATCTCTCGAGTCAATCCACTCATGTCACGACCCGCACCCACTTTTCGGACGCGAGCTCGTGAGTAGGCCAGCTACGCATCAAGCGGACTCCAGCCCAACTCGAATACGTAAACGCTGTCTAGGCTGTGGTAAACTGCCAAATCATAGCAATGCAATCTATATCTCAATTCACAATAAGATTATAAAGCATGAATGAATACTATGGATCGTGGTCTGCAGCCCACTAGCATAAATGTTCGATAAGACTCCAAGAAATATAACAAGAGTCTATAAAATAAATCAATAAATAAGATATCTCATGATAAGGAATGTAAAGCACGAAAGGATAACAAACATAATAACGATACCTGAATTCCGCAAGCATATCATCACATCCGCCATCCAGAACTACTAGATAACTCCATGCAATCACTAAACCTGAAGAGATTATCAGGTCCTCAGGGGATATAGCAAGATACATAAAAATATGCCTATCTAGTAGTTTATTATGCAATAAAGAAATATAGGAAATAAACAGAAAAAGTCCAATCAACACAAAAATACGACTATACACGACTGGAAGAACCACAACGCATAAACGAACTGCTGGAGGAGAACAAGCAAAAATATGTCACGAGATCAATGGATACTCAAACCCTCGCCCCTAGTGTGGACTCGCAGGTTTGAAACAACTACTAACCCTCGCCCCTAGTGTGGACTCGCAGGCTAGTATCAAGAATCACCCTCGCTCTTAGTGTCGACTCGCAGGATAGCTTCACGAAATCAAGGTACAAAGAACTACTAACCCTCGTCCCTAGTGTGGACTCGCAGGTTAGCTTCAAGAATTTAAGGTACAGAAGTTCAGTTATGACTTATTCATCCTATGACACGAGGAGACTCAGTCCAAGTACAGGTGATGAGACGACATGATCCAATCAAGATACACGAGAGAACCAATCCAATATGAACCACAAAATTAACTATAAACAAGGACTATATATATATATACTAGCATGCACGATATATAAATCATATGTCAATAATCAACCAATAAAACAATATAATAATAGAAATATGTATGTAAATAAACTGCAGAGGGAGGCAAGGTATACTTGCCTGGTGGTAGCACGAAGAACTAACAATATACCGTCAACTGGTAAGCCAATGAGTCCAAATCTCACAACTATCTCCGAAAGCTGAAACAGATATTGCCAACATTCTCAGAATAATCAAATTAGCTAGGATATCCTGTCCTGAAGTCCATTTCTGGACACAGGGGCAAAACGGTAAATTTTGGCCAAAATGGTGTCCGTCGTTGCATCCTCCTTGCACCGAAAAACGTGCAAGGGTCAATGGTCTCTAAAGTGCACAAAGTAATTGAAAAATTTGCACAGAGGCCGATACGGTGAATTTCGACAGATACGCATCGAATTTGTCGCGCACACACGACCAATTTGAATTCCGTCAAAGCTCATACGTCCACGAAGCCGATATGCACCTTTCGATGCTTTCGGTTTATGACCACATCGCCCGGTTTGGCGGGACGCACGTCGTATCGAAGGTTTTTATTGAAATACCATAAGTTTGGAAATATGTTTTTCTGTAACTTTACAATCCAATTACTCTTTATACAGTGAACGAAAAAATAATCTATCTGAAGGTTTTATAGTTCTTTATGTGGTCTATAACTGTATTTAAATACAATTTCTAAACTGTTACAAGATCGATCGAAATCAATCCTCGAACATGGGTGTGTGGACTGTCTTATGTTCTATTTTGAACAGTATTTTGGTAAATCTTGGCGTCGAGTTTCAACTCGATTCTGAATCAATTTGAGTCAAAGTTATTCAATAGGATTGAAGCCCTATGGGTTGTGTTTGCAACGCATATTTCAGTTTGGAAAATGACGAAGGGACGAAGGAGAAAACTCACCAAGAAGTTGGGGGCTTGGACTAATTGCTGCTGATGTTGCTGTCGAATGTGTGCACACGGTTGACGTTTGGCCGTCCTTGGGACGGCGCTCCGGCATTATCCGGCGTCACGGGTGACCTCCAGGGGTGAGCGAGCGCTTTGAGATGTCGGGCGATGGGTTGGATTAGGGTTTTGGGGTTTTCGGACGGGGTACTCTTCCGATCTCCCTCTACTTTGTATATATATATACACACGTATATATTCCCCTCTCCCTTTCGGGTTGGGCTTGGTATGCTGCTGCTTTAGTGTACGTTGTGGGAGGGGATTAGTTGCAGCCGAGAGGGCTGGGCCAGGCTCCTGGGCTAAGTTGCTATGGGTTTTTCCCTATACTCCTTTTATGCCACTAATATATATATATATATATATATATATATATATATATATATATATATATATATATATATATATATATATATATATATATATATATATATATATATATATACCCCTATGCACATGTATTATATTTTTTTATATATACATACTCATACTCACATATATAATATTTATTTATATATACATACTCATACATTTATATATTTATTTATATAACTCTTTATATATTTATAAATATCTTCTATGCATATCTACCACTACAATAATAAATATTTACAGCAACCAAATAATATCTTAATAATATATATATATATATATATATATATATATATATATATATATATATATATATTCATAATATAGTGTCTTATTTATAGAAATATATATACACACACACATATATATATATATATATATATATATATATATATATATATATATATATATATATATATATATACATATCATTTATATAATAAATAATTTAATAAATATAAATCGTTATCATTTAATAAAAACAAAGTAATATTAATGAAAATAAAAATCCTAATAACAATTAAAATAGCCCAAAAGTCGTTTCTGATGGATATAACATGCACACTACTTATCTGGCTCCAGAAGATCATACAAATTTTGTAAAACACTATTTAACAATAATAATACCTATAATCTAGCTATAACAATTATTTAGAAAATAACTGCCAATTCCTAAAAATATATAAAAAATATTTGCATTTACCAAACATGTCTACAAGGCCGTATTTGGTCCCACTACATGCCTACATGGGCTTGGATTTTACTTGGGCCCAATCTGGATAGGTTCGGTACAACCAGGTTCCCTAAAACTCAATAATATAATTAAATAATAAATAAAATCTTCGGTACGGGTTAAGTCGCAACTTGGCCTAGTTTTTCTAGCTAGGACGTCACTATGGCTCGGCCTTCCCTACCAGGGCTAATATACTAGTCAAAGAACGCCACTGCACTATCCGTGCCACGATTTCTAATCACCTGATACTTCAAAACTCAACCATGGCTAAAGTCATCTACCGAAATAATTAACTAAATAATCATTTATAAAATCCTAAAAGTCACCATTTAAATCAAATAAATAATAGAAAAAAATAATTCAAAAATTTTCGGAAAGGGGAGCTACAACTCAGAGTCCTTATGACAAAGCCGGGGGCACTAAACTCCCGATTGGCTACTTGGGCAATACTATTGACACCATATGACATGGTATTTGTTCCCGCAAAAGGCAGTCAAAGGCCAAGATCTGCTGATTTTCTAGCAGTGCACTCAATTCTGGAATCGCCCAGACTCTATGGAGACATTCCCAATGAAATGCAAGAATCGAATATTACCGAAGAGAACCCTGTCTGGCGGATGTTCTGCGATGGTGCTTCAAGAACATACCCCAAAGGCCAGATCATCACAGGAGTAGGGGTAGTCCTGATCTCCTCCGACAAGCTGGTCATCCAATGTACCTATTCCCTTTCAGAGCCGTGCTCCAACAACATTGCAGAGTACAGTGCTCTCATCATGGGACTCCAATTAGCAAAGCAGCTGGGGGTAGAATACCTCGAGTCTTACGACGACTCAAAACTCATCATCAATCAAGTTCGAGGACAATATGAGTTCCGCCATAAAGACCTCATCCCCTATCATAAAGCAGCGTTAGACATTATCTCAACCTTCACTAAGTTCTTCATAGAATATGTACCTCGGCTGCAAAACTTAGAAGCTGACGCTTTGGCTACCCTCACAGCCTCATTGGCTGTACTAGTTGGTACTCAACACTTTATTACAGTGGTGTGTCAGGATTTGACTTATCCCAGAAAAAATCTGTGTAAGCGGACAACTCATGCCATGGCTACATATACCAGCATTAACGTCAGAGACTGGAGATTTTTGTTCATCGACTTTGCCATCTACGGAATCCTTCCAGAAGACTCGAAGGAGGCAGTCTCAGTCAGAAAGCGTTCCCTCCTGTTCTATTACGATACAGACACTAAAATGCTGTACCGACGATCCTACGATGGACTTTTCCTCTGATGTCTATCAAATGAAAAAGTTGCTGAAGCCCTTCGAGAAGCTCATGACGGAACATACGGAGCTCATCAACCAAGTCCTAAGCTACAGAACCGAGTCTGACGTATGGACTATTATCGGCCTACCATGATGGCTAATGTTGTTGAGTATGCAAAGAAATATCATGCTTGCCAGCTACACGTCGACTTCATTCACAGACCGTCAGAGCCTCTACATCCTACGGTCGCCTCTTGGCCGTTTGAAGCTTGGGGCATGGACATAGTAGGACCTATCACCCCTCCCTCCTCTAGGGGACACCGCTTTATCCTCGCAATCACCGACTACTTCTCTAAGTGGGCAGAAGCAGTGCCACTGACGGAAGTGAAAAGTTCAAGGGTGATCAGCTTCATCAAGCATCACATCATCTACCGTTTTAGGTTACCCTGGAGGATTATCCACGACAACGAACTATAATTCATCAGCCATGCATTCAGTAGATTCTGTGACAAAAATTGTCTTCAGAATATGGCATCAACCGCCTACAACCCGACAGCAAGCGGATTGACGGAAGCTTTTAATAAAATCATCGGCAAGCTACTCAAAAAAGTCGTGTCATCCAACAAGTGTGACTGGGATGAGAAGCTCGGTGAATGTCTTTGGGCCTATCGCACAACAGTACGGACCCCGACAGGCAACACACCGTTCTCCTCGTTCTATGGAAGCGAAGCAGTATTGCCGTTGGAAATCCAGATACCCTCACTCCGAGTGGCGATCATGAATCAGCTGACGGAAGAAGACAATCAACGTCGTCATCTACAAGAGTTGTACGAAAAATGCCTCTTAGCTCAATAGTGCATCGAACTTTACCAAGCCCGCATCTCAAAGGCTTTCAACAAAAGGGTCAAACAGAGGAATTTCCAAGTAGGTGACTTGGTTCTGGCAGTCAAAAGACCGATGCTAATGATTCATAAGACACCGGGAAGGTTTAAACCCAAGTAGGAAGGACCCTTCGTCATAGAGATGGTATACTCAAATGGTGCTTATCGTCTCACTCAACCTAATGGGGACTTGTTCATGATACCTATCAACGGCAAGTTCCTAAAGAAGTACTATTCTTGACACCCGTCAAAAATGGACAACCCTCTCCCAGAAGAGAGAACTTCGTGAACTGACAAAACCAGGTTCACATCCTTTCTTTTACAATCAAGTGCTTTTGGAACCTAGTTGTTCTGTTGCATTCCCAGTAGAAGAACAACCATATCCATATCACCTCTGAGTTGCTTCTCTACACCTTATTAAGCAAGATTTTACACTACATAAGATCATGCTCGTTACTATGTGTAACACCCAGTTTTCTAAATGAGGGTAATTTTGAAATTTTGTGATTTTAATTATTTATTTATGATATTTAAATCGTAATATAGTTTTTGGTGATTTTTAATCATTTTAAACTATTTAAAAACCATGATTTGTGATTTTGATGTGCAGCTAGTGAAACCCTAGAGACTGCCTGACCTAGAGCCTAACCTTGTGATTTGAAATATCTATTTATCATTTTTAGCCTAGGGGTAATTGGGTCATTTTGACTTATTAGAATTATTTGATTAATTATTGGATTGATGGTTGTTGATTTTGACTTTTACTAGTTATGATTTAAGAGACTAACCTAGATATTGACCCTAGCTTTAGTGACTTGATTATCATGGTGAGGCCCTAGTCTAACTTAAGTCAACCTAAGTTAGTCATTTAGAAATCAAGTTTCAAATAGGAGGATTAAAGATTAGGTTCAATGACTTGAGACTATTACTTGATTTTCATGACCATTCAAATTGGCCCAAAGCCCACTAGTATAACCCTAACCCTAATTTTATCCTTTATGACTAGCCACCTAGGGATTCCCAACCCTATAAAGTCTCTCTTCCATTGTTCTTGCCTCTTTTGTAATATTTCAAGAAATTGAAGAAAGAGGTAAATAGCAATTTTCCCTAATTCATAACTTCATTATTTTTAATCCGTTTTGGCCCAAATCATTTTTAATCCCTAATTTATAACCTCTACTTGCTGTTCATGGAGAGAAATTTCAGTTTGGGATCAATTTGGGGATTTGAGCTAGCAAGGAGGAACACTCTATTTTGGGGCTTTTCTTGCAATTGGCACCTATAGATAAAACTTCTCAAATTGAGTTATTATTCTGATTTCTTTGCATCCTAGCCTAGATCTAGGTGTCCCTCAAATTTGGTAGGAAATCGTGTCCATTTTGTGTCTGTATCGGACACGTATCAATGTGTCTATGTAGGTGTTTGATGAAATGCTTGAATGGATTAAATCTTTGTATTTTCTAAAACTAATTTCACATTTGAAAAGCCCTTGATGTGTGTTTTCTAAACCCTACTGACTAAAAATGAATTCGTGTCATTTTCGTGTCGGAAACAGGCGCAGACACGCTATACGACACGTGTGTGCGCTGTCCTGCTACCCGAAGTTTACTGCGGACACGACACAGCTCGAGATACCACAAAACTTGATGGAAACATGGGGCAGTGTCTGCGAACGTGCCCCCTAAGTTTCATGGACTCACATGTCGTGTCGGATGTGAAAACCCACCTGCACTGAATTATACTGTCACGTACGCGCGCGAACAGTGGCTTCTGACACGGCCTTCGTGTCGCGTGTAGACACAACGGGGATACGTTGTGTTATGTTGACCTGGTAGCCCTATAGTTGGGCTACCCGTGTCCAAGTGCACGAGGTGTCATGCTTTGTGTCGTGTCAAATCCTTTAGGGACTGGCCGCACGAGGCAGTGCACTCGAGTGCCCTATTGCAGTGTTGTTTATGTTTAGGACACTTCATCTCCAACTTTATGGACATGAACCCATCCCCCATGACACATTTTCATGTGAGAGACACGCTGCACACACTGTTTTGGTTTAAAACTGAGTTTGGGGTTTCCAAATGATTTGAACTTGGGTCACTGATACACTGAAACTGATTGGGGATTTGACCTTAATTTTGATTTTGTATTCTCACTGAGATGTAGGTTAGATATGGGATTTGGTCTTTAGATTTTATGTATGTAATTGCACTGCTTTAGAGATTGGATTTTGAGTAACATTTTGAAAAGTTTACTGATAATTGTTTTCTTTTACTGATACTTCAACTGAGAAATAGTTTCGAATTCAAAACTGTAAATTAAAATAGGTTTTCCAAATTGGGTTTAAAACTGAGATATATATATGTAACCTGAGATTGATATGGGTTAGTTTTTGAAATGTTTTTATGAATAGGTTATGGTATGTTTAATTGTCTTCTCGAATTTAAGTTCACTATCAATGTTAAAATCTGAGATTTCAAGTTATTGTTAAACTGAGATTGCCTATACATGAAAACTGAGGATGTATGTGTTAACTGAGTTCTTGATTAGTTCAAGTTTGGGTTTAAATGGTTAACTGAGATAATGAAACCTGAGAACTGTTAATTTTGCACTATTTTCTCATGCACACACTGATTTTCCAGACATCCTTACACTTCACTCCTACACATACATGATTACACACACACTTTTCACTCAACTGAGTTAAAAGTAAACTGGGAAGGTAGGTAAAACTGATTTCTGAGATTTAATTGTGTATTAAACTGAGTTTTGAATGATTAAATTAACATGTTAGATCACATATTTATGCCAAGTTTAGTCTACATGTTGGGATTCATGTTAGCATTGGATTTATGGTTTTCAATTTACAAATAGGACTGTCAAACCTGTGAACCTGAGAGTAGCTAATTCACATTCACACACTGACTTCTATATCCACACACACGCACACATCTACATTAAACTGACACTCTACATCCATGTTACACACATTACTGTCACACACATCACCCTCACCCTCACCTTAATATACATACACACCCACAGGAATCACATACATGTACACTTGACTGAAAATAGGAAATCAATTCATGTTTACACTCACTCACCCTACTGCCATTTACATACACACTTTTTTCCCCAAATTCTGAGATGGGCTGTAACATTGAAACCTGAGACACACATTTTTGTTCCCATTTTTTTCTTATTCACTGTTCCTCAGTTTTTTCTTTTTCTCCCTGTTTTTCCTTTCCCTTTTTGTTTTCATGAATAATATGTTGTAGGATCCTAACTAATGAATGCATATATGTTATGTATATATATATATATATATATATATATATATTGTAATGTATATATACATATATATATGCATGAATGATATGTATGAATGCATGTAGATATGAATGTATAAATGCAAGATATGAATTCATGTAGTGGAAATGAAAGCAAGTATAAATGTATGCAAGTAAGCATGTATGATATATAATACAGATAACTGAATGCACATATGTATGCATGTATGTTAATGTAATATACATATGTAATGTGTATAAATGTGATCATGTAACCAATGTATGCATAGTCATGATCTAATGTATTGGTATATAGGCAATGTAGTCATGTATGAATGAACGTATAGATGTTAGTATGGATGCATGAATATAGGCAATACAATATAGTATGTATATATATATGCCTTGGTATGGTTCACATTGCCTGCCTTGCTTGTGTCTAGCCTTAATTGCATAGTATAGGCTTGGTTAGGCCTAGTGAGACTTGTTAGACTTGTTTGGGCTAGGACTTGACCTAGTTGACCTAGTTTGAATAGTGTGGTTGACTAGGGTTGACCAAATGTTGACTTTAGTCTAGTTTGACCTAGACAGCATGTAGATGCATTGTACATTTCATCTAGCATCCCATGTATATGTCTTGACTTGTGTTGCTCTAAATAGGAGTCAGATACCTCATCTCGGACAGTATATTCTCACAGATATTCAGATACCAGGCGAGTACATTCTCTGATCATTTCATAACTTGCTTAGGATTATATTTTCTGCTCTAGATTACCTTATTTGATGCTGCCACGATATTATCACGGATTGGTACTATATGGATCCCTACATGAGATGTTATCCCCCTCGGGAGCACCGATCAGATACTTCATGTCATGTGTTTCATGTACATCATGTATTCCTCGCTCTCATGTTATTCATATTTCTCATGTGCTTCATGTTCATTCATGCACGCTCGTGTATTCTCATGTGCTCTCATGTTCGGTCATATTTCTCATGTATCTCATGTATAACCTATACTTCATGTGTACCCCTTCATGGGCCTTCATGTGGAATTCATGTGCACTCAGTTCTGAGCCCTCATGTATACTTCATTTACACCCATCTATGGGCTTTCATGTGAACATCATGTACGTAACATAACTTGTCTGGATCTTTGTGTATTGATTGGGGTATGAGAGAGTATAAATAGTCATGTGAACAATTCCAAAGTAGTATAACCATGTGAGCCTCTTTAGTATATTCATGTGCAAATCCAGCCGTTCACATGTCGACTTTGTACTCTACATCACTAGTCACTGATAGTTCTCTACTTATAGTAGATATTTCAATTACAGTTCTCTCTATTTACATCATGTACATTCTTTCAGTTTTTATGTATCGTACTCTTTTGCACGTTTATATTTCCTAACCTGCTATGATCTGTGTGAGATGTATTGTGCTCGCTCCCGTCCTGACTGGACCTGTTGAAAATTTTACAGAGGATGATGAGGAACCCTGTACCCCTTACTATGGAGCTTGCCTAGATGACACTCGCGACCTGAACCCTTGGGAGGTTTAGGCAGCTGCTGAGGATGATACCCATGCATAGTATAGATAGCTTATACTGTTCTTTCTTTTCATGTTAGTTATTGTCTTTGATTTCAGAGTTGTATATTTATGGAGATGTTGAGACTGGTAGTTGTTAACTTTGATTTATTTCACTTCTATTTGTACCTCAGTTTTGAGGATTTCCTTATCTATTCCATCGTGCTATATTCTACCTCTAGATTGTAATTGAGTTGTACCTTCTGTGACTTGGCCTCCAGTTGGAGAGTATTTCATATTGTGTTAGTTATGTTCATGACCTAGAACAGCGTTCTACCGCCGACACAGCGGTGTAGGCTGGACATTATTACGTACTCGTACCCTCACAGTGGGTGCGGGTTGTGACACTATGTTTACCATGTCCATATTACCTCTGAGTAAACATCCCATACAATAATTCCCGAGTTGTTGCACATCAACCATAGAACATCTATGCCCATGTCACCTCTGGGTTGTTCTATAAATCCCTACAGAGTTCAATCCTGCCACGTCCATATCACCTCTGAGTAGGAAAACTCCACCATTTAGCTCCATATTTACCACGTCCGTATTACCTCTGAGTAAATATGTCGGTCCTCTCTCTCAACTTATTATCTGTACCTAAAACCAAGGTACGCCAAGGATGATAAGTCTATATAAAATTCCCAGTAGAATTATCCCATATTCACCACGTCCATATTACCTCTGAGTGAATGTGTCGGTGTCCTCCATGAGTAACTTATTATCTGTACTTAGAAACCAAGGTGCGCAAAAGATAATGGGTCCACCAAAAACATCACAGAAAGTGAACAAAGCAAAAGTACTTTATTTCTTCGAAACAAGAAGTAAAAAGACTATATTTGCAAAAGAAACAAAAAAGAGGAAAAGAAAAGAAAGAACAGCTGCGTCTCTAAACCAAAAACAACAAAATGTATGGAGGAACTAAGAATCGACAGACAACTTGTCAATTCGACGCTTCAGGTCCTGAGCTTTGGTCTCCACGGTAGCCAAGACGCGACGTTCGGCTTCATGGCACATTGCTTGCCTAGCCTCAGGACCAAAGTCAGCAGCAAACTTATCGTCCAGCTCCTTCTTTTGATGGATCAAGAAGGCCACATGGCGAGTAAACCTCGCCGTCTCTTATATAAGATGGACGTGCTCAGCATGCGCCCGTTCAGAATTGGCCAGAAGCTGAGCCCGCTACTTTTGAAGAAGACGAATCTTTTCGTCAACTTTTGTTATGCTGACCTTCAGGGAGTCCCGCAGTTTGCCCTTCTCCACCATCGACGAGGACAACCTCCGCTCCTTGGCTTCAGCATCGACCATCTCTTGAGCTAGATTGCCATCGTATCAGAGTAAGCTGACTCAACTACCACCTCCAGCTTGCTCTGCTCCTCCTCTATCAAAGTGAAAAAGTTATTTTGTCGAATGTTTCAGAGTTTTGTAAGACGAAGATTGAGCTCAGCGATAGAGGCTTCCAAGATCTCGGCCATATGGTCATGGCCTCGGTGACTATGAATCTGCTAGATAAATTGGAGTGTCCATGTACTTTACAGTCACAAAGTTTCCACCTTCGTCCAACACAGCTGACACTCCTCTCTGCAGCATCTTTTATACGGCCTCGACCATGAATCTCACATATTCATCTGTGTCGGCCAACACTTGAGGCGTCATCATGGGAGTTATAGGAGCCACTACATGAATAGAGGGGGTAATTAAATTGACAGAATCCCCCACACCTGAGGCTGACAGCATAGCTACTGATTGGCTCGTAGGAGCCTCAACCACCCTACCTTCATGGTCGGAGACCGGAACCTCGACAGTCAAGACCTCTGAATCTCCCATCATCGGAGCCAAACCTCCAAGGGACCCGATACCTTCCCCCAAGGAGAAGGAATGGAGGGTGTGTCGTCCACCAAGGGGCCCTTACCCTTATCTGAGCCAGCCCCAGACAACCTGATGACAATCGGGTCCGCCACGGTAGACCCCGCAGCAACATCTGCGATAAGGGAGGATCCTCCTACCATCGACGGAGGGTTTTCAGCATCGGAGCGGAGAACAGACCCTCCCACCTCTTCTTCATTGGAAGCCGGAGTAGGACTCGGCAGACGAGTCACTTCCTCTTCACCAACCTCAATCCCCGAGGTAGGATTCGGACCCGGCAAACGAGTCATGTCTTCCACCGGGACAGAAATATGACTTGGCAATAGAGCGTCCTTTGAAACTGAGTCCTCTAAATCCCTTCAGGAGAGGGATCAGTTGCCGACCCTTCGATACGTTCTTCCCCACCTGTTGCAGGATCACCCCCAACATTTTCTTCGAGGATGTCATCCGGGAAAGACGAGTCCCATTCTTCCTCCTCATCAGGAGAGACTTGTCTGGCTACTTCTTTCAAAACCCCCGCACCAGTTTTTTTTGGGGGGGCTACAGTATTTTGCTTCACTCCCTATGAGTATCCTGCTTCGTCTCTCTGACGAGTTAACAGAGAGGGATCAACATCCTCAGGAGCCTCTACATCTGCGGCGTCATCTCTACCGTGGTCCAAATGGGCTGGAACTTCCACGAGGACATCATCCAAAGTCTTCTCCAACGGAGACGGCGCAATCGGAGGGACACGCTCATCAGGCGAGCCTGCCACCTCCTTCGGTTTACTCAAACATGGTTTCGAAGGCCGGGGCTTCTTCTTCGTCGCTTCCTACAAAAGATGAGACATATGAGCATAAGAGGAAAAAACTGAACCAAAATAATGCCAATTCATATACCACTACAGGGTCTGGTTCTGTTGGTACTACCGAAGGTCGTATCGTATCTCCGGTCTTAGTGGCCAATGCCTTCTTAGGCTTCTTCGGAGCTGACGAATCTGCCTCCGTTGAGGCACGCCTCTTCAGGTGACTTATCTAAGGCTCCTCTTAAGAACCTCTCACTGGTACCGCAGGGGTAGCCCTGTAAGTTGGCACATCAAGAGGACGATACGTTCGAGCCTTCGCCAGCACGCTCTCTGTAGCTTCAAGTTGTGTCCTGACAATGAAACTGGTCTCCTGGTCATACCCAAGGGGAACAACATTCATCGCACAATAGAGCTTTGCCACGAAATACATGATATGCGGCTGTAGATTGTGAACTAGCAAGGAGAAATGCACTCCCATGCACCCGGTATTATAATATTGCCATTTTCGGGCTCCATCCAACAAACTTCTAATAAACCCCAGAGAATTGTTGGGGTTTCTCAGCATTAATTAGGTATAGCCGAATTGACGTGCGAAGTGACTCGATAAGTACGGCTCCAAGTAGCAACGATTCCTGTTCTGATACAGCAGGTGGGAAGGTCGAATGCTTTGCAGCCAGTGAAAATCCTACGAAGCCAAAGTAATTGCGTCCTCGCCGGCGACCTCCGGCTCCTCTTCTACCTCACATCCATTGAAAGTTGGAGGAACCTTTATAATTTCCCATCCCTGGAGGTAGGACAGAACTCACCTACAGACAGGCACGCCTGTATACAGCCACTTCCGTTTGTAGAAGCGTCGAATAAAAGCATCGCCAGCTACATGCTCCTCCTTTGACCCAGGAGTTATTGTATTTGGATGGTACAAGATCAACCACCCTATCAGATAATAAAAGGGAAACTCCGTACGAGAGAAATTGCCCCTCTTATCTATCTCATTTATCACATTATCCGTGAACTCCCTCAAGCCCTACTTCAGGTTGCAAACCATAGCGGGAAGTAGAGCCAAAGGATGACCAAAGACCAGCTTTATAGCTGGCAAAATAAGATTCTTGGACATCCTCTCCACGGAACCGGAACCACCTGTAAATATGCGATCGTGGACCCATAACATCAGATAGGACGTCAACACGGCCTTTGGAGACATCCTATGAGCACAGTGCAAAAATTAGCTATAGATGTGCTCAGATGGCTCCTGGCTCTCGTTTTTACGAGAGTTCTTCTCGTTGAGTCTGGTCATTTCAGCGAGCATCTCAGCATGGCTAAGCCCCTGGCGAGTGACAAAACAGATCTTTGAGGGGTCCGCCAAGTCTTGCTTGAAGACATACTCCCTCCAAACGGTCATATGAGGCTGTGCCCCACCATCTTTCCTTCGCTGGGTCATGTAATGATAGCACGCAACTTCTTTGAAGACTACTGTCATGACCCGATCCCAATATAATGGATCTCGTCGGATCATGTCCAGCCTGCACCATTGTGAGACGGCATCAGTAAGCTGTATCAAGCAATAAAACATAACAGGCAAAATATCTAACAGAAATAAAACATTTTTATTAAACTGAAACTGGTCTAAAATGGAAATAAAACAACAACACAATTCATTTATTACAATTGTTCAAAAACAAGAAAAGAAAAAAAAACTATGCCAACATCTATGGTTCTGGGGTTCCTGGTTCTGGTTCAGCCAAATCTGCGGGACCCAAGTCAGGCCCGTAGAAAGAACAGTAAGCTAGCTCCTCCTCTTCGCAATCACCTAAAATGTTGGGTCTCCAGTCAGGAGTGAACAAGAAACATATTTCTTCCATATCTAGCATTTCTAAATTAACAATAAATAAAAATGCAAGACAGTTTAAGAAACTTTATATGTTTTTGTAAATAATAGTAAAAGACAACAAGCAATATGATTTCAATATCAAATATGATGCAATGCTATGATATTCCAGTGTTTTGAGTATATAACAGGGCATGTGACCGGCTGGGATAGAGGCAATATGTATACTAACATTTCGGCCAAAATGAATAGTATACGGTACGGCTCAACCCCCTGTGTGGTAGGGGTTAGCGCGAGCAAGAACAAGCGAGATTTTGGCTTTGGTCACAGACGTTATACTACTCCCCCAAGCAATCCTTGAGTCAATGAGTCAATAAGTCAATATAGCAATCCAGCAATCCGTCAATCGATGTGGAGTCCGAGAGGGATCCACGGTGAATCAGTGTCACTATACTATATGAAACCAACTGATACATACATTTAATTATTAAAATAAAAATATAGACATGAAATAGATATAAAACTTGCCTTGGATATCTCCTTGGCATGAAAAGCGACGAGTAGCAGGTAACCGCTAGGGTTTAGGGTACCGAACCTACAAATTCGTAACATTAGGCTTAGAAAATTGAATAACTACACTCTAACCCTTAAAGTAACGCTAAAAGTGCTAGGTCTGATCGGTTGAAACAACCTAAAAGTTTAGGACAAAAATAATATTTATATATTAAGAATAGATTTTATAAACTAACATTAAGTGACAAAATAACCATTTTTAGTAAAATACATGTTTTGCCATAATAAATAAAGATAAGAAAATTTAACTATTGAGTCGCACAAACAATTTATTATTTATCAAATTAAGATGTCCCAAAACTAATGTTTTTAATATTTATAATTAAATAGAAATGATTTTACCCAAAAATAATTTAAATAACCAGGTTTATCATTCAAAAAAAGTTATACTCTTTTATTTACAAGATTAATTATTTAATAAGAAAAGTAATTATAATATAATATTTTAATAGAATTCTTTTATTGCAAAACTTTCAAGATAATTAATAAGTATAAAAATACCTTTTTCAGCGATAAACTCTATTTTTCACTAATTATTAAGTAGCCAAACTACTACAAAATTAATAAGTTTTCGGGACAAAAATATAAATAATCATTCTACTTAACTATAAACAAATACTTATTCTATTATGAAAGCCTTTTAGATATAAAACTGTTTAGAAAGTAATATATACACATACGTTTTTTTAGTAACAATTAAATTACTAATAGTATTTCACAGCCAAAATATTAATTAATGAAAAATGAAAAATTATTGGTTAAGGTAGCAATGGCATTAATCATAATTACGCAGTTGACGGATCTAAAATATATTAATCTACAGCTAACGCTAAACAATTAATAATTCTAACAATAATACTATCTAATTAGGAAACTAATTATAACCAAACTAACTATTCCTAGGAACAGAAATAGGTTCTGTGAAAACCACAGAAGGTAAGACAGTTACCACAGGTTGTGATGGAGCACCGAGGGGAGGCCTCGGGCTCGGAATGCACGTAAGCACGGACACGCGTACACGGGAAACGACACGGACACGCATTGGACCGACGGGGTCGCGCGGAAGGCGCTGCTAAGCCGGGGGACCGTGCGGGGGTACTTCCGCTGCTGGCGCAGCACTGACACGGGCGGGACGCGGGGGCGCCGGGCTGCTGGTGCACGGCGGAAGGCCGCACGGGGTGAAGGCACGACGGGGGACGCACGGGATCGCCGGTGGACGGCATGGCAGCCAGCGTGGCTGCGGGCACGATACTGTACAACCTGGAATGTAGTCTAAAATAGACGGGGCCGGCGAGACGAAGGCGGCGGTGGTCGCAGATTTGGATTTGGTGGAGTAGGGAGAGAGTTATGGATTTTTTTGTGTGGACGAGGAATGTGAAACTTTCTGTGAAAGGGTTTCTAATGTTTCTGAGAAATATTATATGAGAGGAAGGGGGTGAGGTGGAGGTGTGCGGCTAAGAAAGGGGATCGTGGAGTTAGAATAGGGGAGTGGGTTACCGAGTAGTTTAAGTTAATTAGATTTGAGTTACCAGGTTCGGGTAGGGTAGGATATGGGTTTTACAACTGCCATCATGCCAGAGTTCTTCTCTTCTAAGGCCAGGAGCTCCTCGTTTGTAGGAAAGTACTCCTCATAGGGTTCAGACCCCTAAGGAAGCTTCGAGACTTCATACATCTCGTGCAAAGATAAACCTAACTCCCCTATGGGGTGAAGAAGGTACCAGTGTGAGTGTTGTACATCTCCAAAAGAGCGAGAAACATCGGTCAGTTTATCTCTATGCCCCTACTGGGTAGTACGAAGCACGGTAGTCAGACCAATCTCTCTGAGTTCAGTCTTAAACTTCGTCAGAACCCAGAGTGTTAGCTCGTTCCACTTCTACACAAGCACCAACCCTCAACCCGAAACTTTTTCTTCAGGTACGAGATCTTGGCCTCCGCCATGCGATTGACAAAGGTTGAGGCATTGAAGGCAAAAATGCCAGGGGGCATCGCTGTAGTTGCTCTCGGGATGCAGAGTTCGCCAAAGATAGGAAGTTCCAGCCCGCATAACGTCCAAGACATCCTTCTGGTTAGAGGTGGTATAAATCTGTATGGTGTCGGCCACGTCCCCTCATTGATATAGAGTGAGCTCCCACTTCATCCCCCTCTTGGAAGCTAGACTATGGAAAGCCATCAAGGGCAACTGACGTTCCAGCTTTGAGATGTACATATTCACATCCCTTGCTCTGAAGAACCAGTCTTTCTTGATATTCAGCTGTAACTTCCCTTCCCGAAAATTTTGAAATATTTTTATTTTATTTATTTTATTTAAACGGTGATTTTAGATTATTATAAATAATTATTTAGTTTATTATTACGGTAGATGATTTTAGTCATTGTTAGAAATTGAGTACAAGGTGACTAAAAATCGTGGCACGGATAATGCAAGTGACGTGTTTTGACTAGTGTATTAGCCATGCCAAGGAAGGCCAAGCCATAGCGATGCCCCAACTAGGAAAACCAGGCTAAGTTGTGACATGACCGTCATAAATAGTTTAATTATTTATATTTAATATTATCTGACATTAGGAGACCCGGTTGTACCAAATCAGCCCGGACTAGACCCGTACCAAGTCCAAGCCCATGTAGTCATGCGGGACGTCCAATGACATACGTGTTGATGTATTTTGTAAGATGGTGTTGTATTCCATTTTAATAAACTGAGGAATATTTCTAAGCATTCGTATTTAAATATTATAAATATTATTATTAGTGATATTCAATAATAATTGTATATAAATAGGTCCTTGTACATTTTTGGGATAATTAGACTGTGCATGATGGTATATGTGTCATTATTGGTTTATGAATTTTCGTTATTATTATTATTTTATTGAGAATATTATTATATAATATAATATTATTATTGGTTAAATTATTTTCGTCAAATAAACGTTATAATATATGTGATCATATTTATATAGATAGGCCCTACACTAGGAATAAAGGTTATTGGATTTTATTTGGGGTTTTGGAGATCATGTATAAAGTATATATATATATATATATATATATATATATAGAGAGAGAGAGAGAGAGAGAGCTATATAAGTATATACGTATACATGTGTATACGTTACGTATTATACATGTGTGTGTGTATGTGTGTATGTGTGTGTATATATATATATATATATATATATATATATATATATATATATATATATATATATATATATATATATATATATATATATATATATTTTATATATATGATATGGGTGTATGTATACATGTATATGAATATATGTGTGAATTGGTATATATATAATATATTATATATACGTGCGTATGTGTGTATATATATGTATATAAATATATATATTGATATGTTATATATATTTATATTGATATATTGATATAGGTAAAATATATATATTAATATTGATATGTTATATGTATTAATATTGGTATATTGATATAGGTAAATATGTATATTAATATTTATAGGTTAGATATATAAATATATATATTGGTAAAGTATATATATATATGTAATTAATAGAAAAAGAAAAATAGAAAAAGAAATGGAAAGGAGAAGTAGCAGCTTAGCCCAGTCCCTGCAACAAACAGCTGGACCCGAAAACCTGCTAATACCACAAACCCGACTCAAGTCCCTGCTAACAGAGCAAACCGAGAAAAACCGACCCACATCTGAGAAGTCCCTCAGCTCAAGTCCGAGCTTAACTCTAGCCCAAGAGGCCAAGATCCCCACAGCTTAACCAACAGCCAAACTAAAACCAACCTGGCCCGACCCTATGCTCGGCCATTCTCGAATCCGAGCGGAGGGCATCGAGTACTTATACAGAACAGAGAAGAGTTCGTTAAAATGAAAAACCCTAATCATACGATCCTATCACCAGCGCCACCCTTTCTCCTCCCCAGGGCGACCCTCGCGCGCACCCTCGGTGCCGCCGCACACCCTCGGCGCCGTCGTGCACCGCCGACCGGCCGGAGAGCTCCGCGCACGCGCGCACAGGTGCGGGTGGCAGCAGCAGCATATACGACAGGTACGGTTTCATCGTTTTATTTCTTCATTTATAATCAATGATTTTTGATTTTGTAAAATCGTATGGATAGCCAATATAACCCACTCAGAGTCCTAATAAATAGAATTTATAGATAGACAGTGAATCTCTCAAAAAATCGAGACGATTTCGACCGAAAATTATTGTTTCCGAACAGTAGGGCTCAGTCCAATCATCCATGTTTGGAGATCGATTCCGATCAATCCAATACCAGATTAGAAATTCTGCTTGAAGACAGTCCTAGACAACCTATAGGGCTTCGAATCCCTTTTTACGGAATTTGATTCCATCGACTACGTGTCGAGAAATCAAATCCTAAACTTGACCGAAAATCTGTTTTCAAAACTTAGAAAACCATCTACACGACGTGTGTCCCGCCAATCCGGGCAACGTGGTTACGAACCGAAAGCATCGAAAGCTGCATAATGGTTTCATGGTCGTGTGGGCTTTGGCGAAATTCAAATTGGTCGCGTGTGCGCGACGAATTTGATGCGTATCCGTCGAAATTCACCGTATCATCCTCTGTGCAAATTTTCTAATTACTTTGTGCATGCTCGTCAGATCAAGACAAAACTTGCATCAACAGGTCCGTATCATTTTTCTGGTCCTGTATGCCAAGTTTGGTCCGATTCTGAGACAGTTGAATCGTACGTCATTTAGCGGGCCCTACGGTCCCACTCAACAGGCGATTTTGTGCACGGCCCGCCGGAATCCAACTTTGGGCATACGGTTGGGTTCGTATCGAAAAATTGGATTCGTAGACATGTAGTTTGACGACTTTAGAGACCATTGACTCTGGCACACTTTTCGGTGCAAAGTGGGTCCGACGGCGGACACCGTTTTTGCTCGAAATTACCATTTTGCCCCTGTGTCCAGAATTGGACTTAAGGACAGGCAATCCTAGCTAATTTGAATATTTTGAGAATGTTGGTACTGTTTATTTCAGCATCTGAAGACTTCTGCATGTGTTGACTGATTGTGGCTCATTGAGTGGTATAGTATTATTGGTTTCTTCAGCTAAGGACCTCAGGCAAGTGCACTTTCTGATTGCTTTCCGATTCATAGTAGTCTTTTCATTTCATGTCTATACATATGTCTTGCTGCTTGTTGACACGCTCGTCACACGGAGTAGTCGGGAGGGAAAATATCTTAGTAGACATGTGGACTACCCTGAACTATCCCATGATGTCTATTCGTGAACAATAGCACCTGTACACGACACGTGCAGGTACCGGATTTACCCCCTAGCCGTTCACATATCGAAAAGGATATTTCACACCACCTAGATAGATGTCTTTTATTAGTTTTTCCTTGTTTACTTCTCTATCGTGCTATGTCATCAGTTATCTTCCAGTTTTTATCTCTCTTATGTTATTTTCATGTCTTGTTAATTCTATTATGTTTTCGCATTATCGTCGGTTTGTGTACTTGTTCCATTCCTGACTGAAAACCAACATTTTTTAGGTTTAGCCGCAATCACTCTTAGCATTGGGAAGGCTTGGGTATGCTGAGGTCAACCTAGAAATAGAAATCATTGTATCAAATTCATTAATTGTAAAATCTTGTATTTTCTTTGATTATAAATGTTGTAAATGTTGTAACAATTTTAGAAATATGAATGAGCAGCAAATATTGTATTTTTGAGCATTTATTTCTTGCGGGCTTGACAGCGTTCTACCGTCGACTCTGCGACGTAGGCTGGCTTGGACACGTCTCGTATCCGAAAAGCGGGTACGGGTCGTGACATCAGCACTTTCGCTTCGGTGGAGGTCAGACGGTCATCAAACAGGAACTCCGGCTTTAAGAAAGATATGTGAGATCCAGCAGACTCGAGTTTCCCCTCCTCATCATACGTTGGAGGACAGTAAAGTGCTGGTCGCGAATCTGGGCCATTATTTCTGGAGGCTGGTCCAGCATAATGGCAGCCTTGGCTGGATTAACAACCTCTTCATTAAAGTCTAGGCCCATCTGACATAGCGTAGGGTCTAGAAGGACTTTATTCAGCAGAGGGATGGTCATCGATACTATCACGCAAAATAAAACAAAGTGGTCAGTCAAGATCAAAAGCCCCTCCAAAATATTAGCAAAAGACTTAGAAGCTCAAAACGAGCATCTAAGGAGCATCAACAATCTGGCGCATCAACTGGGTCGAAACCCATGTGCATAGAGGGAGCCTCATCAAAAATGCATCATCAGGACCTAAGTCCATGCGCGTCAGCAGAAGAAACTTCGGCGCATCATCAGGACCTAAGTCCATACACATCAGCAGAAGAAGCTTCGGCGCATTATCAGGACCTAAGTCTATGCGCGTCAGCAGAAGAAGCTTCGACGTATCATCAGGACCTAAGTCCATGCGCGTCAGCATAAGGAGCCTCAGCGCATCATCATGACAAAGTCCATGCACATCAGCCTAGTCGTGTTATCGGGATGTGACTCGTTTACAGTCACGTCCATGCGTAGCTAACAGTAGTGCAATGTAGCGAAGACACCAAGGCAGGAGAGTACCCACCGATCATTTCCGGCCGTACGTTGGCGTGCGTCGCCATGACGACGGGGGCGTCCTCCGTGTCGACCTCTACAGGTTCCTTGCCCTCGCCCTTGCCTCGGCCAGCACCGCCTCGGGGAGTCTTTGGAGGCATCTCTCTAACGAAGAAGAATGAGGGAAAGCACTGAATAAGAAGACAAAGGCTGTTTAAAGAAGAATAAGAAAAGAAGACCCCTTCTCTCCCTCAGTCGCCTATTTATAGGCCCGGACACGTGCGTAAACCGATGAGATGTGATGTCAGCAAACGCTTCGGATCTCGTGAAACTGACGGCTACAAATCTTCTAAAAAAGATTTTAGTAATCTTTCCAAAGTTTGAGACGTTATTTATTCTCGAGAATAGCATGCGCCCCCACATCATTCGCCCTCGCAGTTATGCACGAAAAAGGGCATGCGTTCAGAGGTTATGCGCCCAGAGGAGGATATGTGCCCAAGATAGCTACTCATGCTTCTTGTTCAAAGTATTCCAAAACTTGGCAAAACATTTTAGAAACTTTAAAGGGGGTCTTGTAGAAGCATAAAATTTTAGGCCAGAGTCCCTATGCGCCATAAATTCTTATGCGCCCAACACTGATATGCGCCAGAACAGACAAGAGTACTCGACGCAGTAGAAGACAAACAAAAAGTATAAGTCATCAAGAAACTAGGCTTTTATTTCATATGAAAGTCTATTACATGTCTAAAACTCTTTATAAAGGAGAATTCTTTTACAAAAGAAAAGAAAGGAAAGATCCTAAAAAGCTACAGGCGCATCCTGACAGCAACTGTCAGGCGTATCACTTAAAGCTACTGCTGGGCACATCACCCGCCAGGCGCATCACCTTGGTGTCCCGTCAGGCGCATCAACTCATCATCTCATCACAGGCGCACCCCGTGCATTGTCAGAGCCAACCACTTCTTTGCCAATTGCGGATACTCTAGCAGAAGAAGTAGCTCTTCTAGCCTAACAAAATTGGAGCACGATAGCCCTGACCTGCGGTTCTTCCAGCATAACAAACATCGGGGCACGAGAGCCTAACAAAGAACTAACTCGACGCATCTTTACCTTCGGAAGGAACTCGTCGTCAAAGTTTCTTCGAATGAGGAGTTCGACTGTTTTCCAAAGCAGGGGGCCAGCCGAGTTCATCTCCATTTTGGGAAAGACAAGTTAAGAATGGAAATAAACTTCCCTTCATGCGGCTATTTATAGACCCGGGCAGCCCATAACCGTGCGCCAAGTGGAAGGCTCTCCGACTTCCGTGCAATAAATTTGCATTTATGGCAATGAACCTGTCTTTTCGTATTCTGCTAAAATCAAGGCAGCCATTAATGCCTAGAAGAACTCAACATATGGGTCAAAGAGGATGCGACACATGGCAGATGCACCGTCGACATCATGCGCCCCTATTGATGTGCCTAGTGGGACATACACCTATGCGCCCAGATCGGAATTAACCGATGCACCCCTTTCAAACTTGTCATCATCAAGCATTTAATGCTGAGTGACAAATATGGCAACACATCTTCCAAAGAGCCGTCCAATTAGTCGCCCTTTGCAGAAAATAAAGAGTCGCTGACATCAGCACCATCATTACACTTTTGGTCGGCTACAGCTTTCCTTGCCACGTGGCCGATCGTTCATTCGCATGCGTCTCGCAGCCATGCGCCCAGAAGACTGCATGCGTCACAAAAGCCATGTGCCCCCAGACTTACTCCTTATCTCAAGTAATAAAAGCCGAGTCTCTGCATGCACCTCAAAAGACATACGCCTGGACTTGCCTATGACTCCTCGAAGTCATAGACCAAGTCACCCCATGCGTCTGATCCTAGGCACATCCTGATTTGAAGCCCTGCATGTGCCTCAAAAACCATACCCCCGGACTCGCTTTTGATCCCTAAAGACAGCAGCTTAGTCCTCTCCAAGCGCCTGATCCTAGGCGCATCAAGAAAGATCACTCTCCCCCAAATCTGAGATCTTTAAAGCCACATACATGTGTCACTTATCTTTTAACTCAGTTCTGCTCAAGAATGGGTGCTAACCACCCAAGATCTCAGCAACAATCGAATCCTCGCAACTGCCACATGTCAGCTCGACCGCAGTCCAACGCAGTAGTTCAAACAGATTCGAGGCACATCATCCATGCGCCTCCGCCAGCATCAGCTATGTGGCGTTCCCATATCCAGGTACATCCTACATATGTGCGTAGAGGCAGCTCAACTTGCTGCCTAAAAATTAAAGGACCATTCCTTCAAGACATATAGAGATATATCCACAGATCATATCCAGAGATCAGGAGAGACACTTCACGTCTTCTTCCCCTCAAAATGCTCTGGCATCCAGAGCAACCCAGACCTTCAGAGAATTCAAGATCGTCAACGGAGTCAACGCATTACCATTACCACTCGCCCATCGACACTGTTCACATATAAAAATAAAAGTGTACTCAAAGGACTACATCTAAGTCCTACATTATATGTTATTCTGTTTGTAATCAAAATACAAAAGTTGCAATCAAAAACCTTTTGCTTCCCATTTTTGATGGCGAACAGTTTCTAAGGCTTTGTACTACTCGTGTCGCTTGTAGTTAGAGTCGTTGGCACGCCGTCTCCACAATCGATCGATATCCCTAAAGCTATCGTATACACCACTCAGGGATGAAGTTGCTCAACAAATTCTTGAAATGATTATTCGAATCACAATCGATCACTTTGAATTTTCCTGTTCAAACTATTCCTCAAATTTCAAGCTCGTTCCATTATATCGCATTGACGATATCGTCATTCGATAGCACCACTATCGCTAACTACCTAACATTTTATGAATTGAGTCTAATTTATTTTTGTCTGACATAATTGAATTTTACACATAACTTGCCAATGTTGACGTAATTTTTGGTGTATATGCCCAACCCACTTAGCCAATCGTGCCTTACTTAAAATTATCTTTTGTTCAACCGAATCTTTCCCTCGTGATATTTTTACGAAATATATAGACTTTTTGTATGGAACATCTTGCGGATCATTAAGAGAGCGCACCAACGATATTGATTTGCGGAAACAACATTTAGTATGAAGACAAGAATGAATTAACTTTTTAAATCTGTCGAAAAAATGAATTAACTTTTTTAAAGAACTAAATCAACATTTTTTTGACTTTTCTAAGTAATAACTGTAAGCCTATGAATATTATATATATAATTTCGTTGTATTTTAACTTATATATTGGTTATTATATATTTTCTACAAGTTTAGTTGTATTTTAACTATAAGCTTTTGATTTTTGGAGCACAAGAAATGTCAATCTCTAAAAACTTCCTTCATAATTTTGATCTAGACAAATTTATCTTCAATTTGATATATCATATCACACTCAAACATATTTTCTTGTATTCTATCTTCATCGTACAAATTTTCGGTTAACTTACGCCAATTTGTTATCTACCATAAAACTTGTCGTACTTTCCAACTTAATTTTGGGACTCGACATCGATCCAACCAAAACGACTCAATATATGATTTTGACCTATTTTTAGCCTACTACACACATGTCAATGGTGTCCCACTCAATTGAGTTTTTATGTGCTACTTATTCTTAAATGACACGTGAGACCCAATTATAGTCTTTTCGGTGTACAATTCAATTCGAATAATTGTTTGGATTAAACCCTAGCTCAAACCACTTAGTGGAGCCTACTCTAGGTTACCAAAATCATTTATACATGTATTTAATTAATTTTTATCAATTAAATAGATCAATGTATTAATAGATTCATTGAACATTAATTCAAAACCCACCCTTTCCAAATATGGAAATCTACTAACCCACATTGTCATATTAGTGGATTTGTTGACCAAATATCTACCAAATTAATTCAAACCTCCTCCATACAAACCCTAATACAAACCCTAACACCTAGGAGAACCAAACCCGATATATAGAAGCACCGTTGGCCTGCTACCCCTTTCCCAATACCTAATAACCCGACCCCCTATTGCTTGGTCGACGGCTACACAAGCAAGGCCGACCCCCTTCACCCCACCTCTTTTTCGATTTTCGAGCACTCCATCACCACTGCAGTGACCCCCTCGACTTCCTATTCCATCCTATCATCTCTTGGGATCATCTTGTGGACTTCGGAGAGGTGTACAACCCATCCAAATTCCGAAAATCCATTATTTTCAGTCTGAATTCAACAGCAGGTTGGTGACTTCTAAAATAGGTTTTAAATACTTTTTTCATATATTTTGCCTGAAACTAGAACAAATAGATAGCTCTATGTGTTTGCTTTGACGTCCAATTGCTAACTCACACCTTTCCACTCGGTTTGGCCGTGGCGTCCGTTGCACAACGATTGGTCCGTATTTGACCAATTTCGGTGCGAGGATGTTTTCGGCACGAACTCATTTGATCTTGTACAAATTCTTGACAATGTCTCTAAAATCTCTATTTATCATCTATTATCATTACTTATTCATATTTTCAAGAGTTTCATTCGTTTATGGCATCGATTTCATCCTACAAGTTTTTTCATACACTGAAACCCCCACAATAACCCACCTATTTAATTCCAAATCTTTGTAGGAGTTTAATATGATATAAATATGATTTAATTAGATGGAAAATCATATTTTTCTGAAATATTCTGATTATTTCAAGAATATATATTTTCTATATTTTATGTCAATTCGCTTCCCAATTGGAACCCCGTATGGTATAGTTGTGTTGATTAATTTCTAGTTTGTTTTGAATATATTTTTCCTAAAATAATTGTATATAAATTATATTCAGAAATTAATTATGATATTTTCCCGAATTTAAAATATATATTTATGGTATATAATATTATCTAATATGTTACCATATATAGTGTTATTGTTAGTATATATGGTAAAGTGTTATGATAGTTAACTAGTTGTGTGTACCAATATGGTATGTGTCTATTTATGGTAAGTAGATGATGTGTTAGTATTAAATTTAGTTATTTATTATTTCTAGGGGATCATGATGATTTGGTTGCATCAGTTGGAGACTGACCGTTATATTATTCTATTGTCGATATTCCAGGTAAGATACCATGTCATATTGTTATTGTTTTTATTTCATGATATTATTCTTGTATTGCTAGTGTGTTACTCTAGTAGAGTGTGTCCAAGTAAAATTTGGGTGCCATCAATGTTGTGGTGAGTGTGTAGAGCTATTAAGTGGACCGGGCTACTCAGGCCCATGTACTATAGCGGGCTGTGTCAGACCTGGCCTAAGGGTGGAAATTTGAGCCCAGCCTGGCGCAAGGCCCATGATGGTGGGTTTCGGACCCTGGCGGGTCGGACAGGGCCTCAGGTCGGGACTTGATTTATCCAAGCCAGCAAATGAGATGTAGTTTATATTTTGAATAATTTTTCGCTGTCTGCAATCAGGATAAGTACAAATGGATGTTCCTGGAGGGCAAACAATGCAAAAGCCAACTACAACATACATAGGCCTCTAATCTTACTTTTCCTTGATAACAAGCAATTCAATCCAGAAACTTTTGTGGACTTCTCTCGCTTTTATGCTTTGAAGATATCAAGGCCGAGAAAAAGATTTGAGTGTATTCATTCTAAACGTACCAAAGAGGGCCAACAGGAACTCAATTTCCTTTCCAAATTTTGGTGCATCAATGATAACTTTGTATGTTATAAGAATATGACATATGCACCTCCCTGTGAAGAATGTAACCCAGTTTAATATCCACTCCACTGTTACAATTCTGTGCCGGGTCGGGCCTTGGGTCAGGCCAGGCCGGGCCTCTCTTATGGGCCAAGATATGAGCTCCGACAAGTCCCTATATACTTGGTCAGGCCGGCCCGGGCCCAAGATTATTCGGGCCGGGCCGACACATGGGCCATTTTTTTGTGTCGGGCTAGTGTCGGGCTGGGCCAGTCCGACCCAATTGACAGGTCTATGAGTGTACGTGTGTTTTGACTTACGTGTATAGGAGACATACCCGGAAAGTTGTGAGGTTATTTGTAATAAATTCTATGTTTTGTCATGTATCATCACACAATACTATGAGTAAGGTACGTTGTGTTGGCACGAGCTTACGCATTCGGCTAGCTACCGATGCGAGCGGCTCGTGGGTCGGTATATATATTGAATTAAATTGAATCTAGCTAGTGACTTGCATAGAGATATAGACTGTCCGAGTCATGGATGTGATTTGTGCAAGACATGGATGGGAAAGACTATTAGTAGACGTATGAGACAGCCCCATATTGGCCTTATACTTACCCGGTTATGTGTTTATGGTTGCCCGATTATGGGATGTATTACTAGAGAATATATCCGGCAGCGGCCATAACTTTTTGTCAAATATGGTCTGGAGGTATGCTAATAATACTTAAGCCTCTAACGGATGCTATACTTTATTCCTCTACCTAATCATACGTGCCAAAGTCGTCTTCGACGTGCATACACAAAGATGGTTAGTGATCCCATCAGGCCCGGACTTTATATGAGGTCCATGAGGCAGTGGCCTCAGGCCCAAAATTTTAGAGGGCACCAATTTTTATATATATAT
Source organism: Iris pallida (assembly GCA_029216955.1). Classification (NCBI taxonomy): domain Eukaryota; kingdom Viridiplantae; phylum Streptophyta; class Magnoliopsida; order Asparagales; family Iridaceae; genus Iris; species Iris pallida. The sequence goes on from JANAVB010042418.1 coordinate 1,160,058, forward strand.
ATAGCTCACTTCGCTGCAGAGCATAGCAGCAAATAACCCAACGAAGAGCAGTAAATGGTCCAATGGATCCGAAATATTTTCTAGGTAAGGAATATATTTTCTTTTTTTTAGGGTTTTTAGAGTATGCGGCCGGCTGCTTGGAGAATTTCTTTCTTTCTTTTTATTCCAAACACAAGTTACTGTTGGAGTGGGTGGGGTTCCCAACCTATGTGGAGAATACCCCGGAGAGCGACGAGCGCCATCCGTGTGTCGGAGAAGCCCGGGGAGTGCATGGATCCTATTTTGGAACATATATAATAAGAAAATATATGATTGGATTTCTATATTTACTTTGATCATATATTTATGATTGGACCCTTCATATAGTATCTTTCCATATAATTGGACTTCCAATTATGGAAAGCCAATTATGATTGGATTTCCATTAAATATATGATTGATGTATATTGAAAGTTTACATATATATTAGCCTTCCATGTATGGATTACCAAGGGCTTATAAAAGGGTGATGCATGCTAGTTGTAAACTCATCTCAAAACAAGAGTGCTTACAATCTTTGAGAGAGAGAGAGAGAGAGAGGATTAAGGACTATTGTGAAGGAGAGATTGCATCGAATAATTTTTCGGCATCTCTTGTTCTTAGGAGTCCGTAATAAAAAATTCTCTTCTTTCAAGTGAGTTGTGGTGATCCGTGTTGGATCGGGAGGAGCTTGTAGAGGGTGTATTCCCTTTATTCCATTAGTGGAGGTTTTTCAGGGTTGGACTCCGATCGTTCTGTAGTTTTTTCCGCAAGGGTTTTCCACGTCAAAAATCTATGTCTGCGATTGTGTTTGGCATTTTTGGTTTGTGTGCTTTTGATCGGTTCTCTTGCAGGACTTTCTGGTTTGGGGGAACGGTTTCCGTGCTTCGTTCCCAACAGAGTGGTATCAGAGCTTTGGGTTCAAAGAAGTGTCAGAAGTTGACAGTCAAACCAGGAAGCAGAGATGGACACGAAGCCGGTGCGCATGGTGAACCTGAACGGTACCAACTACCATTATTGGCGGAGCAAGATGAAGGATTTATTGTTCGTCAAGAAGCTGTATCTTCCAGTATTTGCATCCGAGAAGCCTAGTGACAAATCCTGTGAGGACTGGAACTTCGAGCATATACAGGTGTGTAGGTACATGCGACAGTTTATTGACGAGAATGTGTACAACCACGTTTCCAATATTGAGCATGTGAAGACGTTATGGGATAAGCTAGAATCTTTGTACGCGAAGAAGATCGGGGTAAACAAGTTGTTCCTGATCCGGACGATGATGGGTCTGCGGTACAGTCTATTACAGATCACTTGAGTGATTTCCAAGGCATGGTTGACCAGCTGTCTTCGATGGGAGTCAAGTTCGATGACGAGGTTCAGGGACTATGGCTGCTGTGTACATTGCCAGACTCGTGGGAGACCGTACAAGTATCTATGATCGCTTCTGCTCCAGAGGGCATGGTTAGTCTGGAGTTTGCCAAGAACGGGGTGCTGAATGAAGAGATGCAGAGACATTCTTATGGCACTTTATCCACATCCCACCACTCAGAGGCATTGGTTTCAGAGAGCCGCGAAAGGGGCAAAAGCAGGGGTCCAGGTGGTGGCAGAGACAAGAGTAGGAAGAAGTCTAAGGGTCATTACGAGGACTCGAAATGTTACCACTGTGGCAAGAAGGGCCATATCAAGCGAAACTATTTCGCTAGGAAGAGAGAGAAGAAGGACGACAAGGGAAAGCAAGATGAGAATACTACAGCGGCGGCCTCGATGCATGGAGGCGATGTGATCATCGTAGGTGATGAGGTTATCACAAACCTCGCCTGCGATGATAATTCTTGGCTGGTGGACTCAGGGGCTTCAATGCACGTATCTCACAACAGGGTACTATTTGCCACTTACACGACAGGCGACTGTGGAGTGTTGAAGATGGGCAATAGAAATGTGTCGAAGGCATTTGCCGTTGGAGATGTACATTTGAGAACGAAGACGGGTGTAGTTCTTGTTCTCAAAGATGTTTATCATGTCCTTGATATCCGTTTCAACCTGGTATCGGTTGGAAGGTTGGATGATGAGGGATTTTTCAGTCTCTTCGGGAATAGTCAGTAGAAGCTTTCCAGAGGTTCGATGGTGATTGCCAGAGGAAACAAGAAGTCAAGTCTCTACTATATGGAAGGGAGTGCACATGGAGCACAGGAGGTGAACGCAGTCAGTGATGCGTCTACCGAGTTGTGGCACAGGCGGCTCGGTCATATCAGCGAGAAGGAGATGAGCTACTTGGTGAACAGAAAGGTGATTCCATGGCTCAAGTCTACAAAGTTGGAGAAGTGCACGCACTGCTTAGCTGGGAAGCAAAATAGGGTGTCTTTTCAAAGTCACCCAAGTTCAAGGAAGCCGGCGTTGCTCGAGTTGATTCACTCGGATGTCTGCGGTCCTATGAAGGTAAAATCTTTTGGTCGTGCTTCTTACTTTGTAATTTTTATTGATGACTATTCCAGGAAGGTTTGGGTCTATGCCTTAAAGACCAAGGATCAGGTGCTGCCTACTTTCAAAGAGTTTCAGGCCTCTGTTGAAAGAGAGACAGACAAAAAGTTATTGTGTGTTCGGTCCGACAACGGTGGCGAATATATTGGTCCCTTTGATGCTTATTGCAGAGAGCAAGGGATACGACACCAGAAGACTCCGCCCAAGACACCTCAGCTTAATGGTATAGCGGAGTGCATGAACATGACGCTGATGGAGAGGGTACGGTGTTTGCTGTCAGAAGTAAACTTGCCGGGCAGTTATTGGGGTGAGGCTTTTCTCACAGCTGCTTATGTTATAAATTTATCTTCTAGTGCTCCTTTACAGGGTGATGTGCCTGACAAAGTATGGTACGGCAAAGAGCCGTCATATAACCACCTGCGAGTGTTTGGTTGTAAGGCCTTCGTGCATGTACCGAAGGACGAGAGGTCCAAACTTGAGCCGAAGACGAGGCGATACGTCTTTGTCGGCTACGGTCGGGATGAGTTTGGCTATAGACTCTACGATCCGGTGGGAAGAAAGCTCTACAGAAGCAGGGACGTGGTATTCGTCGAGGATCAGACCATGACCAACACTCAGGATTCTGAGACGCCTTCTGAGGCTGAGGAATTGCCTGAGTTAGAGTCATTTTGCTTTGAGCAGTTTCCAGAGGACATCGCAGAGGATCCGATTATGGGGGATCCAGTACATGGAGTTACTTCCAACCTTGATCATTAGCCTGCTGATGGTGGTCAGGGTGTCCCTCAGGAGGATGAGCATACTGGGGAGGCAGTTCCTGAAGAGGAGGAGGCTGTTGGTATACAGAAAGCACCAGTGGCTCCAATGAGAATGAGCGACAGAGAGCATCGATCATCTACGAGATACTCACCGGGTGAGTATGTGCTACTGACTGATGGAGGAGAGCCCAAAAGTTTTGTAGAGGCTATGTAAGACGAACAAAGGTAGGAGGGGATGCAGGCTATGCAGGAGGAGATGAGTTCCTTATACGCCAATTCCACTTATGAGCTTGTGCGGTTGCCAAAGGGTAAGAAGGCTTTGAAGAATCGATGGGTGTTTAGAGTGAAGCATACGGATGATGCTACTCGCCCTCGATACAAAGCGAGGCTGGTAGTAAAAGGCTACGGTCAGCGGAAAGGCATAGATTATGATGAGATCTTTTCGCCTGTCGTCAAGCATTCGTCTATTCGGGTGGTGCTAGCATTAGCAGCCAGTCTCGACTTGGAGATCGAGCAGATAGACATAAAGACGGCATTCCTCCACGGTGATCTTGAGGAGGAGTTATACATGGAGCAGCCAAAGGGATTCTGTGAGAAGGGCAAGTCACATTTGGTCTGTCGGTTGAGAAAGAGCTTGTATGGTCTGAAACAGGCTCTGAGGCAGTGGTACAGAAAGTTCGAGTCGTTTATGGGGGAGCATGGTTATGTACGGATGACGTCGGATCAGTGTGTATTTGTGAGGTACTTTTTCGAGGATGATTTCATCATTTTATTGTTCTATGTTGATGATATGCTATTAGTGGATCGGAATGCCACTAGGATAGCGGAGTTGAAGCACCAACTGGGCGCGGCCTTCTCTATGAAGGATTTGGGCATAACAAAGGCTATTCTTGGGATGGAGATCAGCCGAGAGAGAGAGTCCAAGCTGCTACACTTGTCCCAAAAGAAGTACATTTATCGGGTACTTCAGCGTTTCGGGATGGACTGGTCGAAGAAAGTGAGTTGCCCCCTTGCGGCCCACTTTAAGTTCACTGAGGAGCAGTGTCCATCTACCAAGGACGAAAAAGAAGATATGGAACGGGTTCCATATGCCTCAGCTGTGGGAAGCTTTATGTATGCTATGGTGTGTACGAGGCCAAACATCGCTCATGCAGTTGGCACAGTTAGCAGGTACCTTTCAAATCCTGGAAGGGTACATTAGAGTACGGTCAAGTGGATTCTACGATACCTTTAGGCCACTGCTGATTGGAGACTTTCTTTTGGTGGTGACGAGCTGAAGATGGTTGGGTATACCGACGCTGATATGGCTGGAGATGTAGACACAAGGCGATCGACTTCGGGCTATGTGATGATGTTTGCTGGAGGAGCGGTATCGTGGCAGTCGCGGTTGCAGAAGTGTGTTGCCTTATCGACGACAGAGGCAGAGTACATTACGGCGACGGAGGCTTGCAAGGAGTTGCTGTGGATGAAAAAGCTGTTACAGGAAATGGGGCTGAAGCAAGATGAGTATACTTTGCTTTGCGACAGTCAGAGTGCTATTCACCTTGTGAAGAACCAGGCATTTCATAGTCGGTCCAAGCACATTGAGACTCGGTATCATTGGATACGAGATGTGGTTGAGAAGAAGGACGTGATGCTTGAGAAGGTCCATACTGATGACAATGGAACAGACATACTCACGAAGATTCTACCAAGGGGAAAGTTTGAGTACTGCAGGCGGATCATCGGGATGACGAGTTCCTCCACCTAGTTGTGAAGGGGGAGATTTGTTGGAGTGGGTGGGGTTCCCAACCTATGTGGAGAATACCCCGGAGAGCGACGAGCGCCATCCGTGTGTCGGAGAAGCTCGGGGAGTGCATGGATCCTATTTTGGAACATATATGGTAAGGAAATATATGATTGAATTTCCATATTTACTTTGATCATATATTTATGATTGGACCCTTCATATAGTAGCTTTCCATATAATTGGACTTCCAATTATGGCAAGCCAATTATGATTGAATTTCCATTAAATATATGATTGATGCATATTGGAAGTTTCCATATATATTAGCCTCCATGTATGGATTACCAAGGGCTTATAAAAGGGTAATGCATGATAGTTGTACTCATCTCAAAACAAGAATGCTTACAATCTTTGAGAGAGAGAGAGAGGATTAAGGACTATTGTAAAGTAAGATTGCTTCGAATAATTTTTCGGCATCTCTTGTTTTTCGGAGTCCGCAATCAAATTTTTTTTTCTTTCAAGTGAGTTGTGGTGATCCGTGTTGGATTGTGAGGAGCTTGTAGATGGTGTATTCTCTTTATTCCATTAGTGGAGGTTCTTCAGGGTTGGACTCCGATCGTTCCGTGGTTTTTTCCGCAAGGATTTTCCACGTCAAAAATATGTGTCTGCGATTGTGTTTGGCATTTTTGGTTTATGTGGTTTTGCTCGGTTCTCTCGCTGGACTTTCTGGTTTGGGAGAACGGTTTTCGTGCTTCGTTCCAAACAGTTACTAGTCTCACATAAGGTCGGCTCCTCCTTTTGGAATCAAGGAAAGGAATCATCCCTCCATTTCCCTCCACAACACAGGTGAGTCTTTCTTTCTTTTTTTTTATAAAATAATATAAATTGTTGTAAGTTTTATAATTTATTAATATTCTTTAAGGTGAAATATGTTCTTATTGTTTTTTTTGTAATTTATTAATATATTTTTTCCTCCAAAGATGTGTTCTAATTATATTTTTTATTAGTTTTTATAGGGGAAACTCCTATGGCCGGCTCCTGGAGTTCCTAGAAGATTTACAGTCCCCAGTCCCTCTACATAAGGTGAGCCTAGTAATTTATTAATGTTTTTTTGTATAAATTGTTGTTGATTATATTTAATTCTTTATTTATGGTTGACTAATTTATTTAAAAAATATATGTTTTAGCAATTTGATTACGTAGTGTTTTTTTTTGAAGCAATTTTGATTACGTAATTATTCCTACTAAGATTGAAAGCAACTAATAGAAAATTAGAGAAAAAGAATATTTTTATATTTATTGTTGATTGTTTATTATTAATTATTATTATTTATTGAAAAATTATGAAAATGTCATTTGATTGCATAGTATTCGTATCCATATTATCAAATTGAAAGTCATTTGGTATATTGTTATAATAAGTTTTATTTTTAACAATAAGAACAAAGTTTTTATCTCAAAATTAATAAAAATTTATAAAATATTATAAAATTATGTCTAAATGTATCGAATATATTATTTTATTTTTCATATTATTTGGTTTTCCGAAAGCAATAACTTGAATTTGTCAAAACCGTTGGCACATGTACTTATTATTATAAGAAGTCCAAAACCGATTCGGCTTCTCTCATCTCTTATTCATTCATTTTCTAGAGAAGCAAACATGCCTGCAACAAGAAAACAATTTGGTGATTTTTTTTACTATTATGAACATTAAGTTTTGATGGCACTATTTTCAGAGTTCGCCTCAGGCATCAAAAATCAAAAGTCTGGCACTGGATCCCATTATCATGTTTATTTATAGTTTATTATGTTTTTTTTCTTGTATCTTGCTACGTCCCTCCGTGGACATGGTTCTTTTTCGGATTCGGACGAGCACTTGTACCCTATAGTTTATGGACCAGGAATTGAGACAGGTTTCATTGCTGAAGACTTAGAGGTTGAGGAGTTTTCATGTTCGAGGGGTTGCAGATTTATTAGAGTCAGGAACATTTTATCTATCTAGCTAGCTATGCCCTGACTATTTCTTATTTCAGTTATTTACTATTTTCCAGCATTGTACTCTTATTTTCGTGGATATATTTTCGCTAGACTTTGACTGTTCCAGACAGATCTTTTGTATTGGATATCAGACTTATTTCTATTTTTATTCATATATTTTATTATATATATTTCTATCTATGTGTTGATGTTATTCTGTGGATGAGATTATAGTGGTTGTGATGTTGTTGTAGAGATATTAGATTACCTGTGACTGTTATATTGTGAATGTAGGATTTCAGTATACTACGATTAGGATAAGTCGATTAAATTGAGAATACTTATTCTAGCCGTATAACAGGCATGCTCATGTCTTGGGTTCCTAAGTATTTTGGAACTGAGCGTGATAATAACCGCAAGCAAAACAGACAAAATAAGCAATTGGCAAATTTTAGTGTTACGGACAATATGTTTAAATTTTTTTATTTTTAATATTCTAATTATATATTTAAATTCTATCATGGAAATTTTTATTTGCGATCAAGATTTTCTAACACTACAATCAGTGACACGTCATTGTAATATCATGGTGAAGGTATCAACAAAAAATTTGGATGATAAATAGTATCTTTTTGTAAAAAAAATTGTAATCCTTGAGTCAGAGAAAAGACAAATGATTGTCTCAAATTCTCAATAAAAAAAACTAAAAAAAACTAAAAAATAGTTTAAGAAATAAAAAGTTCAAAATATTTCTGGCATGTCCGAAATGAAAGTGCCGCCAATAAAAAGAAACTTCTCCAAGAAGTTCCTCACTCTCTTCCTTCTGCCATTCCCTCTCCCCCAAAGCCCTTCCTCACGCAAACCTCCACACCATAAATAAAATCCAAACCATTCTCTCCACGAAACCCTAATTTTTTCTTTCTTTCAAGAAGTTGCTTCGCATGGAGGAAGACTCGTCCTCTCCCTCGGCCTCCTCATCCCAGTCCCTCCTCCGCCGCGCCTCGTCCGGCGGGGAGAGCCGCGTGGCGGGTCTGCTAGGCCGCGCGGCCGGACTGCGGGGCGGCCGGCCGGCGCTGGTCCGGCAGTCGGCCGCGCTCCACCTGGAGGAGCGGCGCGCCGACTGGGCCCACTCGCGGTCCATGGTGGCACTCGGCATTGCCTGGAACCTCGCATTGGCCGTCGTCTCGGCGGTGACGCTGTTCCTTGCGGCGGACGAGGAGCCGGCGGTGCCGATAAGGGTTTGGGTAGGCGGCTATGCGGTGCAGTGCGTGGTCCATGTCGTGCTGGCGTGGGCGGAGCATCGGAGGAGGAGGAACACGGCGGCGGCGGCAGAAGGGGAGAGGGGGAGAGGGGGTTCGGTTGGGGCCGGCGGAGGCGGCGGTGGCAGCAGCACGGAGGAGAGCGAGGAGGATGGGAGGGGAAGGTCGAATCAGCGGTCCAGGTAGCGGTTTCTTGATTCTTGATCAAACCAGGGTTAGCTTTTCTGTAGCAATTGTTTATTAAGTTAAGTTAGTGAATTATTAAGTTAATGCCGTTGATTCTATTGAAAGAAGGAGGTTATTGTGTAAAATAGGAGTGCATGATAAATGTAGAATTCAACTAAATATTTGTTATTTGGATTCACTTTCTTTGTCACATATGGTTCTTTTAATCAATTGTGATTGAATACCTGGAGGATTTTTATCATTATTTAAAGCACTTCAAAATTGGTAACTGTGAAGTTTCCACCTATGGCTTTTAGGAAGTCTTTGATCAGATATGATATGTGGTATCACATTCACTTGGCAGTCTAAGTATTGAATCACTTATGCTTGTTGGGAAAGAACATCAAAAACTTAAAATAATCAACATTGCATATTGTTTTTTGGTAGAAATGTTGTGTATATAATGTGAAATGTGAAGCTTCAGGCAGGTGTAACATTTTTTATACTGCTTTAGAACAATTTTTTTAGTTTGAGAGTTTCAGTTTCTTCCAAATGTATTTCTTTAGCCTGTGTTCCTGCATACTTTAGCAGTGTTATGTGTCTTATCTCTTATTTTTGTTGAGATAAGTGAATGTGTCTATGTTGTGTCGACTAGCTAAATGGTATGTAATTTACATTGATTCTTGATCGACATAGCGCAATGGTCAATATATTGGACCATGGTATATGGGTTGTTTATGGCTTTTTTGTTATTTGATTGTGGCTTTACCACGTACTCTTGTTTTTTTGCCTTCCTACCTATCTTTACAGTAATTTATAACTAAACCTTCTTCACTGCTATTCAGCTTCACTAACTGGTCCACCTTACTGGTTTAGATTTAGGACTATGTACTTTTTTTATCTTCCGACCTTATCTTTACAGTAATTTAAACTAAATTTTCTTCATTGCTATCCAGCTTCATTTTTTTTTGCTTTCCTACCTTTTGTTTACATTAATTTATGACTAAACCTTCTTCACTGCTATTCAACTTCACTAACTGGTCCACCTTAATACTGGTTTGGCATTAGGACTATGTATGTAAGATGCCATTGGCGGGTTATAGTTCTTTTTACAGAAAATTGCATAGGAAGTATTGAAGTTATTATTAATTGCGTAAAAGACACAAACTTTGCTGTATTCGTAAACACAACCCCAATACGTCATTCCTAAGGATGTAAACACTGATCTGTGAGAGAAAAAAAACCAACTTGTCAATAAATCCAATGTTTACAAATGACGTAAATTTGATATATATTATTTTTTTGACACTGGATTTCTTGATTCTTTATCAGATTTCTTATCGAGAGGGGAGAGTAGCCTGACCGGCAGAGTGGGCCTCGCAGCCACGGTCGTGGGGGATGAGGATGCTGCCGACGATGAGGGGGAGGTCCGGCTCGAGGATGTGGAGGTCGAATATGTGTTTGATGCGGAATGAGAGGGAGGGGGAGGGAGTTGGGGAGGGACAGAGGGTTGGCAGAGGGGAGGGTTGGGGAATCGACGGTGTCCGAGGCACGGAGATAAAGAAGGGATGGACAGATGGATCGAGAGCGGAGGGAAATAAGAGAGGAGGAGAAGAGTGGGGTCCTTGGTGTTAGGGAGGTTGTGGTGCACTGCTGGTGGTGGAAGGAGGAGGAAATGGGAGGAAGAGTGATGAAGAAAGAGAGAGAGAGAGAGAGAGAGAGAGAGAGAGAGAGAGAGAGAGCAGTGATCGGAAGTCAAATGTTCGATTTATGTTATCGAATTTACATCCTTCCTAAGGACGTAAATTGACAAGTTTTTTTCTAATTTTTTCCTCTCAAAAATCAATTTTTTATAATTTTTTTCTCTCACAAATCAATTTTACGCCCTTAGAAATAGCGTATTGGGATGGAAGGATGGATCGAGAGCGAAGGGAAATAGGAGAGGAGAAGAGTGGGGTCCTTGGTGGTAGGGAGGTTGTGGTGGTGGTGGAAGGAGGAGGAAATTGGAGGAAGAATGATGAGAAGAGAGAGAGAGAGAGAGAGAGAGAGAGAGGGAGAGAGGTTATCGGAAGTCAAATGTTTGATTTATGTTGTCGAATTTACATCCTTCGTAAGGACGTAAATTGACAAGTTTTTTCTAATTTTTTTCCTCTCACAAATCAATTTTACGTCCTTAGAAATGGCGTATTGGGATTGCGTTGACAAATACAACAATGTTTGTGTCTTTTACACAATTAATAAACTTCAATACTTCCTATGCAATTTTATGTCCTTTTTATGGCTATTAACTACCCTGGAAGGTTGGTCCAATGTTTTAAAGATCTTGCTTCATCATTCATGTTACTTTATAGTGCCATGGTAACTAGTATAATGTCCTTTTATTTTGGCTCATCTCAACACTTTCTATGCCTTTCAGCTACCTGCCATGTCTTTTCTAGTGGTAATAGCAAAAAAATTCCTTAAGGCCATTCATTAATGACCCATGGGCTACTAGCACCAAGACCCCTCCCATTTAATTGTTGTCCGGGATAGGAATCAAACCCATGCCCATTCCTCCCTTCCCTTACAAGTGGTAAGAGAAGCTGGTTGAGTGTTCCTCGCCAAGAGGCCTGTACCACCCCCTTCACTGTTGCTAATTCAAACTCTACATTCTCTAGACAAATTGGCAACTGCGTGCCTCATTTTTTGTTTTGCTCCTGGCAAGTTCTTTGGTATTACACACATCAGAGTATTTTTGTTCCTTAATATCACAAGGTCCAAGGAGTTAGTTCCTTAGTTTGTAGCCGCCTATTATTATTTTCATAAAAAGCTGCATGTGCGTGGACTAAAAGTACACATACAATTTAGTTTTAATTTAATCGTTATTTTCTACTAGTCTTTCCATTGATTATCCCTGGAGTATCTACTGGTGTTGCATCTTGTGTCTTCATGATCTACATTAACTATATAGTCTTTAGCTTTATGTGCTGGAGAACGTATCATTCTTCCCAACCTTGGGCATCAAATTCATTCCGTATGCTTCGGAAAAAGAACTGCTTACAAAAATGTCTGTGTGTGCACGCGTATGGAAGGAATCTGTTGTGAGTCATTGTTGAGAACCAATAAGGGACTTTAGTCCCACATTGGAATATGTAGTATGAAGAGGAGTTGGAACCTCTATAAGTAGCAAGTAGTAGCCCATGAATAAAATCATCCCATTATTCATTTCTACATGGTATCAGAGTCATAACTCATCTACCCCTCTCTCTCCAAACAAAAAAATCCTTCCGCTGCCCCCCCCCCCCCCTCCCGTGCACCCCGCTGCCCTCCCTCCCCCCCCCGGTTGCTGATCCCGTAGAGAGATCACCAACCCTCCCTTCCCGGTTGTTGATCCCATAGAGAGATCACCAACCCCCCCCCCCCCCCTCCGCTGCCGGATTACCCCTCACCCCACCCCCCGTCACCCCCCTCCCGATGTTGCCGAACCTCATCACTCTGATTCTGATGCGGATCTCTCTGACTTGGATGGTATGATCTCTCCACCACCTATTGCTCCCTTAAGGAGATCTTCTCGCATCAATGCGGATAAGGCTCCTAGTCGTTATGATGATTATGAACATGACATTGACAATTTCTTGTCTTATTCTAACATTTCTCCGAATTATCGAGCCTTCATTGCATCGTTTGACTCTACTTCTTTGCCTAAGTGTTAGCAGGAAGCAAAGAAAGATCCAAGATGGAAAGCTGCAATGATGAAAGAACTTGGGACACTAGAGAAAAATAAGATATGGGAGCTGGTTCCATTACCCAAATGGAAGAAAACTGTGAGATGCAAATGGGTCATTACCCAAAGGGAAGTAAACTGTGGGATGCAAATGGGTGTACACAGTGAAGGAGACGCCAGAAGAAAAAGTAGAGCGGTACAAGACGAGGTTGGTTGCAAAAGGATACACAATCATATGGCATCGACTATGATGAGACGTTTGCCCCAGTAGCGAAAATGAGCACAGTAAGAACTCTGGTTTCCATTGCAGCAAACTATGGGTGGAAGCTATACAAATTAGATGTGAATAATGCCTTTCTCCACGGGGACCTGCAAGAAGAAGTGTATATGGAGCTCCCGCCAGGATGCTACGCGACAGAATCAGACGGAGGGACGTCGCATGGAAAAGTGTGGAAACTAAAGAAGTCGCTATATGGGCTCAAGCAATCTCCTCGAGCCTGGTTTGACAGATTCAGAAAGACTGTTACTGGCATGGGATACCATTAAACAAATACAGATCATACAGTCTTTCTTCAGCATGAAAGAGGCCACATTACTATACTTGCTGTATATGTGGATGATATAGTAATCACAGGTGATGATGAGGTCGAGATCACTAAGCTGAAATCAAAACTCGCGAAGGAGTTTGAGGTGAAGGGTTTAGGAGCGATTAGGTACTTTCTGGGTATCGAGGTGTGTGACGGCGAACAAGGAATTGTTCTCTCACAAATAAAATACGCACTAGATCTGCTAAAGGAGACATGGATGCTGGGATGCAAAGCAGCAGTCACTCCAATCGACCAGAAGTGCAAGTTGGGAGCAGAAGCATGAGAGCCAGTTGATCGTAAAAGGTATCAAAGACTTGTAGGGAGATTGATTTATCTGGGGCACACTCGCCCTGATATCTCATTTGCGGTGAGTGTAGTGAGTCGCTACATGCATGATCCAAGAACGGGTCATATGGAAGCAGTGTTTCAGATCTTGAGATATCTGAAAGGGCTATGGTTCAAGAAGAACGGACGCATAGATGTTGATGTGCTAAAGGAGACATGGATGCTGGGATGCAAAGCAGCAGTCACTCCAATTGACCAGAAGTGCAAGTTGGGAGCAGAAGCAGGAGAGCCAGTTGATCGTGAAAGGTATCAAAGACTTGTAGGGAAATTGATTTATCTGTGGCACACTCGCCCTGATATCTCATTTGCGGTGAGTGTAGTGAGTCGCTACATGCATGATCCAAGAACGGGTCATATGGAAGCAGTGTTTCAGATCTTGAGATATCTGAAAGGGACGTCGGAAAAATGGCTATGGTTCAAGAAGAATGGACGCATAGATGTTGAGGGATACTACGATGCAGACTGGGCGAGTTGCATAGACGACAGAAGGTCTACCACGGGGTACTGTGTCTTTGTAGGAGGAAATCTGGTCTCATGGAGAAGCAAGAAATAGTCAGTGGTAGCACGGTCGTCAGCTGAAGCAGAATACAGAGCAATGGCTCTGGGAGTGTCAGAGTTACTGTGGGTGAAAGCACTGCTGACAGAGTTGAAGCTGGATAAGGGAGCACCGTTACATCTTCTGAGCGATAGTTAAGCTGCAATAAGTATAGCCAACAATCCAGTTCAGCACGACAGAACGAAGCACATCGAGATCGATCGATTCTTCATCAAAGAGAAGCTGGAACAAGGGATACTGAAGATTGACCATGTTCACTCAGAAGAACAAGTTGCAGATTGTCTGACTAAAGGTCTTAGTTCATTGAGTCTGTCAAAGCTATGTAACAAGATGGATGGAGATGATTAATATCTTTCTCCCATCTTGAGGGGGAGTGTTGAGAACCAATAAGGGACTTTAGTCCCACATTGGAACATGTAGTATGAAGAGGAGTTGGAACCTCTATAAGTATCAAGTAGTAGCCCATCAATAAAATCATCCCATTATTCATTTCTACAGTCATGTAAGTATTCAGATGGTATTTCATTTATTTTAGTTTATTGCAGGGCATGTTAGGATGTAATCTGTTCATGAGATTGTCACTCGTCTAATGAACTAAAATCATTGTTTTTTTACTTTGCCCCAATTTTCATGTTTTTTTTCATTTTTTTCCAGTTGATTATTGTTATTGATGAGTTTATTAGAGCTACCATTATTGACCTGCTGTTTTTATATGCCCCTTTTTAATACAAGTGTGTTAACCTTTCAGTTTTGCCAGACGATGCGAACATACTACTACAATAGCATCTTTCCTCTGGTGGATTATTGGCTTCTATTGGATGATATCTGGTGGTAACACTCTTTTGCAAGATGCTCCTGGTCCTAGGCGGCTCTACTGGTAATGGTCATTACTATTTATGCCTCTGACTGTCTGTTGGCTTAATTTAATTTTTTGGTGCAAAGCTCCAAGCATGCAATCAAGGCAAGAGGATGGCTCACCATAATGCCTACAAACTTTTTTCAGGCAGGACAACCCTCACTGGTGCTTCATTTGCACTAAGAAAACTAAGGGGTTCAAAATTTTGATTAGAATAGGAAGACTAGAATTTTCTTAGGGAGTCAGGTAAACCAGAGAACCAGTTGAACATTTAGAATAATGGCTACTTTTCCCATTTGAAACGTAAATAGGCAAACTCTAACATTTGTCCTTTTGACCGTTTGTTTGGCGAGAACGGCAAACGCTGGGAACCAAATGAGGTGCACTCTGCCTTTTCCTGAAACTATTCAGGTAGAAAAAGAGACATGTTAAGGTACATTCCAAAAAGATGATGAACTCACAAAATAACATAATATAATTCCATGTTTTTTTTTCCGGGAACTTTATGTTATATATAAACAACAAATATATATCTTAGCTCCAGGATATATGAATGACGATATCCATTTATCAGAGACTGACCTACATGACATTCAAATTCATGCCTATCTTACATGCTTATGTTTTGTAAGCATCTATTGCTGTGCACAATCAGCAATTCCTGACATATTGTTTCTCGTTTGTCATGGTGACTCTTGGCAGGGTGACGGCCACTTTTCTGTCACTTGATGTACTCTACGGCATCTTATGTGTGGTTTTGGTCTTCTCAATGACGATTGCACTCAACTATTGCTTGCCTTTCTTTATTTCATTTCTTGATGCTATTTCTCCAGGCCAGGTAAGAACGAAAACCTTTACAGTTTCCGACGGAAATGTGTTTTCTAAAGCTATTATTAAAGTCCACAGTGGCTATCATTTATGCTTTTATCATTTATGTACAGAGAGGTGCATCAGATAGAGATATTAGCATGCTTCCAAGATATAGATATGTTCGAACGATATCTGTTCCTATGCCTAACAACACTGGAAGTTCCACAGACGAACAAGTTATTGTACCAGAGAACGAGGTAATTTCTCATTTTTCCTTGACAGAAAGTCATGGGTGGTGTCATTGGATTTTTCTTTTAAAGATAAAAGCTGAAACAATCCATTATTAGTTATGACTTGACAGCATATGCCTTTATTCATAATTATGTAAATTCTGATAGAAGATAATATGACAATGCATTTTGTTTCACTTCATCATGGTAACAAGAAATTTGGTTCATATAATATTTAAAACAGACTTTGTTATATAATACTATTTACTGACAAACAAGGTTCTTAAGAGTACTAGATGGCGGGTGGTTCAGGGGAGTCTGGTGCTGTCAGGTCGTCCAGCTCTGCCAAATTGTCGGGCCTGTAAGGCGTAACCATGTCAAATCATTTTCAGTTGTGTTTTGGAACTCTTTGGAACAATGCAACCATTCAAAAATGTTCTAGAAAGGGTCATGTCTTACACGCTTGCTGAGGAAGTATGGTGTTGGATACATGTCAGATGCGGGTACGGCCTTTTTGACTTATCATCCATAGGGAGGAAGATACAATTGAGATTGTTATAAAGTTGCATTCTTTTGAAGTGTAGGTCCTTGCTAGAACTATTTGCAATCTAGTACTATCAAAGGCATGCATAAATATAGTTATCATTATGATTGGAATGAATGTAATATGTATATAATGTGCATATATTATTGTATCCGTGTCATATCACCATCCTAAGTTTTTTAAATATGATGTATTGTGAATCCTTATTGTCTGTATTGTGAATCCTTGTTGGCATCTACGCAACCTAGGTGAGCATGCATTCACCTAGGTGAATCCTTATATATCCGGATAATCTGTTTTGACACAAAGCTAAACTTTCTAAAGAGAAATTCTGGATCAGGGCACTTTTGACCTCTATATAGTGAATATGGGTTACAGTAGGTTAATGTTTTTGTTTGGTATCTTAATCAGGAGTTGTGACATTTTGTTTTAGAGTTTTATAGCCCTGCCACTTACGGAGGTTGGATCACTGGGTGCAAATCTTTCTGAAACAATCTAATATTGAACTGCTTGCTCTGTGGGAAAGTTTATGGTTGAAATTTTCCTCTCATATTTGAGCAGCGTTTATCTGTTAATTTCATTATTTTCAGAATTGTTGTATCTGCCTGGAATCTTACGAAGATGGAGTGGAGCTACATTCACTGCCCTGTGACCATCATTTCCACGCCAAATGCATTGAGAAATGGCTTCGCATTAACCCAACCTGCCCTCTTTGCAAGTACAACATCCTCTAGCGCGACAATGACGAACCAGTTTGAATGTACAAAGTCATCCTTTTTGCACATTTTACTCGTTGTTACTTGATATATAGAAAGATCCAGCAGTAGTGCAAAGGAGAGAGAGAGAGCTGCACCTGCTCGTGAACGGGATTAGTATCATAACAGAAAGTCATGGGTGGTTCAATTACTAGCAGCAGGTCCGTGTATAAAATGTCAATATATGTTGCTTCTGCCTTGATCTGTTGTGTAGCTCCTGAATGATCACATATGTACTGATAGCAGGTTCAGTTAGTAGCATACTACACAGTGCAACAGTTTCAGTAATGTTTCTTTAGCATCATTGATAAAGGCACAACACATTTTTTTGTTAGGGGAGCATCATAATTTTGGCAGTTGTAATTTGTTAAGGTCTGCAAAAATTCTGAAAGTCCTAAGCATAGCAAGGTCGGTCAAAATTTTGGTCGTCCTCCAGTGAACTAGGACCGTCAAAATTTGATGTTCCTTAAAAACTTCGTTAATCGTGTACCACCGTTGGTGGACAAGTCTAGTGTTTTTATTACTACATTGCAATTCGGATTGATGAAGACAATACATAACTTATTGATTGGATGTGTCCGCTGGTTCCAGGCTATTGTGAAGGTTTCTTGCTCTCGAAGGGCCCATTCTTTTGGATATCAACAGAACATTACCGATCTGAACTAGGGGTTAGCATTATTCTGTTTTAGACTGAGAATCGAACCGAATAATAAGAGGTTCAGTTCAGTTTGAAAAAATATTTGGTTCAAAAATATTTGGTTCGGTGTAGAAAGGGTCAAGGCGAAGGAGGTCAGCCACTCATCTTAGTCTTTGCTTCAGGCAAGGGACTGGTTGGCTGCGCTTAGACGTCGCCTACGCGATCACCTGCAATCGCATAAGTAAATGATTAGAATACTGTATTATTCAAGGAATTTGATACGAATGCGAAATTAAAAACGCAAGCCATGAAAATCATCGAAAACATTCACGAAAATGCATTCACGAAAATCAAAGCCAAAGCAAGTGCGGCATGAAAATCAT
The DNA here is from genome assembly GCA_029216955.1 of Iris pallida. Classification (NCBI taxonomy): domain Eukaryota; kingdom Viridiplantae; phylum Streptophyta; class Magnoliopsida; order Asparagales; family Iridaceae; genus Iris; species Iris pallida. Next base: position 1,177,848 of record JANAVB010042418.1, read on the forward strand.
AGCCACGGGAGGTCTCTCCCGACTCAGCTGCAGAGCCAATCCTTGAGACGCAACCCACTGAATATGGGACTTGATTCCAAAGAATCCTTTCCATAACGAGAAAATGATCTTAATTTAATCGTTCTTGTTCGACCGATTCAACCGATCCCGATCTATCGGTCCCGACTGAATCGGTAGCGACAATATTTCTTTTTTGCGCACCTCGTGGACGGAAATGGGGCACGATGTAGGGATGGGGCACTATAGCCTCTGCCCCTCCTGCTCCTCCTACTGCACCACCTCCTCCACCTCAAACTTATCCTATGTTATTTGAGGGCCTCCATTAGCATTTGGATGACATACAGCGTGCTCAACTGGATGAGCATAACTCTTTGCGAACGTTTATGATCGAGACATTGAAGGAACAAAGTTCCGAGATGCCATTCGGTTTCAGGCACTTGCAAACTCCTTTGCGGATCGACATTTCGCTCAGACTAGTCAGCATGCTAGTTCTCTTCTATGAGATTCTACTGACTCTGGTTACCGCTATGATGATGAGGCAGTTCATCACTACTTCAACCCCGGTAACGCCTATGATTGGTACCGTAGTTCTGGTGCTACTCTACATCCATCTCATGGAGGTGATACTTCTGGTGTTGGACCTTCTGGACATGGTGCTGATGTTGATCGTGCTGACGATAATTTTGTTTAGATGAGGACTTGATCAAGATGCTACAATATTTTTCTAGATGTTATCTTTTTAGACTCTGTTTATGTCTATGTGTTCTTGGAAATGTTCCTACATTCCAATGTAGTATTACTTTCTTTTATGGACTTCTATGTATGACTGTTTGAGATGCTGGGTTTGTTGTTCCAAACTCTTTTTTATCTTTATGCATTTTTATTTCAGTATTTATTGTCTGTTTTTGTATGCACTTATGCTTAGCATTATCTTTAGCTACTGCTTCAAATCATAAACTGCTTGTAAAATTTATTTATTTTCTTTATATTATCTCTGCGTTTCTTCAACGTTTGTTTCTTATGCATGAATTTCGGGAGAGCTTATCTCTTTGCAATTATTTTGCTAAGTGACACCAGGGGAGAAAATGATCTAATATTTTTTTCAGGTTAAATATCTGGCAATATGCTACATTACCAAACAAAAATGTTTTGATATTTTTGTTCGAATCAAGACCAAGATGTTATATCGGTCAAGATTTGTCAATTTCTAAAGTGGAGGAGATTGTTGGCCCATTGGGCATGGTCGAACCGGATTTTAATAATTGATCTAACCATGTCTCGATATAAGAGCTACTTGGATGAACAGCGACAGCCTGTGCCTGTTATCATTCAAGACTTTAGAACTTTGAGTTGTATTTGTGGTTACGTATGTATTTTCAATTATCGATGTACTTTTGTATTTTATTGAGTCTAGGAATATAATGTAAACTGTACCGTACTAGCAAATAGGCTACCCAAGAAACGTTTTCAAAATACCCCTTTTTATTTTGAAAACAAGCCCACACAAAGACCAAACTACCTCCTAAATTCTTGACCTTTTTATTTTGAACGTTTGTTTGGCAAAATAACATAATATGATTACCCTGTTTTTTTTTTCCGTGAACTTTATGTTATATATAAACAACAAATATATATCTTAGCTCCAAGATATATGAATGACTATAGAAAATAATAGTTGGATGAATTTTATTGATGGACTACTTCACTACTTATAGGGAGTCTAGCTCCTCTACATACTACATATTCCGATGTGGGACTAAAAGTCCCTTATTGACTCTCAACACTCCCCCTCAAGATGGGCGATAGATATTGATCATCCCCATCTTGTTACATAGCTTCGACAGACTTAATGAACTAAGACCCTTAGTCAGACAGTCTGCAACTTGTTCTTCTGAGCGGACATGGTCAATCTTCAGTATCCCTTGTTCCAGCTTCTCCTTGATGAAGAATCGATCAATCTCGATGTGCTTCGTTCTGTCGTGCTGAACGAGATTGTTAGCTATACTTATTGCAGCTTGACTATCGCTCAGAAGACGTAATGGTGCTCCCTTGTCTAGCTTTAACTCTGTCAGCAACGCTTTCACCCACAGCAATTCTGACACTCCCAGAGCCATTGTTCTGTATTCTGCTTCAGCTGTCGACCGTGCTACCACAGACTGTTTCTTGCTACTCCATGAGACCAGATTTTCTCCTAAAAAAACACAGTATCCCGTGGTAGACCTTCTGTCGTCTATGCAGCTCGCCCAGTCTGCATCACAGTATCCCTCAACTTCTATGCGTCCATTCTTCTTGAACCATAGCCCCTTTCCCGGCGTTTTTTTCAGATACCTCAAGATCTGAAATACTGCTTCCATATGACCCTTTCTTGGATCATGCATGTAGCGACTCACTACACTCACCGCAAATGAGATATCAGGGCGAGTGTGTCCCAGATAAATCAATCTCCCTACAAGTCGTTGATATCTTTCACGATCAACGGGCTCTCCTGCTTCTGCTCCCAACTTGCACTTCTGGTCAATTGGAGTGACCGCTGCTTTGCATCCCAGCATCCCTGTCTCCTTCAGCAGATCTAGTGTGTATTTTCTCTGTGAGAGAACAATTCCTTGTTCGCCTTCACACACCTCGATACTAGAAAGTACCTCATCGCTCCTAAATCCTTCACTTCAAACTCCTTCGCGAGTTTTGACTTCAGTTTAGTGATCTCGACTTCATCATCACCTGTGATCACTATATCATCCACATATACAGCAAGTATAGTGATGTGGTCTCTTGCGTGCTGAAGGAAGACCGTATGATCTGCATTTGTTTGACGGTATCCCATGCCTGTAACAGCCTTTCTGAATCTGTCAAACCAGGCTCGAGGAGATTGCTTGAGCCCGTATAGTGACTTCTTCAGTTTATACACCTTTCCTTGCGACGTCCCTCCGTTTGATTCTGTCGTATAGCACCCAGGCGGGAGCTCCATGTATACTTCTTCTTGCAGGTCCCCATGAAGAAAGGCATTTTCACATCCAACTGGTACAGCTTCCACCCATAGTTCGCTGCAATGGAGACCAGAGTTCTCACGGTGCTCATTTTTGCTACTGGGGCAAATGTCTCATCATAGTCTATTCTATATGACTGTGTGAATCCTTTTGCAACCAGCCTCGCCTTGTACCGCTCTACTTTTCCTTCTGGCGTCTCTTTCACTGTGTACACCCATTTGCATTCCACAGCTTTCTTCCCTTTGGGTAATGGAACCAGCTCCCATGTCTTATTTTTCTCCAGTGCCCCAAGTTCTTCCATCATTGCAGCTTTCCACCTTGGATCTTTCTTTGCTTCCTGCCAACACTTGGGCAACGAAGTAGAGTCTAACGATGCAATGAAGGCTCGATAATTCGAAGAAATGTTAGAATAAGACAAGAAGTTGGCAATGTCATGTTCGTAATCATCAAAACGAGCAGGAGCCGTACCCGCATTGATGCGAGAAGATCTTCTTAAGGGAGCAATAGGTGGTGGAGAGATCATACCATCCGAGTCGGAGAGATCCGCATCAGAATCCGAGTGATTCAGTGCGGGGGCAACATCTTCAGGAGTTGGAGCATGAGTAGACGAGGGATTTGGTACAGTAGGCACAGGGCACGGCATAGGCACAGTACTGGACTTCTGTTGTCTTCTTCTGTAGACTTGGAGCTCCTTTTCCCTTGTCTGCTGCTCCCCCTGCGTAACATATGTATCATCTTCTTCATTCTCTGTATCTGAGTCACTGTGCTCTCCCCCTTTCGTCCAGTTTTCTACAACCGGACACGAAACCGATCCGACGACCACATTTGGGCTTATTATCTCCCCCTCACATCGAACACCATCTGTGTTAGGTATGTCACCAAATGCTGAACCTTCATCCGAACCATAGTATGGTTCGAGTTCTCTGAATGTAACGTCCATGCTGACAAACATCTTTCGCTCGACTGGACTCCAACAGGCATATCCCTTCTGAGTCGCCGTGTAACCGACAAAGACACATTTAACTGCCCGAGGATCCAGTTTGCCAACGCCTGGCCTATTATCTTGGACAAAGCACACACATCCAAAAACTTTCGGTGGAACAGTGTATGTAGTTGCCCCAGTAAGCATCTCCAACGGTGTCTTCCAGTCCAATACTTGAGATGGCATTCTGTTGATGAGATAAGAGGCCGTCAATATAGCCTGCCCCCATAAGTGTTTCGGGACATTCATAGCCAGCATCATCGTTCGTGCGACTTCTAGCAGGTGTCTGTTCTTTCGTTCAGCCACACCATTTTGTGCCGGAGTATAAGCACATGAAGTTTGATATAGTATTCCATGAGTGGAAAAATACTCAGCAACCCGCTTATTAGTATACTTCGTCCCATTGTCAGACCGGAAACACTTAATTTTAGCGTCATATTGTGTTTCCACCCGTCGATGAAAGTCCCGAAAGGCCTCAAGGACGTCACTTTTATTCTTCATAAGGTAGACCCATGTCACGCGGGTATAACAGTCAATAAAGGTGACGAACCATCGAAAACCGTTAATTCCGGTTGTAGGACAAGGGCCTCATACGTCCGAATGTATCATGTCAAAAGCAGCTGAACTCCTATTCCCCGAGCTCACATACGAGCTTCTGGTATGTTTTCCCAACTCACAAGCATCACAAAATAACTTCTCTTTATCAGCCCTTTGATATAAGGATGGATACATTCGACTAATAACTTGAAAAGAGGAATGACCGACACGCTGGTGGTGGAGTAGAAAGTCGGCTTCAACACTGCGACAGGAAGCTTCTGGTGGTGCGACTGCGACCAAGGATACCAATGCGTTGTCCAGTCCAGTCCTGTCTAAATACCACAGCCTCTTATGCCATGTGCCAGTCCCAAGTCGTCGTCCTGTCCCCTTCTCCTGAAAAGTCACCGTAGGAATGTCAAAGAAAACAGTACAGTTAAGATCAAGTATAATGACACTAATGGACAGAAGATTGACAGGAAAAGATGGAGCATGTAAGACATTGGTTAGAGTGATGGAAGGGGTGCATGCGACAGTGCCTTTACCCACTACAGGGTTGGATGTACCATCAGCAGTCTGAATACTCTCCGGCAATGGTAGGTGCGTATAGTCCTGAAACGCACCACGGGATCCCGTGACATGGCGAGATGCCCCAGAATCTATTATCCATCCTGGCTAATGGACAGATGCAAGAGCACGTGCAGGATTACCGGTGCTGGTTTGGGCAAAGCAAGTGATGAGATCCCCCGAGGTAGAAGACGCCCCAGGACTGTCGGCCGAACCCAGCTTTGTGCCTCGCAACTTCTCAAGGAACTTCCGCTCAAGCGGGGTTATTTCAGCCGGTTGATTCTCTCCCCCTGCCTCCACCAGATTCGCTTTGTGTCCTCCCCGTCTACCAGCATATCCTCCTCTACTACCACGTCGGCCTCCACGACCCCGTCCTCGATCAGTAGACTGATTTTGCAAGGTTTTTGGACAAAATCGGATATAATGTCCGGAGTCACCACAATTGTGGCAAACACCACCAACAGATGGAGGTTGATTGAAGGCAGTAAGGGCAGACTTTTCAACCTCGGCTCGCTCCCCCTGGTAGGAGCCCTTGTTGGGCATCAACTTCAGTCGAGCTTCTTCCTGTGTCATGACGGCTATAGCTTCTTCCAAGGTCGGAAGCGTGGGTTGGGATAGGAGGATATTCCGTCTCTGCTCAAATACAGGGTGTAGACCCTTCAGGAATTTCATCATACGCTGCCGGGAAATATAAGCCAGGAATGTCTGAAAGTACTTCGCGAATGCCGGTTCGACTTGTGCATCTTCCATCCCAAGAGGATCATAATGATCCAGATCAGACCAGTACTTCTTCAACAGGGCCGCATACTCAGAGATGGTACGTTCGTCTTGGACCACCCTATCGAGTTCATCTTGCAGTTGAAAGACTCGCATATGCAAACTCCTTGGCGGAGTGATCGGCCGGCGCCTTGGCTTGGCCAGTGACATAGCCAACCAAGCCATGTCCCTTCAGTGTCCGCATCGCCTGTCGCGACCACTTTAAGTAGTTGGACGTTCCTTCCAACTTCGTCTCCAGCTTCTCCAATTTCCCCATTTTATAAGGGGACGGATCCACATCAGTATGGATCACACGTGGGGTTACCTCGGTTAATCTTTTCGATAAGATATCATCAACCAAGGCCTTCATCTCGTCGGCCGTCAGTTTGCCACTGATCGAATCCATGGCTGCTTCAACTGTGAACCCTATTCGTCGTCTTCGCCGGCTTCTTCGACGTCGGAGGCGGCAACTTCCCCAACTTCGTCTTCGTCGTCTTCGTCTTCGTCGTCTTCTTCGACGTCACAGACTTTACGAATGCGCTACTAACTTGGCCAGCACCGGCACGCGCATGTAAAGTGAACACGTCAGGACACCAGAGAAGACATGATCAGTCTCTGTATAGATCCCAATGTGAAGGAGGAATAACAAAATAAACATTTGTTAGTTCCAAACGGCGCAATCTAGGAACAGAGTCGGTGCAAATAAATATTTGACATCTCGACTGTCTTCGAAATACGCCGTTTTTTTTTGTTCTTGTTTTTGTTTTTTTTTTGTTTTTTTGTTTTTTTTAAAACTAGGTTAGGGTTAGGGTGTGGATGGGGCTGCTAGGGCTAGGGTTAGGGTTTCCATGGAGAGGGTTAGGGGCTGCTAGGGCTAGGGACCTAGGGTTAGGGGGGGCGGCAGGGGGTGGGGGGGTCGGCTGCTGCGGGAGAGGGGGGGGGGGGGCGGCAGGGGGTGGGGGGGAGGGTCGGCTGCTGCGGGAGAGAGGGGGGCGGGGTGCTGCGGGAGAGGGGAGCGGGGTGCTGCGGGAGAGGGTTAGGGGCTGCTAGGGCTAGGGTTAGGGGGGGCGGCAGGGGGTGGGGGGGTCGGCTGCTGCGGTAGAGGGGGGGGGGGCAAGGGGTGGGGGGGGTCGGCTGCTTTGGGAGAGGGGGGGTGCGGCAGGGGATGGGGGGGGGGGGGGTTTGTCTGCTGCGGGGTACTGCGGGAGAGGGGGGGGGGGGGGGGGGGGGGGGCAGGGGATGAGGGGGGCGGGGTACTGCGGGAGAGTGGCGGCTTTGAGGGAAATTTTTTTTTCTTTTGTGGAGAGAGAGAGAGAGAGAGAGAGAGAGAGAGAGAGAGAGAGAGAGTTATGGCTCTGATACCATGTAGAAAATAATAGTTGGATGAATTTTATTGATGGACTACTTCACTACTTATAGGGTGTCTAGCTCCTCTACATACTACATATTCCGATGTGGGACTAAAAGTCCCTTATTGACTCTCAACAATGACGATATCCAATGAATGACGATATCCATTTATCAGAGACTGACCTACATGACATTCAAATTCATGCCTATCTTACATGCTTATGTTTTGTAAGCATCTACTGCTATGCACAATCAGCAATTCCTGACATTTTTTTCTCGTCTGTCATGGTGATTCTTGGCAGGGTGACGGTCACTTTTATGGCACTTGATGTACTCTATGCCATCTTTTCTTTCGCTTTGTTCGTCGCAGTTGTGTTTGCACTCAGCTATTGCTTGTCTTTCTTTATTTCATTTCTTGATGCTATTGCTCCAGGCCCGGTAAGAACGAAAACCTTTACAATTTCCAACGGAAATGTGTTTTCTAAAGCTATTATTAAAGTCCACAGTGGCTATCATTTATGCTTTTATCATGAATGTACGGAGAGGTGCATCAGCTAGCGATATCAGCATGCTTCCAAGATATAGATTGTTCCAACGATATCCGGAGGGGTTATGATTCCTATCCTATGCCTAACAACACAGGAAGTTCCACAGATGAACAAGTTATTGTACCAGAGGACACGGTAATTTTTCATTTTTCTTTCTATATAGTATATACTCTCGTTTACATTTACGAATAGAACCTTTAGTAAGGGATTTACCAAAGGAAGAGTGTCTTCATTTACCAAAATCATTTTTCCTTGACAGAAAGTCATAGGTGGTGTCATTGGATTTTTCTTTTAAAGATAAAAGCTGAAACAATCCGTTATTAATTATGACTTGACAACATATGCTATTATTCATAATATATGTAAATTCTGATAGAAGATAATATGACATAATGCATTTTGTTTCACTTCATCATGGTAACAAGAAATTTGGTTCATATAATATTTAAAACAGACTTTATTATATAATACTATTTACTGACAAACAAGGTTCTTAAGAGTACTAGATGGCAGGTGGCCAGGGGAGTCTGGTGCTGTCAGGTCGTCCAGCTCTGCCAAATTGTCGGGCCTGTAAGGCGTAACCATGTCAACCATTCAAAAATGTTCTAGAAAGGGTCATGTCTTACATGCTTGCTGAGGAAGTATGGTGTTGGATACATGTCAGATGCGGATACGGCCTTTTTGACTTATCTTCCTTAGTTGTTTCGTGGTGATACCTGAGCATCTAAGTTGCATGGATACTCCTCCTGAGGACTGTACCGGTGTCCAAATAGTCAAATATGGCCCTGACATGTCTAGATTCCATAGGGAGGAAATACAATTTAGATTGTTATAAAGTAGCATTCTTTTGAAGTGTAGGTCCTTGCTAGAACTATTTGCAATCTAGTACTATCAAAGGCATGCATACATATAGTTATCATTATGATTGGAAATTAATGTAATATGTATATAATGTGCATATATTATTGTATCCATGTCGTATCGCCATCCTAAGTTTTTTAAATATGATGTATTGTGAATCCTTATTGTGTCTGTATTGTGAATCCTTGTTGGCGTCTACGCAACCTAGGTGAGCATGCATTCACCTAGGTGAATCCTTATATATCCGGATATTCTGTTTTGACACAAAGCTATACTTTCTAAAGAGATTCTGGATCAGGGCACTTTTGACCTCTATATAGTGAATATGGGTTACAGTAGGTTAATGTTTTTGTTTGGTATCTTAATCAGGAGTTGTGACATTTTGTATCTGCCTGGAATCTTACGAAGATGGAGTGGAGCTACATTCACTGCCCTGTGACCATCATTTCCACGCCAAATGCATTGGGAAATGGCTTTGCGTTAACCCAACCTGCCCTCTTTGCAAGTACAACATCCTCGACCGCGACAATGACGAACCTGTTTGAATGTACAAAGTCATCCTTTTTGCACATTTTACTCATTGTTACTTGATATATAGAAAGATCCAGCACTAGCGCAAAGGAGAGCTGCATCTGCTCGTGAACGGGATTAGTATCATAACAGTGTCACATAGGTTCAATTACTAGCAGCAGGTCCGTGTATAAAATGTCAATATATGTTGCTTCTGCCTTGATCTGTTGTGTAGCTCCTGAATGATCACATATGTACTGATAGCAGGTTCAGTTAGTAGCATACTACACAGTGCAACAGTTTCAGTAATGTTTCTTTAGCATCATTGATAAAGGCACAACACATTTTTTTGTTAGGGGAGCATCATAATTTTGGCAGTTGTAATTTGTTAAGGTCTGCAAAAATTCTGGACTGTCAAAATTTGATGTTCCCTAACAAACCTTCTTTAATCGTGTACCACCGTTGGTGGACAAGTCTATAGTGTTTTTACTACTACAATGCAATTCAGATTGATGAAGATGTGTCCGCTGGTTCCAGGCTACTGTGAAGGTTTCTTGCTCTCGAAGGGCCCATTCTTTTGGATATCAACATAACATTACAGATCTGAACTAGGGGTTAGCATTATTCGGTTTTGGACCGAGAATCGAACCGAATAATAAGAGGTTTGGTTCAGTTTAAAAAAATATTTGGTTCGGTGTAGAAAATACTAAAACATTTTATTCGGTTACGGTTTTGGACTTTGGTTTCGGTTGAAAACCGAAAACCTAATAAGTGTTGCACAATTATGTAAGTTCCCTTATTGTATACATATTTTACGAGTACAAATGTATATAATTTTGTATATATTTTGAAAACAACAATTATGTATATGTATTTTAAAGTTCAACTTTGATAATTTAACAACGAGTCACTTTTGGTCCAACTTTAAAATACAACAAATATATGTATTATATTTTCTAATATAATTTAACCACAATTGTAACTTTGGGTCAGACTCATTAACAAATAAAATAACCCAATCGAATAAACCAAAATTGATTATCGGTTCGGTTTCAGTTATGGCTCATTTCGTTTGGTATTCGGTTTTAGATTTTTAGAAATTCGGTTTATTCAGTGTTGACTATTTTGTTTTGGTTGAAATCGAATAAACCAAATGCTAAAGTTAGGGATAGGTCATTACAAGCTTATCACTTATTCCAACAAAATCCACAATTTATGGAGGAACTGACGATCAAGATGCTAATAATGGTGCAGGTGAGACTAGAGGCGTTCTCTCGTTTCGTGAAACACTAAACCCATACAATACCATCGTCTAAAACACATTGTTGTTTGCATGTTATTTAAAATTTTGGTTGGATTGTCCCATCCGGAGGTAGTTTTGGTTGTCGCTTGACACTTATTATAGGCTGATTTTGGGGGGTTACCTACGACCTTGACCTTTATTGGAGCCATGTTGAGCTTGGGGTTGCCCTAAGGAGAGGGGGTTGTCCAAGCCCGAAGTCTTGTCTGTCTGGTTTGCCCCTGGGCTGGGCATGGTTACTTATGTCCTAAGTACACTGCAGAAACAGTGCTTCGAAACCTATTTTGACTTTTGTGCTATATATTTTAGAAAATTTTCAAAAAAGGAACGAATATCTCTAAAATTATGTGGAGAGGATATCACTTTTAAAAAAATTAGTTGGAGAAGTCACACTCGTCAAATTGTTTGACGTTTCTAACGCTTTATTTTGTTAATTACGAAAATGCTAGATTGTCTAACATTTGTGATACAAAAATATCATCGTCTTGCACTTTCAAAAAATTTCTATGACAAATTAGTTTTTGCAAACTTCCCCCTATGACAAACTAAAAGAAAGACAAAATAAGTCAAAAATTAAAATATATTGCCCCTATGACAACTTATTCCTGAAATTGGACTATGTCTACGAGCAGCGGCAGATCGATCTTCACCAGATAAATAATAATGTTCTACAAGATGAGACCATTTTTATTTTCTTTTAACCTAATCCTAGCTAGAACATTTGGAGTTTATAAATACTCCATATATGAAGTATCTAAAATACACTTGAACAAAATATGGTGTTAATATTTAAAATGGAGAAGATTGATATTTTGTTTCTTACTTTCAACGTAAGAGAATATAATTGTATTGAAATATATAGATAAATGTTACATGATTTGAAACTAAAGGATAAGTACAAAATCAAAATGTTAACCAAAAGAACAAACTAAATCTATCAACATGTAACAACAAGATCAAAATTCAAGCTAACAAAAAATATAATCCTATAACAACTATAATCATATCCAATATCTGACTTGGTCTTCTGGACCTTCGGGAGAACGTAATATCCCTCCTCAAGTTGGAGAGGGAGAAGCTTCGGTACGCACACCCAACTTGCTAACTAGTCGACAAAATTGTTCGGCCCCCAATGGCTTTGTAAAAATGTCAGTAAGCTGGTTTTCGGAGGAAATATGAGTTGGAGAGATGAGTCCGAAAATAATTTTCTCACGAATGAAGTAGCAATCCGACTCATTATGCTTAGTACGTTTATGGAAGACTGGGTTGCTGGCAATGTGGATTGGGGCTTGGTTGTCGCAGTAGACTATGGGGAAGACCGAGATCACAAAACAGATAATAATGCCATTGTAGCTCAACAATAATATTAGCAAGAGATCTGTATTCGACTTCTACACAGGATAGAGAAACTGTTGGTTGTTTCTTTGATTTCCATGAGATTAGACTTGCACCAAGCATGGTGAAATAACCAGTAGTGGATCGACGGCTTGTGCGGCATCCTGCCCAATCAGAATTAGTGTAACCTTGCAACCGTAAGTTGCTCGAAGAAGATAGAAAAATACCATGATTAATTATTCCTCGTAGATAACGTAAGACCCAAAAAGCTACATCAAGATGAGATGTGCGAGGAAGTTGCATGAATTGGCTGAGATAATTTATTGAGAAGGTTATATCTGGTCGGGTTACTCTGAGATATAGGAGTTGACCAATCAGATGAGAGAAGCAACCTACTTGTATTCCTTCTTCCCAAATTGGCTGAAAACTAGCCCTCCAAAACCCTAACTTCAAAACCCTAATCCTAGAAAGCTTCATTTTAGGCTTCTCAACCCAAATTTCTTAGATCTAAGGTGTTCTGAAGGCTTCCTATTCTGTTTTTTTTGGTTCATCTTGAGGTATAGTTCTCTCTATTTCTTTCTCAATTTCGTTATGGTACCTAGATTGTTTAAGAGGAATATGATCCTACATTATTTGTTTCTCTAAAGATATCTATTAACTGGTTTGATCAATTTGTTATCGTGAGATATGTCAAAAAATAAATTAATTTTACTATTTTATCAAAATATTTCAATATTTTGAAAATCTTGGTCTTCGTAAATTTTTGGAAGTTACAAATCCGTTGCATGAAAATGCGGTTCGAATGTTTTATTGTAACTTGCAAGAATCAGAAGATTGTATTCATTCGTCGGTTAGCGGGATGAAATTTGAATTTAATTCTGACGATTTGAGTGAGTATTTTCAAATACAAAATAACGATGACGCTCTTCTCGACAAAACTAAAGTTCAATTTCCTGACTGTATGACCCTTAAATCTTTTAAAGTCGCATTGTGTCATCCATGTTCGGTTCCTTGGAAACGGCTATACGCATGCAACTTGAACCAGCACTTCTATGAGTGGCATCGCATTATTATTTTCTCTATCTTACCAAAGACGGGATCTACTGACAAGATTACGTATTTGGAATTATCTGCAATGTACCATTTTTATTTTGTGATTTTCTTTTCCTTTTCCAAAACAATGTTGGCACTCATGATCAATAGTCGAAGGGCATGCCATAATCTTATTTACCCCATGCATCTGACGGCAATCCTTCAGAAATTATCTATTCCTTTGGATTCTAGTCCTATCTCTAGGATGCCTTCAGAGCTTCTTAGGTCTAGGAGATTCCCACATCCTCCTGGTGATGCTCCACCTCAGCCTGCTCTAGCTCCAGCCCCAGCAGACGCTCCAGCTGATATTCTAGCCCCTGCAGCCCTTCATACTATCGACGAGCTTTATCAGTGATTTGATGCTTTTATCACTGTTCAGGGACAACACCGTCAAGTCGACCTGACCTGTTATAGTGATACTGAGTTTTGCCACATCTCTCAAGTTTGGATCTTGAGAAATGTCATAGCATACATTCAGTGGACTATGACTCATCATCCTACTACACCGACGACTATCATACGTTACCCTGCCTTTGACGGACCGAGACTTGATAATGATCAGACCTTTGCTTACTTCAACCCGATGACTGCATACTTTGATCTGACCTAGTCGCCTGCTGATGTTGTTGGTGATGCGGATAGTTGATAGGTCTCGATAATATAGTCCTAGACAATAAGGACTACGATATCATTCTGAAAATGGTTTGGCTTGGTCCGTGCAATGCAACCATCGACTGTGCCAAAAAGACGGTCACCTTTCGTATACTTAGAGTGCCTAAATTCTGCTATTCGTGTGGTAAGACATCGCCCACCTGCATGGTGATCTCGACAATATCGGCTCGAAGGATGCTGCATTTCGGGTGTGAAGGCTATTTAGCGTCTGCTTGGGACATGATACAGGATGGTGCAAATGTGGGTCAGGCCGACGTTGTGGCAGAATTCCCAAACGTGTTTTCGGACAAGCTGCCCGGTATGCTACCTGATCGAGAGATAGAGTTCACCATTGACACATTCTCCGATACCAGATCGATCTTTAAACTCCCGTACAGAATGGTTTGTACAGAACTTAAGGAACTCAAAGTACAGCTGTAAGAGTTGCTCGATAAGGTATTCATATGGTCTAGCATCTTGCCATAGGGAGCGCCTGTATTATTTGTCAAAAAGAAGGATAGCTCAATACATCTTTGTATCGACTACCGAGAGCTGAACAAAACCACCATCCGGAACAAATATCCATTGCCCCGCATAGATGACCTGTTCGATCAGTTGCAATGCGCTTCGGTATTTTATAAAATTGATCTTCGATCGGGCTACCATCAACTCAAGATCAAGCCGGATGATGTGTAGAAGTCAGCCTTCCGCACTCGATACAGCCATTACGAATTCCTGGTAATCCCGTTCGGCCTAACGAACTGTCACTCCCATTTCCCATTATATGTATTTTCAGTATACGTGTAAGAATTTTTGACCCGTATTTTGACTTGTCTAGCATGGTTTGGTCTTGGTTTAGCTTGACTTGGTTTATTTTGGTTTGGTTTGGTCAAGATGGTTCATCATGTTGAACCCTCTATCTAATCCAACCCTTTTCTCTCTCCTCATTTACTTTCATTTATTTCTTCATCTACTTTTTTCTTCATTTATTTTCTCCCAAATCCTTAGGCAAGTGCAATCTTGCTTCATGAGAGATCTCATGTTTTATTGTTCCAATGTCTTCCTTACGTAGTTTTATGATTCTTTAGTAGTTGGTATTTTTGGTTTTAGTAGATAAAATCTTGTAGATCTAAGTTTACTCAAATCTTGGTTTTTTTGGGTTTTGATCTATCAAACTTCATTATTTTCAAGTTTTGATTGTTTCATGTTTTAGAGAATTTTGTTCTACCCAATTTAGACCTTTGAAAGTCCCGATTTCGAGTTGTTTTGAGGGATTTATGAACTTGGAAAGTTCCTGGGTTCCATAAACTCATGCTCTCGGCATGGAGCAGAAGAACAGTGCTGGGCGCATAGCTCTTTTTATGCGCCCACAACAGCCTTTCCTTTGGGCGCATAGCCTTATATATGCGCCCAAAGCACCCTACTTCCTTCAGCTTGGGCGCATGGCCATTTACATTCGCCCATGTCTCTTCAGCTTAGGCGCATAGCTCTTGATATGTGCCCATGGTTCTTTAGCTTGGGCACATGGCTCCTGATATGTGCCCACTTAGTCATGGAAGATAGTTTCCTTGCTTTCCTTCCAGTCCATCATGTGGGCGCATGCACCCCTGAGCTTATGCTTTTCCATAGTACATGCACCCTGGGAGCATGCTCTTTAGGCGCATGCTTCTTTTATAGGCGCATGATGCTTTGGGCGCATGCTGCCCTTAGGCGCATGCTGCCCTTAGGCGCATGCTGTCCTGGCGCATGTTGTCCTTGGGCGCATGATGTCCCTGGCCCCCTTCCTTTTGCCATAATAATTATATTACTTTCTCCATTTCTTGACCCCATGGTCCTTAGTGTAAGTTGTGACCTTTGAGCATGATGGGCATCTTCTATGATGGCCTTGTATAATTTATTATCTGTGTTTCGTATGTACTATGGGCTTTAAACACGATCGTAACATGACTTGTATACCCCTTGATAACTCCTTCGGTGGCCCGTCGTGGCGCTCTCTTAACCAGTAAATT
This sequence comes from Iris pallida, assembly GCA_029216955.1. Lineage (NCBI taxonomy): Eukaryota > Viridiplantae > Streptophyta > Magnoliopsida > Asparagales > Iridaceae > Iris > Iris pallida. The sequence continues at coordinate 1,193,327 of JANAVB010042418.1, forward strand.
CTTGGCATACACGAGCACAGCATGATAAATATGAACACGACATGGCCATATAGCTTAACATGATAACTCTGATAGTGGCCCATTGAGGCGTATTCTCGACAAGCCCCTTGACATGATAACTCTAACAGTGGTCCGTCGTGGCACACTCTTGACAAGTAACAATTAAACATGACATGTACACGCTTGATAGTGGCCCGTGGTGGCGCACTCCTGACAATTAATCTTGACAAGTAACAAGTAACTCTCGTCTTGACAACATGGGTGATTTTTCTTGATTGTGTCTGTACAAACTATATGTCCCGTCTTGCATCATGTCTAGGACATAAATTCCTGATTTCCACGGTTAGGGATTCATACTGAATCTGACTATGTTAATGACTAGTTTGATCATGTAGATCATATAGAGAATTCCCAATCACAGGCAATCTCATTATCTGGGCGTCTCAAGTGGACTTGTAGCCTGCCGATGAGTAGGGCACATTTCTATCACACTGTCATGTGTTGCACCACAAAGTCACCCAATCAACTCTCTTAACCTGCGAAAGGATAACTGGATAGTCTGCAGGACTTGTGACTGCTGGAACATCTCATTGCATCTTGTAGTAACTAGGCTTGTGATAACCCTAGCTAGTTAAAGCATCAAGTCGTACTCATTGCTTGGCCGTGATTGATGGATGGAGTCTAGTCTAGTCTTGTCTAGACAGTGCCAGTCTATGATTACTTCGGTACATTACTGTTATGCTTTACTCTTATCGATAAATGATTGGAGACTAAGCTCTGTTCAGGTGAAGGGTTACAAACCCAGTCCTTATTTGGTTTACGGGTTGTAACTTGATTATCGGAATAGTCCTTTAGTTATCTTATCGTTTATCACCCTGTCTTCTCTAACTCATGTCTTTTGTTATCATTTATGTCTTTATGTGCTAATATACTGGTTTTAGTTCTTAAGTGAAGCCTCCCTTGTGGTACTTGCTCTTCTGGGTTCTGACCCAGGTGGTTTTGTATGGCCAAATTTGGAGTAGCATCCGAGGATCTACCTGTCTTCTAGCCAGATGGTGAACACCAGGCGTAACCCTAAAAACGAGTAGGTTTTCTTCTTTTGTTCCCCGCTTTATTGTAAATTATTCTTTTGAGGAGTTTAGCTGCCGAGCAAGTGTTAGCTCGTGTTGAAACTTACTTTTGTCTGCCTCAGGATGGTAACATAATTGACAAATCCTAGGGTTGATTATGTATGACTTAAACTCTTGCTAGTCTTCGTATTTTGTATGACTAGCTTCATGATCATCTGAATATATAATGTTTGGGATGCCTTACCTTGTATGTCTGATGATCTAATATCTTGTAACATTTACTTGCTTGCTTGAGATTAAGACACTAGGCTTGTTCTTGACCATAAGAGACTGTTGGCTTGTAGTTAAACCCTCATGCGTCTAGACAACCGTGACCGTATATCGAGGTGGGTTATACTTCAATGTACGTAGCTGGCTGTGTCTGTCCCCGCTCTCCAGTATTCTGATTCTGGGGCATGACACGATTTAAGTGGTGGCCCATGCAGGTCATATAAATCAAGATGTGTGAGGGTTTCACTGAATAGATGTCTCAATCAGCATTCGTCCTTGATCTCTACTCGTGTCTTCTAATCTTCATGAAATCTTGACCTGATCACATGCTTATATCCCTGATCTATCTCGGTCCTTCCGTATTGTTCTCTATGTCATTTCTTCAGTGGCATTGCTCCTGGTCCTACCGATTAGCAAGGTGGAGCACCTCCAGTGAACCAGCAGCAACCTGGGGACCAAACTCAGCACTTTGGAGTAGCTTCCCGAGTTATATATTCTGGGAACCTAGAGCCCCCGGTTCAGCTAGTCCAGCCTGTAGAGCCTGACAATGGAACTCTGGTGGGACTCATTAGGGAATTGCTTGCGTCACAAGATCGTTGGAGCGATATCCTACCCCAGACAGTACGAGATGCCATGGACAGAGTTGGTTACCAAGGGAACAACGGGGCCAACAGCTGCAAGTGTCTGAATCCTTCCTTCTTTGATGTCAGTGAAGATGCTATTGCTGTCGATGCTTGGCTTTATGACATAAAGGTTTTTCTGGGGGCAGCTAGGATTCCTGAGGAAGAGAAGGTGGTCGTTGTGTGCCTACAGTTATTGGACTTAGCCCTCAGCTGGTAGGCGATGCTAGCAGTTAGATTAGCAATGCCTGTTTTGTGGGCGATATTCAGTGACAAGTTCCAGATGAAGTATTTTGATGCAGTAGCTCGGTATGATCTGCAGACGAGATTCACTAATCTCAAACAGATGGGAAGGATGGTCGATGGATATACGACCGAGTTTTCTAGGCTTAGTCGGTTTGTTCCCACCTTAGTGGCAACCAAAATGGATCGAGGCCAGCGATTCCAGCAGGGACTCCACCTAGAGATCATTATATCAATGGAGCAGTTTGAGCACCAGATGTTTGATGCCGTCTTACGAGCAGCGAAGAGGCATGAGCATACTTCTCAGAGGATAGTAGATCGAACTGGAGGAAGGAAGAGCTCCCATGGATAGATATTCCAGTTATCAGCACCAGTCCCGGCAGCTAGAGCTTTGACTATTGGAGATCCTAGGAGGACGACAACAGTCTCGTCGGTTCAGCACTCGACACCGACGTATCCTCAACAACAGAAGCAGAAGCAGTCTTTCGCAATGGGATGCACTCATTGTGGGAAGCCAGGACATGTAGTATCAGAGTGTCGTAGAACACAAGGATTGTGCTTGGCTTGTGGGGCACCGGATCACAAGATAGGGTCCTGCCTGCACAGAGCCAGTTTATCGTCGTCATCCTTAACCAGTCTATCAGTTAGGGGTCCAACACCAGTGCAGCAGCAGTACCAGCCTCCGAGGCTATTGCTGCCTCAGGCTCAACAGTATGCCCAAGCTCAGATTCAGAACCGGCAGAGAGGTTTCCAGCAGAGGGGGCCAGCACCAAGAGGCCAAGGTCAGGCTATGGCTCTGACCGTGGCAGAAGTATTGGCATCAGGTGAGGTGGTGGCAGGTACCATTTTCGTCAACTCTTTTCCAGCATCGGTATTATTTGATTCGTGTGCATCGCATTCATTTATGTCTGCACGATTTGCTACACGGATAGGACTGGAGCCCGAATCATTATCAGTAAGGCTCAATATACTTACTGGTAACGGTCTTGTGGGGGTAGATAGAGTCTTTACCTCGTGTCAAATCGTAGTTAGCGGTAGAGAGTTTTTCGCTAGATTGATAGAATTTTCGATGGCCGACTATGATGTGGTCCTAGGAATGGATTGGTTGAAGGATCAATACGCAAGAATAGACTGCCATATTAGCAGAATTATTTTTGGTATTCCAGACGAACCCTAGTTTTTATTTTTCAGAGGCGAAGTAGAACCTTCTCCACCAGTCTTGCGGATGGCAGTAGCAGTAGCAGTTCAGTTTTTCAGAGTAGTAGAAGAGTTTTCTGACATATTTCCCGAAGAGCTTTCAGGCATGTCCCCAGAAAGAAAGATAGAGTTCACCATTGATTTGCTTCCAGGGACGACACACGTGTCAGAAAGAGTCTACAGAATGGCACCTTCAGAATTGGAGATCTTGTACAAGATGATTGAAGAACTTAGAACCAAGGGATTTATTCATGCTAGTGGATCGTCCTAGGGAGCCCTGATGCTTCTAGTAAAGAAAAAGGATGGTACGTCAAGATTATATGTTGATTATCGTACCTTGAACTCTGTAACAATCAAGAATAGATATTCTCTACCAAGGATAGATGATTTATTTGATCAACTCAAAGGAGCGACAGTATTCTCGAAGATTGACTTGCAATCAGGATACCATCAGATCAGAGTCAGAGAGCAAGATATTTCGAAGACATCATTCAGATCAAGATATGGACATTGGGAGTTCCTTGTTATGCCATTTGGAGCGACCAATGTGCTGGCTGTATTCATGGACCACATGAATCGTATCTTCATGCCCTATTTGGACCAGTTCGTGATAGTGTTTATAGATGAAATCTTAGTCTATAGCAAGAATGAGACAGAGCATGAGCAGCATCTCCGTGTAGTTCTTCAGATTCTCAGATAGCACTAGTTGTACGCTAAGTTCAGTAAGTACGAATTTTGGCTGGATCGCATTTCGTACTTAGGTCATATCATCACCAGAGGTGGAGTAAAAGTGGACCCTCATAAGATAGTGACTATAGAGTGAGGCCAGTACCCAGAACCGTCGCAGAAGTTCGAAGTTTCCTAGGATTGGCCGGCTATTACCACAGGTTTGTATCAGACTTTGCTCGAATTTCAGCACCATTGACGCAGTCGCAAGGATGTGTAGTTTGCTTGGACATTAGAGTATCAGAGTTCATTTGATAAGTAGAAGCAATGATTGATGACGACCTCCATTCTCACGCTTTCAGATGGGACTGGAGGATTTTCGATTTATTGTGATACTTTCGGCAGAGGATTGGGATGCATCTTGATGCAGCATGATAAGGTAGTAGCTTATACGTCACGTCAGCTTCGTGATCATGAGAGGAATTACCCAACTCACGACTTGGATTTAGCAGCGGTGGTTTTCGTACTTAAGTTGTAGAGGAATTATTTGTATGGAGATCGGGTGGAGATTTTCACCGACCATAAGAATCTTAAGTATGTGTTTACCCAGAAAGATCTTAACATGCATCAGAGAAGATGGCTAGAGCTACTTGTGGATTACGACATCAACCTGCAGTATCAACCTGGGAAGGCCAACGTTGTTGCAGATACATTGAACAGAAGAGCTGGAGCTTATTTTCTAACAGCACAGCCAGAGTTGTTAGCAGATCTTCAGAAGATGGGTATTAAATTTGTTCTTCCTTCCAATGTGTTATTGATGGACAGTATGCAAGTTCAGTCCAGTATAGTTGAGAGGACTAAGTTAGCTCAGTCAATGGATTCTAAGCTTCAGCAGCTTAGGGTAGAATGTGTAGTAGGATGGAAAGCAGAGTTATGTATTCATGAGGACGATACACTTCGACATGGAAGGCATCTTTGTGTACCCAATAGCGACATCAAACGAGAGATTATGGCAGTGGCTCACAGTTCACAGTATTCAATTCATCCCGACGGTATGAAGATGTATCATGATATCCATCACCATTTTTGGTAGAATGGCACGAAGAGGGAGATAGCCCGATTTGTCTCTCATTGTTTAGTTTGCCAATAAGTTAAAGCTGAACATCAGAGACCAGCTGGACTTCTTCAACCTTTACCGATCCCAGAATGGAAATTAGAGCACATTACCATGAATTTTGTAACTGGGTTACCTAAATCCCTAGTTGTAAGAGATGCTATCTGGGTTATTGTTGACAGACTCACCAAGGTAGCTCATTTTCTACCTTTCAGAATTGGGTAGTCGATGGATCAGCTAGTAGAGATGTACCTTAGGCAGATAGTCAGGTTGCATGGAGTACCAGTCAGTATTCTATCGGACAGAGATTCAAGATATACATCGCACTTTTGGTAGAGTCTTCAAGAGAGCTTGGGGACTCGTCTCAATTTAGTTTAGCTTATCATCCACAGACAGATGGTCAGTCAGAACGTACGATCCAGACTCTTAAAGATATATTACGGTCTTGTACGCTTGACTTCGGTGGTTCGTAGGAGGATCACCTGCATCTAGTAGAGTTCTCCTATAATAATAGTTTTCAGGCCAGTATCCAAATGACACCATTTGAGGCACTATATGGAAGGAAGTGCAGATCACCGTTAGCATGGGATGATATAGGCGAGAGGCAGATACTAGGTCCAGAGATGGTTACGCAGACTATCGAGGTGGTCAGGCAAGTTAGGGATCATCTTCGAGTTGCGCAAGATCGTAAGCGTCATTGGACCGATTCTCATCGACGTTCCCTTGAATTTTCTATCGGCGACCACGTATTCCTTAGGATCTTGCCTACCTATGGCGTCATTCGATTCGACGTACCAGGAAATCTTAGTCCTAGGTATATAGGGCCGTTTGATATTCTTAAGCGAGTAGGTGATGTATCATATCGTCTCGCTCTTCTGTCATCGTTACGTAAGGTACATGATGTATTCCACGTATCCTAATTGTGACAGTATAACCCAGATCTGAGTCATATCCTTGATCATTCGGAATTGGTTGTTGGTACCAACCTTTCATATAAGGAAATGCCCGTATCCATATTGGACCGAAGAGAGAAGGTACTCAAGAACAAGACTATTAGTTTAGTCCGCGTTGCTTGGGGTCATCGCTCTTTGGGTGAGTCAACGTGGGAGCGTGAGGATAATATCCGATCGCGATATCCGCACCTGTTTGACTCATAAGGTATAATATCTTCCTCATGCCTTATGCTTTTAATTCCTTGCTTGTACGAATGATTGCTTGATTGACTGCTAGTCGTAGATTGCTTGTGATTAGTATAGCTTGCCCAGACATCTCTAGCCTCTTGATTAAATTTTGAGGATGGAATTCTTTTATGGTGGGTAGAGTTGTCACTCCCGTTTCCCGTTATATGTATTTTCAGTATACGTGTACGGATTTCCGACCCGTATTTTGAATTGTCTAGCATGGTTTGGTCTTGATTTAGCTTGGGTTTATTTATTTTGGTTTGGTTTGGGTCAAGATGGTTCATCATGTTGAACCCTCTATATAACCCAACCCCTTTCTCTCTCCTTCTTTACTTTCATTTATTTCTTCATCTACTTTCTTCTTTATTTATTTTCTCCTAAACCCTTAGGCAAGTGCAATCTTGCTTCATGAGAGATCTCATGTTTTATTGTTCCAATGTCTTCCGTACATAGTTTTATGACTCTTTAGTACTTGCTATTTTTGGTTTTGGTGGATAAAATCTTGTAGATCTAAGTTTACTCAAATCTTGGTTATCTCGGGTTTTGATATATCAAAATTCATTATTTTCAAGTTTTGATTGTTCCATGTTGTAGAGAATTTTGTTCTACCCAATTTAGACCTTTGAAAGTCCCGATTTTGAGTTATTTTGAGGAATTTATGAACTTGGGAAGTTCATGGGTTCCATGAACTCATGCTCCCGGTATGGAGCAGAAGAACAGTGCTGGGCGCATAGCACTTTTTATGCGCCCACAGCAGCCTTTCCTTTGGGCGCATAGCCTTATATATGCGCCCAAAGCACCCTACTTCCTTCAGCTTGGGCGCATGGCCATTTACATGCGCCCATGGCTCTTCAGCTTGGGCGCATAGCTCTTGATATGCGCCCATGGTTCTTCAGCTTGGGCGCATGGCTCCTGATATGCGCCTACCTAGTCATGAAAGATAGTCTCCTTTCTTCCTTTCAGTGCACCCTGTCTCCATCATGTGGGCGCATGCACCCCTGAGCTTATGCCCTTCCATAGTACATGCACCCCGGGCGCATGCTCTTTAGGCGCATGCTCCCTTTGGGCGCATGCTTCTTTGGGCGCATGCCTGTTTATGGGCGTATGATGCTTTGGACGCATGCTGTCCTGGCACATGCTGTCCTTTGGCGCATGATGTCCCTGGCCTCCTTCCTTTTGCCATGATAATTATGTTACTTTCTCCATTGCTTGACCCCATGGTCTTTAGTGTAAGTTGTGACCTTTGAGCATGATGGTCATCTTCCATGATGGCCTTGTATAATGTATTATCTGTGTTTCGTATGTACTCTGGGCTTTAAGCATGATCGTAATATGACTTTATACCCCTTGATAACTCTTTCGGTGGCCCGTCGTGGCGCTCTCTTAACCAGTAAATTCTTGGCATACACGAGCACGGCATGATAAACATGAACATGACTGGCTATATGGCTTAACATGATAACTCTGATAGTGGCCTGTTGAGGCGCACTCTTGACAAGCCCCTTGACATGATAACTCTAAAAGTGGCCCGTCGTGGCGCACTCTTGACAAATAACAAGTAAACATGGCATGTACAAGTTTAGTAGTGGCCGTGGTGGCACACTCCTGACAAGTAATCTTGACAAATAACAAGTAACTCTCGTCTTGACACCGTGGTGGCGCACTCCCATGGTAGCCCGTGGTGGCCAGTCTAGTCTTTTCTAGACAGTGCTTGTCTATGATTACTTCGGTACATTACTGTTATGCTTTACTCCTGTCGATAAATGATTGGAGACTAAGCTCTGTTCAGGTGAAGGGTTACAACCCCAGTCCTTGTTTGCTTTTCGGGTTGTAACTTGGTTACCAAAATAGTCCTTTAGTTATCTTATCGTTTATCACCTTGTCTTCTCTAACTCATGTCTTTTGTTATCATTTATGTCTTTATGCGCTAATATGCTGGTTTTAGTTCTTAAGTGAAGCCTCCCTTGTGGCACTTGCTCTTTTGGGTTCTGACCAGCTGGTTTTATATGGCCAGATTTTGGAGTAGCAACCGAGGATCTACCTGTCTTCCAGCCATATGGTAAACACCAGGCACCTAGCAACGAGTGAGTTTTCTTCTTTTGTTCCCCACTCTATTGTAAATTATTCTTTTGAGGTGTTTAGCCGCCGAGCAAGTGTTAGCTCGTGTTGAAACTTACTTTTGTCTGCCTCAGGACTGTAACATGATTGAAAAATCCTAGGGTTGATCATGTATGACTTAAAATCTTGCTAGTCTTTGTATTTTGTATGACTAGCTTCATGATTATCTGAATATGTAATGTTTGGGATGCCTTACCTTGTATGTCTGATGATCTAATATCTTGTAACATTTACTTGCTTGCTTGAGATTGAGACACTAGGCTTGTTCTTGACCATGAGAGACTGTTGGCTTGTAGTTAAACCCTCATGCATCTAGACTATCATGACCGTATATCGAGGTAGATTACACTTTAATGTACGTAGCTGGCTGTGTCTGTCCTCCGCTCTCCAGTATTCTGGTTCTGGGGTGTGACACGAATGCCCCAATTACTTTCATGAATTTAATGAATCAGGTGTTTCGACCCTTCCTCGACAAGTTTGTTGTAGTCTTCATCGACGATATACTCGTCTACTCGAAGGACAAGCGACAACACTCCGAGCATCTGTACACCGTGCTTCAGACCCTTCAGGAAAATCAGTTGTATACGAAGCAGAGCAAGTGTGAATTTTGGCTGGGCAGCATCACATACCTCGGATACATCATTTCATTTGAAGGCATAACAGTCAATCCAAAGAAAGTTGAAGCCGTTGTCGATTGGAAATGGACAGCGTCAGTCGGCGAGATTCGTAGCTTCCTTGGATTAGCAGGATACTACCGACGCTTCGTGAAAGGCTTCGCGAAGATCGCGTCGCCTCTGAATCGCCTCAACTAGAAAGGAGTCGCTTTTGAATGGTCAGACGACTATGAAACTTCATTCCAGGAGTTAAAGCAATGGCTCGTCTCGTCTCCGTTACTTGCACTTTCAGAAGGGAATGAGGGATCCAGATATTTAGCAATGCGTCCAGCCAGGGTTTGGGGTATATGCTGATACAACGGAACAAGGTGATATCTTTTGCTTCCCGACAGCTAAAGCTGCACAGGAAGAACTATTCCACCCATGACCTGGAGTTAGTGGCGATTGTGTTTGCATTAAAATTGTGGCATCACTATCTTTATAGCATGGCATGCACGATCTATACGGATCATAAGAGCCTTAAGTATCTATTCACGCAGAAGGAGCTGAACTTGCGGTAAAGGCGCTGGTTTGAACTGATCAAAGATTATGACTTGACTATTGACTATACGTCGGACAAGAAAAATGTTGCGGCAGACGCTCTGAGTCGAAAGTATATTTCCTTGCTATCCATCGACTGCAGACTGCTACATGAACTAGAAGAGATGGACATCGACCTCTAGGTTCGATTCAGGGATGTGCAGTTGGCGCAACTGCAGCTAGAGCCGAGCTTGTGAGAAAATATCAAGACCGCTTTGAAGGATGATCCGTTCCTGAAGAAAGTGCAAGAGCAAATTTCAACGGATAGTGCGACCGACTTTGTGGTACATAAACCGGCGTGCTTCGAATGAAGGGTAGGCTATGCGTTCCGGATGATTCAGAACTTAGAAAAGAAAATATTGAAGGAGACGCACTACGCAAAATATACCTTTCATCATGGCAGCACAAAGATGTACAAGGACCTCCGTACGACCTTCTGGTGGCAAAAAATGAAAAGAGATATGGCATTCTTCTTGTCCCAATGCATGGCCTGTCGGCAGGTAAAAGCTGAGCATCAGAGAATGGGCGGGGAGATACAGAACCTTGCCATTCCAAAATAGAAATGAGATCATGTCACTATGGACTTTGTTGTTGGCTTGCCAAAGATATCGCAAGGAAAATGCCATCTGGGTCATCGTTGATCGACTAACCAAGCAGTGTACTTCATTGCCATTAAAGTTACTTGGAGCGTCGATCGCCTAGCTCAGATTTATCTTGACAAGATAGTACGGCTGCACGGAGTCCTTGTGTCCATCGTCTCTGATTGGCATGCATGATTTCTATCGCACTTCTGGAGCAGCCTTCAGTCGGCTCTAGGTACCAAGTTGTAGTTCAGCTCAGCTTACCATCCCCAGACCGATGGCCAAATGGGGCGGGTGAATCAAATCCTCGAAGACATGTTACGGCTCTGCACAATTGACTTCAAGTCAAGTTGGGACGTTCATCTACCGTTGGCCGAATTTGTATACAACGATAGCTATCAGTCCAGCATCCAAATGGTGCCGTATGAAGCCTTGTACTACCAAAAGTGCAGATCACCCATTTGTTGGAATGAAGTCGGAGAATGACATATTCTTGGCCCGGAGATGGTAGAACAGACCGTAGAGAAGGTCGAGCTCATTCGGGAAAGATTAAAGACTGCGCAGAGTCGGTAGAAAAGTTATGCGGATGTCCATCGTCGACCCCTCGAGTTTCAAGAAGGCAATTACGTATTTCTTAAAGTGTCGCCTATGCGTGAAGTTACCCAGTTTGGTGCAAAGAGAAAGTCGAGTCTGAGATTCGTTCGGCCATTTGAAGTACTAAAGCGAGTCGCCCAGTGGCCTATCAGATTGCTCTACCGCCAGCGCTAGCGGGTGTACATAATGTCTTCTACGTCTCTCAATTGTGGAAGTACGAGTACGACCCAAGACACGTAGTAGATTTTGGTCAGCTGTAGCTGAAGGCCGACTTACCATATATTGAAGTGTCTGTCCAAATCTTAGAACATAAGATAAACTACTGCGGAATCGAGCGATCTCCCTCATCCGCGTACGCTGGAGCAATCATTCGGTCGAGGAGTTGACCTGGGAACTTGAATCGGAGATGAATGAAAAATTTCCTTGATTTTTCTCGTAGAGATAGGTTCTATTCTTAAGTTTCGAGGACGAAACTTTTTATTGGTTAGTTCTGGTGTAGTGTCCCGTCCCTACATCGTGTCCCGTTTTCGTCCACCCGGTGCGTGAGAAAGGAACATTGTCACTACCAATTTGGTCGGGACTGATAGATCGGTATCGGTTGAATCGTTCGAACAGAAACGATTGAATTAAGATCCTTTTCTCATTATGGAAAGGATTCTTCGGAATCAAGTCTCATATTCAGTGGGGTGCGCCTCAAGGATTGGCTCTGCGTATGAGTCGGAAGAGACCTCATGTTGCTCTGCTTTTCATGTCGTACTTGCTTTGGCTTTGGTTTTCGTGAATGTTTTTTTATGGTTTTCATGGCTTTCATTTTCGAACTTCATATTCGTATCGAATTCCTTGAATAATACAATGTTCTAATCAGTTGCTTATGCGATTGCAGGTGATCGCGTTGGCGACGTCTAAGCGTAGCCAACCAGTCCCTTGCCTGAAGCAAAGACTAAGGTGAGTGGCTGACCTTCTTTGCCTCGACCCTCTGTTTCAAAATTGATATGAAACACAAAAGAATTGCTTGTCGCCATAGTGTAGAATCAATAAAATCATGGCACGAGTATTCACGAAATACTTGTTATCGAACTGCTTTACATGAAAAACTTATGCTTGCTTTCTTATGCCTTATTTACTTAGCCTATGCAAACTGTAACGCCCCAGTCCCAAAATACGTAGGACTAGGAACGTAGACATGCCAGCTGTATTCATACGAAGTATACTCCAATATATGGAAGCCTCATATAAATACATAAGATGTAAAATGCAGTAGAACAATAACTAATCTCATCCACGCAAAATAAATGAATAAAAGACATCATATAAAGATAATGAATTGTCTTGATACAATATGTTGGGCGGAGACAAATCCACTACCAACAAGTAAAGAAAAAATACATAAGAAAAGATATGAAATTGGACGAGCGAAGCGAAGACGATCCAAATGCAATCATCCTCGAAGAAATAGCGATGATCACGGCTAGAGCTAGAACACCTGCGAAAGACAATAGCACACACCTGGAGAGATAACCAGGTCCTCAGAGGGACGTAACAAGACACATAATATCATGCCATATAAACTGAATAAATATTGCTCAAATAAATAAGTAAATCAAATTATAACATGGTCCAATACGCACCTACTGAACGAGCGTACTATCCCCCCAACCAAACAAGGACAGAAGATGGTAAACTAATTCACGGTGACGTATCTTTCCATGCTATGAATCCAATATGGTATCCGGACCCCAACAAGGTTCAATACCTTCTCATCGAAGTAGTAAGTCACACCTACAACCAAACAAGGACAAGATGTGACAAACTAATCCGCGATAAGTTATTGTTCCAAGCCACGGTCAGATACAAGTACCCAAACCAAAAGTACTCATACCTAACGGATAGGGTAGCCTACCGTTCTAAGTGAAATATAGTTAAGAACAATCCTTCCTACGCATGGGCCCTGGCTAAATAGGATCGACGTAGTCCCCTTTTGGGCACCAGAGTCCCCATCAGTAAGAGCATGACGTTCCGCAGAATCGTCAGTGGCCGTCAGTAATAATGGGTCATCAATCCCGTATCTCCAGCGGAGAGTCCGGATCATAAGGAAAGTGCATCGAAGCCCATACGCTAAGGAATTGTCCTCCCCGCCCAATGCCCACTGTGTTGTATCCACAACACAAACCACTATAACCGCTAAGTCAAACTAGCATGCAATCTCTATTAGCGGTTATTCCTATCGCACGGCTTGTACGTACTGGTGGCCAGCCAATCACGCACTTTCGTGTTCTACATGCGACACACAACTTCATGGTACAACGTATCAAGGCCAATGAATGCAACACACAAGGTGGTCCCTTAAATCTAGGTTTAATGTGAGAAAAATAATACATAGCAGGAAATATAAATGAACAGTAAGTTCTAACAGGTTATGCCATGTATCACAGTTTATTTTGCATAAAGAAAATAAATAATGCATGAAATATGAGCTAAAATAATTAAACAGCAAATGGCAAGGTGTCTTGCCTGAGGTCCTTGCTGGTGAAACCGACAATCCCGTTGGGTACAAAATAGTCACAGGACTACACAAGATAACTCAGACGATGTGACAAACTTCTAAAATAAAAACCAAAAATAAAATATTCTGGAAAATTTTTGGGAAAAATATATGATATGTATTTTTCTGTCAGTATTCCGAAACTTCAAACGGATCGTGATTCTGATTCCTGGTTCTCTCAGAATCTCAAAAACACTAAAACGTGTCAGATTTCGGACCACTGACACTCCACAAATTTTCCAAAAAATTAAGTTCCGAATTTATGAAAATAAAATTTACATTCAGAAAATATACCTCAATACGATTCCAACAAAAAAACTGGAGGTCAAAAGGAGTCCGGAGTTGGGAGTTATGGTCATTCGAAGTTGCTACAACCTTTGAAAATTGAGGCTGAATTTATGACGAAAAAAGAGAGAAATTTTGACAAGGATGGTTTGAAAGATGATTTATGGTGAAAATAATATGGAGGAGTACCTGCCTATTTATAGGATGTGAAAATTCCTAGTTAGATAAGAATTAGGATTCCTTTAAACCCAATTTAGATATTTTCTAATTTAATTTAAAAGCAATCAAATCCAAATCCAAATCCAAATCCAAATCCAAATCTAATTTAAATCAAATCAAATCAAATTCTCTTAGTTTAAAATCAAATCAATTAAATCCAATTTAAATCTATTTAAATTTTTAGCTCAAAATTAAATAGGATAAATAAATTTTGAATATTTAACTATTTAAATAAATCCAAAAATCAAATCAAGATTTAAATGGCCACCATAACTTCCAAATATATTTTTCAAAATACCAATAATAATAATTTCGAAAATAATAAATATTTTTAAATATCTTTTTGAATAATAAATCTCGAAATATATTTTTATTTAAATTAAACTAGCAAATATTTATAAAATATATGTATGCATGAATAATATTATTTATTCCAAATAAAAGGCCTTTCATAAATAAAATCATAAATTTAGGAAATTTTGATAGCTAAATTAAATATTACATATATTATTTTGAAACTATAAAAATAAAAAAATGTTTTTCTCAAAATATGTACGCTCGCACATATTCGCACTCGTCGAGGAACTACGAAAAATAAAATTTCGTGCGCGACGTACAATACGACTATGCGACGTCCAATACAAAAATTTTAAATCAGTACCAAATTTAATATATATATAAAATATAGTAGAAATTTAGGGGTTTTACATCCTACCCAACTTAAAAGAATTTCGTCCTCGAAATTAAGAATTAGGAGGGGGTGAGAAGGCACAACGGTAGATAGGAGGGTTTAAGGAAGTTTATATGGTCGCAGTCTAGGTTGAGGGTATGATTAAGAGACGATTGTAATAACTCTTAAATTCAAGTGATTAGAAAGTCAAGATTGTAAATTTAGTGTCGAGGGAAAGGTCGAGTAGTTCAAGACAAAGATATGGTTACATTGGGCGGTAATGGTCATGGTGATAGGACAGTTAGAGGAGTTTTAGTACGACGCTTTCGTCCTTCTAAAATAGGTGAAGGCGAACGCAATATAGAGTTCGAAGGAGGCATTATCGAATACGAATACGTGGTTCAAAGGCGACCGAATAATTCAAAAGGAGTTGTCAAGGCAGTCACGGATGGGACTCTAAAGGACAAGTTTAGCTATGTCCCCATCCACGTAGGATAATATGTGATAAGCGAACCAAAGTGCAATAGGTTGATCAGACCATCATGCACCGGTTCTGATTAGACAATATGTTAGTGGGTGTACCCAATAAAATATGTAATGATCAAGCTTGATAACGAAATAAGCTTGCAAAACTGAAGCTACGTTAGCAGCGCGAGATAGTCAAAATATGAGCAAGGGAGGTACTGATGAAGGAAATTTTAAATAGTCCCAGATCTTTTAAGATCAAGGCTCGTCCGAAGTTCGGGCCTATACAGTTGTCTTGGTTGACTAGCTAAGTTAGGGTCCTCTGAACTTATAGGCTAAGCAAACTTATCCACATGGGTCACAAGGACAAAGGCTTTGTTGGGCCGTGAGGTATTCTACCCAACTTACAAGAGTTAAACTAGTAATGGGATGAGACAATGGGTTAAGCAATCAAGATAAAGCACAAATTTAAGCATTTAAGGAACTAAGTAGAACAAAATTTACCTATCGGGTTGAGGGATTGAGTCAAGGTTGGATCTCTTAATTGAAGTCAGAAAGTATTTTGGTGTCATGGTAGAGGTTATAGTTTGGCCATTTTGACCAGAAGGTCCTATCATGAAAATAGTGTACAAGGAGACGTGTTTTAGTGGGATATGATACATCTACATGAAGGTGGACTTGTCTAGGTCTTACATATAAAATTTATTGGAAGGAAAAGTGTAGTGTTGTACTCCAAATATACAAGTCACGGTAGGGGACGCCAGAAGATCAAAAATAGAAAGTGGGAGTTCACGAGGTGATAATTAATGCACAAAATAAAGTTAAAGCGTGAAATAAAATTAATTAAAGAATCTATTAAAAATAATTTAGAAACACAATTCCGGAGAGAAGATAGTCTCCTAGATGAATACAATTAAGGAACCATTAACTCATTATTCAAATTGCAAATGGGTTAGAAGGACGCAATTAAAAGATCTAGAATTGAAGGAAGGTCGAGTAAGTCGAGGTAAAAATACAGTCACATAGCTGGGTAGATGACTAACAACACTTGTGTATATACTACTATCATGGTCATGAGTGACATGTCAATTAGTGTGGAATGCTTCTAACTCATTAGGGCTACCTTTGTGGCCTATCATTAATATTTTAGCTCAAGTATCCTCCAAAAGTTTAAAAAAAATAAACTTTCAAAAATATACCACCAAAATTTGTATTTACTCCAAGCCGTTCAAATTCATCAAAAAAATTTAAATCACACTCATAAATCTCAAAGCAAAATTTTATCACGTTACTACTAACATTTCCCAAAATTAACGTTTAAATTCAACTATTTAACTCAAGAGTTCATAATTTACGAATCCATAAAAATTTTATAATCATTCAAAAATTTAACACTCTAACATTTTCCAATAACTCATAATAAAACTCTTAGCATATTAAAAGCAATCTCAAAAAAATTTAGCTCAATGCTCTCATCAATTTTAACTTCTATTCATGCTAAGTTATTCCAACAAACTCATAACTTTTAAATGGTAACTTCCTTTAATCAATCAAAATAACTTTCCATCACATCCTTCAAAATTCTTCAAAAAAAAATTTAATATTAGCAATCCCACATTAAACTAAATTTTCAAATAATCTTATCAGTCAAAATCTATTTTTTTACCAAAAATCTAAATAGATTTGTAAATCCTCAATCATAGGACACAATTTAAAATAAAGAAAAAAATTCTCAAAAATCGTTTTCATAACTTTCAAATATTTTAAACCAAAATTCACCGTTATTACTTCCCCTTAAAATTTAAAATTTTATAAACACGAAAATCGCAAGTTGTACAACTCAGTCTAAATAATTCCTACGGCCATTTTTAAAAGCTAAGATCATTTTCAAAGCAAATTTATAACTGTTCAAAGGTGTATAACTATAATACAATAAATCATAAACATCAAAACTCAAAAAACCAAATAAATTCATATTTGTACAAAGATGTATATCTATCACCCAAAACTCATAAATATCACAACTCGAAAAGCAAATCAATTTTATACTTGTGCAAGGATGTATAACTATAATACAATAATTCATAAATATCAAATCTTGAAAATCAATCAATTTTTTGAACCAAGTATGAAATTCTATAAATCCTCTGGTGTTTACTATTTAGAAATCTCAAGGTTAAAACTTTCTGTGGTAATATCCTACTTTACCAATTACTAATCATTAAATCACACAAAAAAATATTTTTAACTCAATTAGAGTCTTGAATGTATTCCAATTGCCAAATATAACCATTCTAGTCATGTGTTTGACCTATGAGCATATACTAGTGTAGTCATCTTCCTAGTTGGCACTAAGCACGAAAATAAGAATCAACGGTCGAAAGGAATCAAGCAAGATGCAGTTCAAGAAAGTCGAACGAGAGTTCGGAATTTGAAGCCAAGGGAAGAGGTCAAGCTGTATGGACGAGATTCCTATAATTCTAATCCTATGTTGTAGGTTCACATCGGTACAGTAACATAACCGAAGTGACAAACTCGACCTGCATGGGCCACCACAAAAACATGTAACGCTCCAGTCCCAAAATACGTAGGACTAGGAACGTAGACATGCCAGCTGTATTCATACGAAGTATACTCCAATATATGGAAGTCTCGTATAAATACATAAGTTGTAAAATGCAGTAGAACCATAACTAATCTCATCCACGCAAAATAAATGAATAAAAGACATCATATAAAGATAATGAATTGTCTTGATACAATATGTTGGACGGAGACAAATCCACTACCAACAAGTAAAGGAAAAATACATAAGAAAAGATATGAATTTGGCGAGCGAAGCGAAGACGATCCAAATACAATCATCCTCGAAGAAATAGCAATGATCACGGCTAGAGCTAGAACACATGCGAAAGATAATAGCACACACCTGGAGAGATAACCAGGTCCTCAGAGGGACGTAACAAGACACATAATATCATGCCATATAAACTGAATAAATATTGCTCAAATAAATAAGTAAATCGAATTATAACATGGTCTAATACGCACCTACTGAACGAGCGTACCATCCCCCCAACCAAACAAGGACAGGAGATGGTAAACTAATTCACGGTGACGTATCTTTCCATGCTATGAATCCAATATGGTATCCGGACCCCAACAAGGTTCAATACCTTCTCATCGAAGTAGTAAGTCACACCTACAACCAAACAAGGACAAGATGTGACAAACTAATCCGCGACAAGTTATTATTCCAAGCCACGGTCAGATACAACTACCCAAACCAAAAGTACTCATACCTAATGGATAGGGTAGCCTACCGTTCTAAGTGAAATGTAGTTAAGAACAATCCTTCCTACGCATGGGCCCTGGCTAAATAGGATCGGCGTAGTCCCCTTTTGGGCACCAAAGGCCCCATCAGTAAGAGCATGACGTTCCGCATAATCGTCAGTG
This sequence comes from Iris pallida, assembly GCA_029216955.1. Lineage (NCBI taxonomy): Eukaryota > Viridiplantae > Streptophyta > Magnoliopsida > Asparagales > Iridaceae > Iris > Iris pallida. Next base: position 1,211,811 of record JANAVB010042418.1, read on the forward strand.
GCCGTCAGTAATAATGGGTCATCAACCTCGTATCTCCAGCGGAGAGTCCGGGTCACAAAGGAAGTGCATCGAAGCCCATACGCTAAGGAATTGTCCTCCCCGCCCAATGCCTACAATGTTGTATCCACAACACAAACCACTATAACCGCTAAGTCAAACTAGCATGCAATCTCTATTAGCGGTTATTCCTATCGCACGGCTTGTACGTACTGGTGGCCAGCCAATCATGCACTTCCGTGTTCTACATGCGACACACAACTTCGTGGTACAACGTGTCAAGGCCAATGAATGCAACACACAAGGTGGTCCCTTAAATCTAGGTTTAATGTGAAAAAAATAATACATAGCAGAAAATATAAATGAACAGTAAGTTCTAACAGGTTATGCCATGTATCACAGTTTATTTTGCATAAAGAAAATAAATAATGCATAAAATATGAGCTAAAATAATTAAACAGAAAATGGCAAGGTGTCTTGCCTGAGGTCCTTGCTGGTGAAACCGACAATCCCGTTGGGTACAGAATAGTCACAGGGCTACACAAGATAACTCAGACGATGTGACAAACTTCTAAAATAAAAACCAAAAATAAAATATTCTGGAAAATTTTTGGGAAAAATATATGATATGTATTTTTCTGTCAGTATTCCGAAACTTTAAACGGATCGTGATTCTGATTCCTGGTTCTCCCAGAATCTCAAAAACACTAAAACGTGTCAGATTTCGGACCACTGACACTCCACAAATTTTCCAGAAAATTAAGTTCCGAATTTATAAAAATAAAATTTACATTCAGAAAATACACCTCAATACGATTCCAACAAAAAAACAGAAGGTCAAAAGGAGTCCGGAGTTGGGAGTTATGGTCATTCGAAGTTGCTACAACCTTTGAAAATTGAGGCTGAATTTATGACAAAAAAAGAGAGAAATTTTGACATGCATGGTTTGAAAGATGATTTATGGTAAAAATAATATGGAGGAGTACCTGCCTATTTATAGGATGTGGAAATTCCTAATTAGATAAGAATTAGGATTCCTTTAAACCCAATTTAGATATTTCCTAATTTAATTTAAAAGCAATCAAATCCAAATCCAAATCCAAATCCAAATCCAAATCCAAATCTAATTTAAATCAAATCAAATCAAATTCTCTTAGTTTAAAATCAAATCAATTAAATCCAATTTAAATCTATTTAAATTTTTAGCTCAAAATTAAATGGGATAAATAAATTTTGAATATTTAACTATTTAAATAAATCCAAAAATCAAATCAAGATTTAAATGGCCACCATAACTTCCAAATATATTTTTCAAAATACCAATAATAATAATTTCAAAAATAATAAATATTTTTAAATATCTTTTTGAATAATAATTCTCGAAATATATTTTTATTTAAATTAAACTAGCAAATATTTATGAAATATATGTATGCATGAATAATATTATTTATTCCAAATAAAAGGCCTTTCATAAATAAAATCATAAATTTAGGAAATTTTGATAGCTAAATTAAATATTACATATATTATTTTGAAACTATAAAAATAAAAAAAATATTTTTCTTAAAATATGTACGCTCGCACATATTCGCACTCGTCGAGCAACTACGAAAAATAAAATTTCGTGCACGACGTACAATACGACTATACGACATACAATACAAAAATTTTAAATCAGTACCAAATTTAATATATATATAAAATATAGTAAAAATTTAGGGGTTTTACACAAACCATAGGATGAATCGATTAACATTTATCGTAATGATACGGGTAAAGTGCATAAATGACTAAGTTCAAAGAAAAAGGTCAGTTTTACACCAAAAGAAAAAGTTAAAGGTTCTAGTAAAAAGATAGAATATTTTATAAATCTGCAAAAATGGTCATTGGACAACTTATGCATAAGACATAGTTTTCTCGAACGGTTGCCTAGGCAAAGGAACCGATTCGGCCCGGGAGGAACGAGTATAGCAAGCGCCAGCCATGAATCGGAGTGGGTGATTCAGGAACTTTCTTACAGGGCTCGCTACCCACCGCGACAGGGTCATCGTCTAACCCAGCTATAGTCCATGACGGCTTGACATTGCTAGTGACCCTCACACCCCTTTTACTGCTTGAACTAACGCACGCAACACATGATGATTATGATAACTGCTCAATGTATACAATTTTATATGCTTGCCTCAAAATATGTTAACATGCAAGTCAATCAGGATGGTTAGAAAGATCACAAAAATAGCTAACATATTTTATAAAACTGCTTGAACCAAATGCAAAACTTGGGTTTAATTAGCTACTCACCAGTACATATGATCGTACTAACCCTCGCTTTTTGCAGGTACCAGTAATCAGGAAGAACACGCCAACTAGCTTGACGACGTTCGTGCTTTTGAAGCTTCGACCATGCGTCGAAGACCCCGTTGCTAAACTTCTGAAGACTCTCCACAAGTCCAAAGAACATGTCTCGGCATCCCTTGCATCCAGGTGGCTAGAATACTTTTGTTGTAATTGAGGGACGTATGTATGGAACGGCTATCTCATCGGCACTCCTTTTGTAATCGAGTCATTATAAAGCCCGCACGACACGATTATAATAGAGTCTGTAAATGATATCTGTTATCAATAAAATATAAAGTTTCTCTATCTCAATGTGTTGTTCAATTTATTTGTGCTCTCTCTTAGATGTTGTGTTTCAGATTATCTTATGGCTATGCCTTGTCTGATCATAACCTAGGATCGCACGACATCACGTCCGGGGAACGACTATTGATTCTTCGGAATCGAGACGTGACAGAGGCATTACAACGGAAGAGTTGTAGATGCTTAGTCTCAGAATTACGAGCATAAAAGGAAAAGTCAATCTTAAAATATTGAAAGATGATAGGAAGAATCATCACATAAAGAAGATTCATGTTCATCTCGCGACACCTATGCATCATCCGGATAATAATCCTAGGGCCAGAGAAGGGAATCCCATGACGAATGTGATAAATAGAAGACAATTCAAGACTAGTTACATCGTCTTTTGAGGTGCACTTGGGTAGTATAGTGGAATAGATAATCTGATGTAACTCATAAAAAATAAGTTCAAGTTTATGGCTTTGAACTTATCGGGACGGACGGGATCAAGAGCACAAAGTTGATTCTTAAAGTTGTTCAAAGTCGTGTCATTGGAGAATTCAAAATTAGTGATATTGACAAGCGACTCACCTACGTTTAGAATTTGTATGATCATTGCTAAATTATTATCATTGAATTGAATATCAATGCCAACGACACGACTTTTTCCAAATAATCATCATCAGCGAGAGTAAAATTGCAGTAAAATAGTCTAATTGAATTAGTAGAAATAGGAAATGAATGTGTAACAAAATTATGCAATCCTAAAGTTTAAAAATAAGGTTTGTGAGATAGAAAGATCGTCCACTTTATCGATGCGCCGGAACAAATATTGTGAATTGAAAAATCTACATACCATAGTAAGGATTATTCTAGAGTTTCAAAGAAGAACTCACTGAACTCCCCGTCATCCGTTTGGATGGAAGAAAAGAGAGATCCTTGGATATGATCATAAGATGAGGCTCCTTTACCAGTCATCTTCTTTCTCTTGAATGGATTGTTAATTCTAGGCATGATTTTCAAAAAAATAAAAAGTTTCTATGAAACTAAAAAATTGAGAAACAGAGAGATAGAAGAGATTATACCTTCTCAGAATAGAGTATGTGGAAGAGAAGGAGATTTTATACCCAAACCCAAAATTTTGAAGCAAAAATCCAAAGGAGTAGGGAGGAATCAAGAGTTGTAAATCTAGGATTTTGGGGTCTTCATGCAGCTGCTGTTTGGAGGAGAAAGAAGAAAAAAATATAAGTGGGGCCATTCAGGTGCTATTTAAAAACCCGACACCAACCGAGTTTGGGCCGAGTTGGAACTTTGTTGAGATAATTTTGCACAGAATCCAAAATGTCACTTTTCATTTATTATTTCTTTCAATTATTTAATTCTAAGATTAGTAATGTTAATTTTTAATTAATATAATTAAATTTATTTTATGAATTAAATTTTGTTATGCAACGATTGTCTCAGATTAGCTGTAGGGGTACTGTCCCAGCTAACGGAAGTCTATCGGGGGACGCTTAAATACCGCTTCGCTTTAGACGTAGTCGTGGTGACAGACAGCCCCTTTGTAGGCTTGTCTCAAAAATAGTTTTTGTATATTGAAAAATAATTAATAAGATAAAATTAATTAATATTATTGACATCTAAAATTTCTAATTCTCGACGTAAATAATTGAATCCAACTTCCGCTAAAGGTTTTATAAAGATATCAGCTAATTGTTTTTCTGTGTCTACATATTCTAAATTGATGTCTCCATTTGCTTGATGGTCTATAAGAAAGTGATGTCGAATCTCAATGTGCTTAGTACGAGAGTGACATACAGAATTCTTAGTCAAGTTGATAGTGATAGTTTCATCACATAAAATGGATATATGTGTGTAGTGTAAATCAAAGTCTTCTAAGGTTTGCTTCATCTATAAAATTTGTGCACAATGTGTTTGCCATTAAAATTCTTTTATTGCAAATTTTAATACAAACAGAATAGTGTTACAATATAGGACTTAGATGTAGTCCTAGGAGTACACTTTTGTTTATCTGGGTCCCTTGTGCCGATGGAGTGAGTGGTAATGCGTTGACTCTGTTGACGATCTGACGACGGTTATCAGTTCTCTGAAGACTTGGATTGCTCTGGGTGTTGGAGCTTGCTGAGAGGAGGAAGACGTTGAGTGTCTGTATCTGCCTCTCTGGTGGTATGTTCGTTCGTTGTGTATTCTGTCCGTGTATGAGAAGGAAATGATCCCTCTACTTATAGTTTTGCAGGCTGGTTGCTCATGCGCGCATGTAGGATGCGCCTGTACGCGAGGACACCACGTGTTGATTGCTGATGGAGGTGCATGAACGATGCGCCCTGATCAAGGTATTGACTTCTTCATGTTGCTGTTGTGAACCGACACGTAGCAGAGAATAAGATCTTTCTGTTGCTGAGATCTTGCGTGAGTTGAGTCAAAGGACACGTGCCGTCGATCCATGGCTCGGAGATCTCGGATTTGATGGGAGAATGATCTGGTAGGATGCGCCTAGGATTGGGCGCATGAGGAGACTTTGGCTCATAACCTTTAGGAGTCACGAACCATTCTGGGCGCATGGCTTTTGAGGCGCATGCGAGGCTTTAATGGTGACTTTCCTTCTGTCCTTAGGGATCAGTGAAAAGTCTGAAGCGCATGGCTTTTGAGGCGCATGTAGATTTAGGCGCATGGCTGCAGAGGCGCATGCGAGTGGTTGGGTGGCCACGTGGCAGTAGCCGTCGGAGGGAAGTAATGATGATGCTGGCGACGCTTCGTCTTCTAAAAAAGCTGTCAACTGTTCAGACTTCGGGAGTCGTGCTGCCAACTCTGTCAGTTTGACATTTAATGTTTTTGACATTCGATGGACAGTAGAGTGGGCGCATCGATCGACGTTCCACTAAGCGTATGGGGGACGTATGGGGGCACATCCCCTGAAAGGCGCGTCTGTGTGATGCACGGTCTGGCCAGCACATCCGCTTCGTGACATGTTCTTTAATGATGCGACTGTTACGTTCTTCGAGTGCTTTAAATAGCCATTTTGACTTGGCTGAATTCGAAGCGTCCGGTTCATCCATTAAATGCAAATTCATTGTACAGAATTCGGAGAGCCGTCCATTTGGCGCATGGGTTTGATTTGCCCGGCCTATAAATAGTGGTATGGAGAGAGTTTATTTCTCGTTCTCTCACGTTCTTCCAACATGAACTTGTTTACTCGGATGCATTCTGTTGATGAGATGCTCCCGAGGGTAAAGATGTGACGTAATGTCTTCATTGATGCACTTGAAGGTGACTGTTACATCCAAAAGTCGGAGTCGAGGGCTTCCGAGGCAGGCGGAAGGTGCCTGTTGCATCGAAAGATAGGGATGCTCGAGCCTCGTCTTCGTTGTGCAGGAAGAGCCGCAGATCAGAATTGCGGTGCCCCGATCATCTTCCTTAGGGTTTGGGAGAGCTCCTCCTCTCGCTAGAGTGTTGATTGCCACCTTCGTCCTGCTCAATAAATGCTTCATTAGTCGAAGTATTTAGACGGCGGTGAGCCTGGTTGGAAGAGCGGCACATAATTGGGCTGCTGAAGGGATGCACATAACTGAGCTGCTGAAGGGATACATATAACTGGGATGCACATAACTGAGCTGCTGAAAAGGATGCGCCCTGCTGAGGGCACGTGGTGATTGCTGCGCCTATTTGAGGGAGCATGATGGCTGCTGGCTGCTGGCTGCTGGCTGTAGACTTAGGATCTTTTCTTTGTAGAAATTCTTCTTTGTACAATCTTTTCTTAGACATGTAATAGATTTTTATATGTAATAAAAATTTTTCTTTTAATGCCTATTTTTGCTGTTTGTGAAGTACTTTGTCCAAGCTCTGGCACATGTAATCTGGCGCATGGGCTTTCTGGTTCTGAAATTCCATGCTTCTACAAGACCCCCTTCAAAGTTTTCAAAACTTTTAGATAAGTTTTGGAATACTTTGAATAAGAAGCATGGTGGTAGAGGCGCATGACTGTCGGGGCGCATAAATACTTCGCGCATCAGTGATGGGGCGCATGCTCCGCTCAGTTAATGTAAATGATAATGCCTCGATAACCGAAAAGATGATAATCTTTTTTGGTTTTATTTGCGGTTATCTCTTCACAGAACCCGAGGCGACGGCTGAGGTCACTCTTTATCGGTTCACGCGTACGACCAAGCCCTATAAATAGGCGAGAAATGGAGAGAGAGAAAGAGTTCTTCTTCTCCTTGCTTTTTGCTTTTTAGAGTTCTTCCTCAAAACCCTAACTTTTCTTCTCTCAAAGAATGGCTCCCAAGACTCCTCGCAGCGGTGCTGGCAAGGGAAAGGAGCCGGCGGAGTTTGCTGAAGAGGATGCTCCTGTCACCATTGTGACTCCAGCCGACGTTCGACCCGCGGTGACGGGTGGGTGTCGACTCTTCCACTATTTTCTCAGACGAACTTTGGATCATGCGGTAGAGTTGGAGTGCCCTAACTCTCTGCTGCCGACGCGTATGGACTTCTGTCCTGATGATGCGCCGAGGTTTTGTCCCGCCGACATGCATAGGTTTAGACCTTTATCATGTACCGAGGTTTAACTGCTGACGCGCATGGGTTCACATCCTGATGATGTGTCGAAGCCTTTCTGCTGAAGCGCATGGGTTCATGTCCTGATGATGCGCCGAAGCTTTTACTGAGGCGTATGGGATTACAACCTGATGATGCGCCAGGTTGCTTTGACACACTTTGTCTTTTTACCTGACTTTTTATTTTTGTTGTGCCAGTGTCGATGACAATTCCTTTGCTGAATGAGGTCCTTCTGGATGCTTCCCTTTGTCAAATGGGAGTTGATTTTGACGAGGCGGTTATCAACCCTGCGAAGGATGCTATCTTACAGAATCAACCTCCTGAGAGAGTGCTGCAGATCCAGAACCAGTTGCCAATTTTTCTCCAGAGTATGATGGAGAGTAAAAAACTAAAATCTGCTGAATCCGAGGATGTAACCTTCTTAAAACCTGTATTTTTGTTCGATGACCGCCTGATCTCCACTGAGGCAAAGATACTGAAAGTCAAAGAAGACTGGTTCTTCTCTGCAAAAGGCATGGTGCTGTACATATGACAACTTGACCGCCAGTTGCCGCTGACGGCCTTCTACCGTTTAGCTTCTAAGAGAAGGATGCCCTGGGAGCTTACTTCTTCTCAAGGAGGGGCCTTGGGAGGTGCTCTATCGATTGATGCTACATCGAATCAGAGGGATACCCTGGCCGCTTCACGAACCGGTCCCTCATTTAGTTGCCGAACTTTGCGTCCTGGGAGCCTCTACAGTGAAGTCCCAAATGATACTTTTGCCTTCAGTGCCTCAACCTTTGCAAGTCAGATGCTGACATCGAGGGTCACGTATCCGAAAGGTGGCTTTAGGGTTGAAGGTTGGTGTCATCACATGCCGAAGTGGGACGAGTTGACCATTTGGGTGCTTTCGAAGTTCAAGGCTGAGCTTAAGGAGATTGGGCTGACAGCCGCTATCCGTGCCACACAGGCTAGCGTGGATCTCAATAAGCCTATGCTCCTTGAACTCTTGGAATTGTTTAATGCCCAGACTGGCACCTTCTTTACTCCGATGGGGGAGTTGGGGTTGGCTCTTCATGAGATGTACGAAGTGTCCAAACTTCCTTGGGGCTCGGAACCGTACGAGGAATATTTTCCCTCAAATGAAGAGATCCAGGTTCTGGAAAATAAGGAACCGGAGATGATGGCTGTTTTCGAAGAGGTGGCGAGCCATCATTATCTGATGCACCGGAAGGACAAAGGCAAGACCCAGCCTCATGTGACTGCTTGGAGGGATTACGTCTTCAAGCAGGATTTGGTAGATTCCTCGAGGATCCAGTTTACGACTCTGCAAGGGCTAAAATCCGCGGAAGTGACTTCTGAAATAAGCCGGCTGGACGAGAGGACCCCTCGTTCCAATGAGAGTGGCGAGAACGCGTATAGTTGCTTCTGGCACTGTGCGCACCAGATGTCATCTAAGGCGGTACTGGCGGCATACTTGATGATATGGCTCCGGGATTGTGTGTTTGCGGGCGGATCTGGTACAGTGGAGAGGGTACACCAGAACCTCATTTTGCCTGCCGTGAAATTAGTCTTTGGACATCCTTTAGCTCTCCTCCCCGCGATGGTGTGTAACCTATTGCGGGGTTTGAGGACCTTTGCTGATGATGTGATTCATGGGAGAGGTAGAAATGACAACTTTCCCCGAGCCGAACTACCATTCTATTATCTTATGGGATGGTTGATTCTGCATCATCCGAACGTGATGAGTCCAGGTCTGAAGAAGGATCATGTTGAAGGAGATACCTTTATCCGCCGCTTCTATAAGAGGAAGTGGTTATACACTGGCGTCCCTATTTGCAGGAGAGTTTTGTCCTACCTTCAGGGGTGGGAGATTGTCAAGGTTGGCCCCATCTTCAAAGATTTTGAGGCTGACCAAGATTTAGTCGACTCTGGTAAAGACGCGATTACTCTGCCAAAATAGGGTTTTCGTTGGTTGCAAAGTATTCGGCCTTCTCACTTGGTCTACCGCAACCAAAATAGGTGTTATTTGGAGCCATATCTGCCCAGCCGGTTTGCTCGCCAGTTTGGCTATACCCAGCTAATATTGCGGAATCCCAGTAATAGTCTGGAGTTTGTGGGGAGTTTACTGGATGGAGCCCGGGGCTGGCAATATTACAATGCCGGGTGCACTGGTGTTCGTTTTACTACGCTAGTTCGTAACCCTCGTCCACAGATCCTATATTCGGCCGTTAAGCTGTATTATACCATGAATACTGCATCTCCTGGTTATGACAGGGAGACTAGTTTCATCATTGGAACCTAGCTGGAGGCCACAGCGAACATGTTGATAGCGGCCCGGTCATATCGTCCACCAGAATTGGCGGGATATCGGGCTGCTGCAGCACCAGTGAGATATCCCTCAGTTAGAAAGAGACGGGCTGACGTGGAAGCTAGCTCGTCTGTACCCAAAAGGCCGAGAAAGACGATGACTCCAAAAGCAACAGGAGTGCCACCTGTGACGTCAGTGGAATCGGCTCCTGCTGAGGTAAGAAGTCCTTCGTAATTTTGGCTCATCTTGTCATTTTGATGACTTGTGCTTTTCTTCTTGTAGGGATCATCGAATAAGAAGACCCGTGCTTCAAAACTGGGTGTCAGTAAACCGAAGGAGGTGGCAAGCTCTTCTGACGAGCGCATCCCTCCGATGGTAATGTCTCTAATGGAGGAGAGTCTTGGAGATGTTCCTGCGGAGGTTTCAGTATCTTCAGACTTTGTTGAAAGAGATGCGGAGGTTGCAACAACTTTCGGGATGGTGCCAGCCGCCGTGGAGGCCTTGGACGTTGAGGGTCCAGCGGACACGGGGCTACGTGATGATGAAGTGGAGTGGAGTTCGTCGTCTTCAGATGACGTCGCTCCAGAGTTGCAAGAGCCTGTTACGGGGGCAACAAATATGGTTGGAACAGAGGAGAGGGTTGATTCCCCTCTTTGTCATGATGAGGGGAGGTCGGCTGTAACATTGCCGAGCCCTACCCCGGACTTAGCAGCGGAAGCTGAGGTGGCTACCGATCAGGAGGTAGCGACAGATCCTGTCCCTGTAGAGGGATTTGATGAAGAGGCTGAGACTCGTCTGCCGGTCCTGACTTCTGGGGCGGGTCAGGAGACAAGTGTTGATCTCCCCGTTCTGCCAATGAAGGTACTGGCTGCTGATAACACGTTGGGGGCTGAAGAGGTGGCCACTGACGTCGGTGGTTCTTCTGAGTTTGGGAAGGATAAGGGTGTGATGGGACCCTCTGTTGCTCCTTCCACTTGGGGTACTATCTCGACGCCTGTCTCGGCTTCTTTTGTTCCTGTGGCTCCTCGGGCTAGTAGTCAAGCCCCTGTTGATGAAGAGCCTATTGATGCCGAGGTTCCCGCCTTGCAGTTTGAGGTCGGCGGGTCTTCTTTCGGTCCGCTAACTAGAGCAGCTCCTCCGACTCCTGCTATGACACCGTAGGTGCTAATACGTGAAATTCATCGTCGAGGCAGTGTATAAAATGCTGCAGAGGGGGGTATCGGCAGTGATGGATGCCAACGAGAGCTTTGCGACGGCAAAAACTCTGACACTGCCTCATATCAACCTGATCCTTCTTCACCAGGGCCACGATCATATGGCCGTCATTCTGGAAGCCTTGGTGGCTGAGTGGGACCAACGGCTTTCCGAATTATAGCACATCCAGCGAAATGATCTCTCCGTCCTGATAGATACGGAGAAGGAGAAGCTGATCGCCGAGATTGAGTCTTTTTACCAGGCCACTGTGAGTGTCTGGGAACGTGAAGTGGCTGAGACTGAAGCTGCAGTGGAGCGGTTGTCTCAGTCTATGCGGGAGATAGTAGATGCGCGAGCTGCGTTGGACGCTAATATCACGGAGATTGACACCCAGATCCGCCGCTTTGAGGACCAGCGGGCCCGACTCCTATTAGACGCCGAACATGTCTAGGCTGAACACGTAGCATTCAAGAAGGAGGAAGCAGCTTTCACTCACTGGGCTCTTACCCTGGCTCAGCAACGGCAACAGCTGGATGAGAAGCATGAGAACGATACTTCTCCTGAGACTCGAGCGGCGGGCTTGAGGCGTCGGATTGAAGAGCTTTCAGCCAACCCTGGGGATGTTTAGGGATTGTAGTCTCTTCTTTTTTGTATTTTTGCAACTCTTGCTGGGGATGTAAACTTTTACTCTCTATTTAAAAATAAAGAATATAAAGTTTTTTGTGGTGTGTTCATTTTTGCTGTCATGAACTTGATGATTTGTGTGGACCTATTATCTTTTGCGCACCTTGGTTTTTAGGTACAGATAATAAGTTTGAGAGAACCCTCATGTTTGCTCAGAGGTGATGTGGATATGGCAAATATGGGATTCAAATAGTGGAATCTCCCTACTCAGAGGTGTTATGGACGTGGTAGGAATGATCCTGGGGGATACGCGGAACTACTCAGAGGTAATGTGGACGTAAAAGTTCTGCGATCAATGTACGACAACGCAAGGGTTGTCTATACGGGATATTTACTCAGAGGTAATGTGGACATGGTAAACATGGTGGATAGCGTAGTCTTATGGGATGTAAGATTCCGCTTTGTTGGGTGTAAGGGGACAACTCAGAGGTGATGTAGATGTGGTTGTCCTTCTACTGGAGGATGCTACAGAATAGCTGGGTTCCGAAAGCTTATGATTTTATGAAAGGGAATTGTCTGTGAGTCCTGATGATTGGGTCCACAGATCCCCGGGTGGAAGCACATGTCTGAAAGATGTCAAGATAGTACTTCTTTAGGAACTTACCGTTGGTGGGCATCATGAACAAGTCCCTATTGGATTTGGCGAGGCGTTAAGCACCGTTTGAGTATACCGTCTCTATGATGAAAGGTCCTTCCCATTTGGGCTTGAACTTTCCTGGTGTCTTGTGAGTCAACATCATCGGCCTCCTGACTGCCAGAACCAGGTCGCCAACTTGGAAAGTCCTCTGCTTGACCTTCTTGTTGAAAGCCTGTGATATACGGGCTTGGTAGAGTTTGATGCGTTGTTGAGCTAGGAGACGCTTTTCGTCAAGTGCCTCCAGTTCCCGCAGACGACGACGTTGATTGTCCTCTTCTGTGAGTTGGTTTGTGATTGCTACGCAGAGTGAGGGTATCTGGATCTCGAGAGGCAGTACCGCTTCGCTCCCGTAGACCAAGGAGAATGGTGTGTTGTCTGTCGGGGTCCGTACCGTTGTGCGGTAGGCCCAAAGGCATTCGCCGAGCTTTTCGTCCCAGTCGCATTTGTTAGATGACACGACCTTTTTGAGTTGCCTGACGATAGTTTTGTTGAACGCCTCGGCCAATCCGTTTGCTGCAGGATTGTAGGCGGTTGATGCTACATTTTGAATGAGATTCTTGTCACAGAATCTGCTGAAAACATGGCTAATGAACTGAGGACCATTTTCGTGGATGATCCTCCGGGGTACTCCGAAACGGTAGATGACGTGGTGCTTGATGAAGCAGATTACCCTGGAGCTTTTCACTTCTGCCAGCGGAACTGCTTCTGTCCATTTGGAGAAGTAGTCGGTGATTGCTAGGATAAAACGGTGTCCTCTCGATGAAGGAGGGGTGATCGGTCCCTCAATGTCCATGCCCCAAGCTTCGATGGGCCAGGAGGTGACTGTAGGATGTAGTGGTTCTGACGGTGTATGGATGAAGTCTGCGTGAAGTTGGCATGCATGGCACTTCTTAGCATATTCAACAGCGTCAGCGGCCATGGTTGGCCAGTAGTAGCCCATGCATCGCAGTCGGTCTTGCAACTTAGGGCCAGGTTGATGGGCCCCGTAGGTTCCATCGTGAGCCTCTCGAAGGGCTTCGGCTGCTTCTTCGTTAGACAAACATCGAAGGAGAAGTCCATCGTAGGAGCGTCGGTACAGCATTTTAGTAGCCATATCGTAGTAGAATCGAAGAGAGCGTCTCCTGACTGAGACGGCTTCTTTCGGGTCCTCTGGGAGAATTCTGTAGACAGCGAAGTCGATGAACGGGAACCTCCAGTCTCGGACATTAACACCAGCACTCGTTGACATGGCATGTGCCACTTATGAGCACAGGTTATTTTTAGGGCAGACCAGGTCTCGACCCACTACCATGACGTAGTGTTGAGTTCCGAGGGATGCCACTAATGAGGCTGCGAGGCCGGCCAGAGCATCAGCCTCTAGATTTTGTAGACGAGGTACGTGTTCGACGAAGAACCCGGTAAAGGTTGAAATAATGTTCAATACAACTTCATGGTAAGGGATCAGATCTTCATGATGAACCTCGTATTGCCCTCTGATCTGGTTTACGACGAGTTTTGAGTCGCCGTAGGCTTCCAGATGATTCATCCTTAGCGGTTGTGCCAGCTGGAGTCCCATAATGAGTGCGTTGTACTCAGCAACATTGTTGGAGCACGGCTTTGAAAGGGAGTAAGCACGCTGGATGACCAGCTGATCGGGGGAGACTAATACCACCCCCACTCCTACGACGATTTGGCCTTTGGGGCCTGTTCTTGAAGCACCATCGAAAAACATTCGCCAGACGGGGTCTTCTTCGGTGACGTTTGATTCTTGGACCTCATCCGGGATGTCTTCATAGAGTCTTGAGGACTCTGGGATGGGGTATGCAGCTAAAAAGTCGGCCAGAGCTTGACCCTTAACAGCTTTTTGTGGAACGAACACCATGTTGTATGGTGTTAGCAAGATCGCCCATGTGGCTAGCCGGAAGTTTAATGATCCTGGCTTCGTCATGAGGACCCTGAGCGGATTGACTCGGGAAATAATATGAATTATCTGCCCCGAGACATAATGTCGAGTCTTTTGGATGGCAAATACCAAAGCTAAGCACTCCTTTTCAACGGGGTTGTACCGGTGTTCGACCCCGATCAGAGTTCGACTGAGGTAGTAGATTGCTTGCTCATAGCCTGTGTCACTGTTCTGAGCTAGTAGGGCGTCGAGATAATGATCCATGGCATGGACGTAGAGGAGGAAAATGGTTTGTCGGCGACTGGTGCCACCAGGACTGGCGGGCTCGTCAAGTAAGCTTTGATGTCATCGAAAGCTTTTTGGCATTCCTCTGTCCAGACATAAGAGACTCCTGTTTGCCATGAAATATAAAAGAACAAAACAATTATCGGAGGACCGAACTTTTACTTCAAGTTACAAACTCGCTTGTACAAAGAAAGCCTAGGGACGAAAACCTAGGTACAGCAGTCTAAGTACAATTGTTTATTTTAGATTCTGGAGGGTGACGATAGAGGCGCGGGAAGGCGACGGCAGCCCTGTATTACTCCTTGGACGATCGGTATACAGCCTTGACTCCTGTGACGAGATGGTTGGCGTTGATGAAGAAATGCTCTTCTTGCTCTCCTCGTATTGCTCTTCTGGCTTCTCTCTCTGTGTGTTTTTTCTCTCTTATTATTGGAGGAGTCTCTCTGTATATCTATCTCTCTCTGACCATATCTCTCTTTCACAAGGGAATGGCACATTGCTATTTATAATAGTGGGAGCATCATTAGGGTTTGGATGATTACCCATTCTCAAAGTGGCGGCGGCCTGATGCTTAATCAATCTGGACCATTAGTTTTAAGCGTGAAGGATCTGGGCCATAAATGGGGGTAGTATTGAATCCTGTGAATGATTAATGCTGATTGCTTTAAATCTTCATGATTGGTTGTGTCATGCTTGGATCTCTCACCACGTGTCCCATTGGCTTGATCATGAATGATATGACCTGATCTAATTAATTATGAGGATAACGTTAAATATGGTCATTGGGATCTGGTAAATCTCTGATTGATCTGCATCCCATAATCATCCTTGCTACCAGCTGTCTAGTCGTAGGGGCAATTGAATCTCTGCCACGTGTCTTAATAGTGGACTCTGCCAGAGCCGCATGATATTCATGAACCGTATGAGACAGCATCTCAGTGAGCCGCATAGGTATAGTACTTACGAGCCGCATGGGATGGCTTCTTGGTGAGCCGTAGGAAGATGATTCTTGCCAGCCGCATGAAACTGTTCTTCAATTGAGCCGCATGGGAGTAGCCACGTGGCAATCTTGGATCGTATCAGAGATTTTTTTCCGTTCCCGAAGAGTCTGTCATTATGACAGGACCATCATGACATTTCATGTCAGAGCCGTCAGCTGTCAAATTATGGCAGAGCATTGAATAAGGCCATTACTCGATGGCCAGCTGTGTGAAGGGATCCCAAGGGGACACGTGGTGTTGATCGAGCCGCATATCTCTGTTGGTCATATGTGAGCCGCATGTACTTCTGAGCCGCATGCGGCTGGGGGACTCTTTGAACCGCATGGGACTGTCCCTATATAAGCTGCATGGATTCTTCTGCTCCGAGCCGCATGAGACTGAGAGTCTCTCCGAACCGTATGGGACTGCCCCTGTATGAGCCGCATGGAGTTCTCCTGTTCCGAGCCGCATAGAGCAATATTCTGATATTTTCCATGCTTCTACAGGACCCCCTTCAAAGTTTTCAATTTGCAAAATTGAAATACTTTGAATAAGAAGCATGACCTTTGTTGACGGCATAGATGATTCAGCCGCATGGATTTATCTGGCCGCATGAGCTGTTAGGCCGCATAGACATTTTTTGCCACGTGTCCCAACCACGTGTGCAAATCTTCTGCATTAAATGTACTTGATTCATTTTTTAAATTAACGCCGCCTTTTGGAAGAGGATCCTAAGGGTCAATTTTGTTTTGACCGAAGCATTTTGCCTTTATTCTTTTAGGCGGCGCATGGATCGAGTCGCGAGCCTCCTTCGCCTATAAATAGGAGTAATTTATTCATTGAGGGTTTCTTTACCTTCTCTCTTTGCTCGAACACCTTGTTGCCGACCTCCTCTTCGTCTTCTCCCATCAGCGATCGGCAATGGCTCCCAAGAAGACTACCGCTGCTACGGACAAGGAGGCCGCATCGTCGTCTGCGGCAGTGAAGGGCAAGAAGGCCGCGTCTTCATCGACGACGACGAACGTGGCGGCTCCTCCGCCGGCCGACGTGCCTATTTTTCACCCCGACGTTCACCCGCCAATTGCTGGTAGGACCATCAACATGAACTGTCATGGCTACGCCGCATATTTTATGCGCGAGCCTGTATTTCCAAGTATGCTGCGTGTCCGACTCATGTTCGAGCCGTATTGGATATGATCCAGGCCTGAGCCGCATAAAAGTTGTTGCTTGCAGCCGTATAACTACTTCATCATCAGGGCCGCATAAGCTCATCTGGACTGGACCGTATGAGCTCTTTCAAACTGAGCTGCATAAGCCTATTTCGAACTGAACCGTATAAGATCATTTGAACTAGACCGCATAAGCTCATTCGCACTGAACCGCATAAGCCTATTTCGAACCGAACCATGTAAGCTTATTCGAATTGGGCCGTATGGGCTCATCCGAACTGAACCACATATGCTCCTTTCGAACCGAACCGCATAAGCTCATTTGAACTGAACCGCATGAGCTCTTTCAAACTGAGCCGCATGAGGCTATGCTAAGCCGCATAAGCATCAAGTAGTTTGCGTTTCGGCTATCTTTTTGACTTGTTTCTTTTATCTTTCTTCAGTGAATCTGCCAGTAAATCCTGCGGAGGAACTTCTGGTTGGCTTGAATCAGTTAGCCATGGATGTGCGACGGGACAATTTAGTTCGTCAAGTGCCCGAGCAGCTCCTTGTTAATGAACCTTTGGAGCGACTAAATGCTATCAGGGTTCAATCTTTCCAATTCCTTAGTGACATGATGAGCTCCGGGAAGCCTAATGGGAAGCATCTGAGGACGGTCTTCCTCTTTGGGGATGCGTTGATCATAAAAAACTCCCGAGTGCTGGATATTTCCGAGAGTTGGGATTTTAACCTGGACGGGATGCCGATTCACATCCCCATTATGAAGCGTCATTTCCCTTTTGCGTGTTTCAACATGATCATTTTGGACAGGCAGATGCCAGACCCCCTCACTCCAACCAGACCGGGGATGTTTGTTGTTAACATCCGTTGCAAAAAAACTACTGGGTCAGTGCGCGCGATCAAGGATCCGGCCAGTCGATCCGTGATGGGGTTAGTTCCGAGTACCTTTATCAACACACCCGGTCCTAACTTCTTATTCTCTCAGGCTGATACTTTCCTGAGCCAGCTTGCTCGCAAAGGGTCCTATCCTGTTGGCAGATTGGTACTGCCGAGCTGGTTACACCCCATTCCCCCGTGGGCTAACCTGACCTCGTGGATTCTACGAAACTACGGGGAATTTTTGCGAGAAGTCAATCTTTATGATGCTATCCGAGGTACAAGCCACGGGTTGCCCGTTAATAAGCTATTGTTTATGGCCCTTCTGGAGATGTATAATCATCGGACAGGGACTTTCTTCACACCTGTAGGGGAATTGGGGCTCGCTCTTCACGAGATGTATGCTGTCTCCAAGCTCCCCTGGGGAGACGAGCCCTTCGAAGCGTACACTCCGACGAATGAGGAGTTCCAGGATTTAGACCGACGATTCCCAGGTTTCGTCACTGTGTATCAAGAACTGTTGTGTCATCATAGCACCTGTCACCGAACGGCTATCCAGAAAAATGACAGCTCGGAAGGGGACGCTCTCCATACCAAATCTTGGGCCTCATACCTTTTCAAATTCAGCGCTGCTGGCCGAGTTACTTCCCGAGATCGTCAAACTCCTAGGGAAGTAGAAGACTTGGTGTCGACTGCTAGGAGGTCGAAGTCTAAAGGTGACAAATTTGGGAGCCAGATTGACTCCTTCAGCTATTTTTATTATAGTACTCGGCGGCTGTCAGAGAAGGCACTCTCGGCAGGGTTTTTAATGGTATGGCTGCGCAATTGTGTGGTCCCAGGAGGGGCAGGTGCTATTGAGAGGATCGGCCGTCACTTCATTCTTTCCGCCGTAAAGTTGGCCTTTAGGGTCAGGCTGGCTCTTCTTCCCGCTATGGTGTGCAGTATTCAGCATGGTCTCCGTGCCTTCTCGTCCAAGGTTATCGCTCGTGACGTGGTAATGGACTTTGAACGTATAGAGCTGCCTTATCGTTACTTGCTGGGATGGCTGTTGTTGCATTATCAGTCTTTGATGAGGCCTGGGACGGGAGATGGCATCACGGACGACGACGCTTTTCTTTTCAGGTATCACCATCAGCCTTGGGAATGTAGTACCATACCGGCGTGTCGGAGGATGTTGGCGAGGGTGGACGGATATAATTTCTTCGTGTCCGTTCCCCGTTTTACCGTCCAGGAAGTGAGGAGTGTTCATGTTGATGGTGTTGGACCTCCTCATTTCTTACCTGAGAAGATGCGTTTCTGGCTGCGTAACATTCGCCCGGCGCATTTAGTTTACCGCAATCGCAACACTGTGTACTTGGAGCCCTACTTGCCCAGTAGGTTTGCCCATCAATTTGGGTACAGTCAACTATTTCTCGGGTGTTCCAGTTCCCACCTGGGATTTGAGGGTAGCATTCTCGATGGTATTAGGGCATGGAGCTACTATGACACTTGTCATACTCGAACTAGCTTCTCGGTTCCTGCAGCAAACGTGATAGGGAAAATCTTGCATATGGCGGCCTTATATCATGTTACGGCAAATCATCCTCCTCTCGATTTTGTCCCGAGGACTAGCTTCATCGTGGGCACTCGTCTGGCGGAGAAGGCTATGGTGTCGAGGGCAAAGAAGAAAGGGGCGAATAGAGTTCCTACGCCCGATTCCGAGTCCTTCGACACAATTGAGGAAGACAACGAGCGGGACGACGAGGACTCTCTCTTCTGGTGGCGAGGCAACGGCGGGTCAGCCTCCCATCATGGCAGATGAGATGATGACGGATCAACCGTCGGTCGTATTAGATGAGGCGGTAGATCAGTTGCCATCTGTACCAGAGGTGGTGCGGATAGAACTACCGCCTGTCGTGCCGGGTCGCTCGCGCAAGCGAGGCAGGCGTGAGTCTACTGGAAGAGGAATAGCCTTTTCTGTGAAGAGAGCGGCGGTCGGACCTCGTAGGCTACTTATTACGGAGAGGGGTGAGGATGCAGACGATGTTCCGGAGGTAAGACCAAGTCGGAGCCATCTCTTTGTTGTAGTTTTCTTTTCTCTTGGAGATATGACCTGACCATTTTTTCTTTGTAGGCGTCTGACGAAACAGGCTCTCCTAAACCGTCTGCTGCCCCTGGAGTTGATCCAGCCCTTGCTGCTTTGATTAGCGACATGTGTGCCGCGGTCCTTTCTGCTGGGGCTCTCTCAGCGACGACTGGGAGCACCCAGGTTGCTGAGGCCTCGGCCCGGGGTGACGAAGGTTTCCTCGGGCTTGTCTCCGAGATCGCTGAACTTCAGCAAGGTGACGCCAATCTCGTTGCATCCCCTCCCGAGAGTGCAGGGGCGGAGGAGCCTATTATCCCTGACTCGGAGACTGCTGGTGAAGAGGCTGCGGTGGCTGTAGGCGAACCTCAGCCTCCACACTCCTCCACTGGTAAGATAAGCCAAATATTGACTAGTGAGGGGGCTTGTTTGCTCTATCAACATATCCTCCGGGTCAAATCGATTCATGGTTGTCTTGGCCCTACAGGTCCTGACCCTTTACTTCCCACCGTGGATGTTCTTGGGGAAGGCTCGGCCTGCCGCGACTTGGGAGAAATGAGCCTTTCCTCTCCTTTGTCGTCCTATGTCGAGGGCCTCCCGCCAGCCCTGGGCAGATGGAAATGGAGCTGGCGATGGTCTCCACCTCATCCTCTGCTGATTATGTGGCTCCGGAGATTGACCTCTCGACCCTGCCGAGCATTCAAGTTCTGCGGGCCGCTGAAGAGGAGTTGGCCGCTGTTCATGCGTCCTTCCGTGCGGAGTTTGTTTCTCTTGTGGCAGGAGCGGCAGATTCTATTGCGTCTTCTTCAGCGCTGTCGGCTACACTCCCGTTGACACCGGTTTCCTCGGAGGCTCTGGACGAGGTGACGCAGGATGTGGTCGACAGCTTCTATCGCCACTTAAAGAGGGGTGTAGATGCTGCTGTAGAACGAGGGACCCCTTTTACTCTGTCTCTGCGGTGCGCTCGGGGCCAGGTTGCAACTTTGAAGTCTCTTCCTGGCGGGGTGGGATTGGCTGCACTCCTGGAGCCTAAGTTGGCGGAGGCTGATCAGCTTGTGACCCAATTGCTGGCGATACGACAGGCGAGCTTGCCTGCTGCGATTGATAGGGAGCGGGGCTTCCTCATTGCTGCTCGGGATATGATCAAGCTCGCTCGAGATACTGCCGGGCCAGTTATGCAGGGAGACCTTGACAAGTTCTCCGCTTCGTATAACAGGCTGGGTCATCGAAGTCAGGCTTGTCGGGCTCGGGAAGAGTCTGCTTCTCGTAGAATCGCTGACACGAAGGAGCGGATTCTCGCACTCCAGAGGGAGTTGACCTTCTTAGAGTCAGAGCTGGAGGCTGCTCGTACGGAACAGGAGTCGATTACTCGGGAGGCCGAGAGGGTTTCCCGATCTTCTGTCAACTTGGAGCGGGCCTTTAAGAGATTCGAGGATAACTGGCAAGCCCATGCTCAACTGGAGGACGAGGCGGTGCTGACTCGAGAGGCGGAGCGTCGAGCTACCCAGAGGTTAGAGCGGTCGGTTGTCTTGCTGACGGACCGTCTCAGGGCGTTATGTGTCCCGGAGCAGTGATCAGCTTTCCGTTTTTCTTTTGCTGTTGTTTTCTTTTTCGTCTTTTTGGTTTTGATTTTGTAAAGGATGTGATCCTAAATGATGTAGTACTTTGAATTTTGAATGAATGAGCATGTTTCAACTCATCTTCTTTTTCTTGTACTTGCGGTGTTCGTGGAACTGGGCTTGCTGGGGGATTATTTGTGGACCTGTTACCCTAGGCGTACCTTGGTTTTAGGTACGGATAACAAGTTTGGTCAGGATATCCGGAACAGCCATGGCAAAGTGGTCATGGGTGCTCTCGGTATTGGGAAAAAGAATACCGCAGAACAGCTGGGCTCCCGGGGCATGGTGAGATGGTGGATTTATGCTAAGAAGCTTAGCAAGGGATATTTGTGGACCTATTATCCTTGGCGTACCCAGATCCAGGGTATAGATAATGGGATAAAAGGAGACCAACATATTTGCTCAGAGGTTATGAGGTCATGGCAAGCATGAGGGTTTTACCGTAGAATCTTCCTGCTCAGAGGTAATGAGGACATGGCAGGGGAGACTTCACGGAAGATATTTGTGGTCAACAGAGGACATTTGTGGTCAACAGAGGACATTTGTGGTCAACAGAGGACGTTTTTGGTCAACAGAGGACATTTGTGGTCAACAGAGGACATTTGTGGACCTATTATCCTTGTCGAACTCCGGTTGTGGGTACAGATAATAGGTTGATAGGGAACCGACATACTTACTCAGAGGTAATGGGGACATGGCAAGCATAAAGGTTTCTTCGACGGAGCCTTCCCACTCAGAGGTAATGAGGACATGGCAGGAGTGGGCCCAATGAAGAGGGGGGTACATAGAACGACTCAGAGGTAGGAGAACGTGGAAGTTCTATGCGAGGGGGCGGTTTGTTTTTGGTGGAAGTAAAAACGACTCAGAGGTAATGAGGACATGGCCGTTTCGGAAATTTGTGGATCGATTACCCTTTTTGTGCACTGGGAGCGTGGGTAGTGGATCATGAGGGAGGATCTCTTCCAGGAAGAAAGTTCAGAGGTATAATCATACGTGACTTACTATCTGAAAGAGTGACCGAAATGCGAGTTCAGAGGCACCAGCGGGTACATAACTCGGTAATTTAGAATATTGAGATAGTGTGAGTTCAGCGGCACCAGCGGGTACATGACTCGATAATCTGAAGGGAATGTGGAGGTGAGTTCAGCGGTACCAGCCGGTATATGACTCGATAATCTGAAATGTTGTGGATGTGAGTTCAGCGGTACCAGCGGGTACATGACTCGATAATCTGGAGAGAATGTCGTTTAGACATAATATTTCTTCAAAAACTTGCCGTTGACGGGCAACATGAGCAAGTCTCCGTTTTGTTTTGCGAGGCGGTAAGCACCGTTGGAGAATACTGCCTCAATGATAAATGGGCCTTCCCACTTTGGCTGAAATTTGCCGGCGGTCTTGTGAGTCATGACCATCGACCTCCGGACTGCCAGAACGAGATCGCCCACCTAGAATGTTCTGATTTTGACCTTCTTGTTGAAGGCTCCAGAGATGCGTGCTTGGTATAGCTCAATTCGTTGCTGAGCCAAGTGGCGCTTTTCATCTAGTGCCTCAAATTCCTGTAGCCGGCGATGGTGGTTTTCGTCTGTTGTCAATTGATGTGTGAGGGCGACGCATAGTGAGGGGATCTGAGTCTCCAATGGAAGGACCGCCTTACTCCCGTACACCAGGGAGAATGGTGTATTCCCGGTGGCTGTTCGAACTGTGGTGCGATAAGCCCATAAGCATTCGCCGAGCTTCTCATTCCAGTCGCATTTGTTGGAGGAGACAAACTTCTTGAGTAGGTTGATGATTGTTTTATTGAATGCCTCTGCCAACCCGTTCGCTGCCGGGTTGTATGGTGTTGAAGCAACATTCTGAATACGGTGCTTATCGCAAAACCGATAGAATGCGTGGCTTACAAACTGCGGACCATTATCATGGATGATCCTTCGGGGCAATCCAAAGCGGTAGATGACGTGATGCTTAAGGAAGCTAATCACGTTTGAAGTCTTGACTTCTATGAGTGGGACAGCTTCCGCCCATTTGGAGAAGTAATCAGTGATCGCAAGTATGAAGCGATGTCCTCGGGAGGAAGGTGGGGTGATTGGACCAATGATATCCATTCCCCATGCTGCAAATGGCCAGGATGCCACTGTCGGATATAGAAATTCAGATGGTTGGTAAATGAAGTCCGCGTGGACTTGGCAGGCTCTGTATTTTCTAGCATAATCTATCGCATCTGCCACCATCGTGGGCCAATAGTAGCCCATTCGTCGAAGACGGTTTTGCAATTTAGGACCGGGCTGGTGGGCTCCGTAGACACCGTCATAAGCTTCTCGTACGGCTTCTTTGGCTTCTGCATTTGACAGACACCGAAGCAGTAATCCATTGTAGGAGCGACGATACAGCATTTTTGTCTCTGTATCGTAAAAGAATCTGAGAGAACGCCGTCTGATAGAAGTGGCTTCCTTTGGGTTCTCGGGCAGGATGTCGTAGACGACGAAGTCGATGAATAGTTGTCTCCAATCTGGAGCATCATCGATCGTCTATACGGAATAACTCACCACGAATTGCACATTGTTCTTGGGACAGACCAGTTCGTGGCCTATCACATCCACTGATTGGCGATCATGATTCAGAACTGCTAAGGAAGCGGCAAGACCAGCTAAGGCATCAGCTTCGATATTTCGGAGTCTGGGGACATATTCGATGAAGAACCTCTCGAACGACGAGATGATGTCATTTGCTATTTGGTGATAAGGGATCATGTCTTCGTGGCGGACCTCATATGAGCCCCGTATCTGATTAACGATTAGTTAGGAATCGTCGTATGCTTTAAGGTATTCTACCTCCAGCTCACTTGCGAGTTGGAGGCCAATGACCAGAGCGTTGTACTCGGCCACATTGTTAGAGCAGGGCTCGGTGAGGGAATAAGCGCGATTAATCACCAATCCGGAAGGGGAGATCAGCACTACCCCGACTCCGACGACTATATTGCCTTTAGGTCCGGTCCTCGAAGCACCGTCGAAGAACATTCGCCATATATTATCGTGAGAGGTTACATGCGAGTCGGCGACCTCATCTGGGATCTTTTCATATATTCTGGAGGACTCCGAGCCTGGATGGACTGCTAAGAAGTCCGCCAGGGCTTGACCTTTGACTGCCTTTTGTGGGACGAAGATCATATGATAAGGGGACAACAATATTGCCCATGTAGCGAGTCGAGAGCTGAGTGCCCCTGGTTTAGTCATGAGGACCCTGAGAGGGTTGACTCGTGAGATCACATGTATCGTTTGTCCGGTGACATAGTGTCGCATTTTCTGAATGGCGAACACCAGGGCGAGGCATTCCTTCTCCACAGCGGTGTATCAATGCTCTGGCCCAATCATCATTCGGCTGAGATAATATATGGCTTGCTCATGGCCTGTATCGTTGTTTTATGCCAGCAGAGCCCCGAGGGAGTGTTCCATTGCTCGTACATAGAGCAGGAATGGTTTTCCAGGAACCGGGGCCACCAAAACTGGAGGATTTGACAAATATTCTTTGATGCTGTCGAAAGCACGCTGACATTCCTCGTCCCATACGAATGAGACTCCTTTCTTCATGAGATGCGTGAACGGTCAGCATCGCCCGAAGAGGTTAGAAATGAACCTCCTGATGTAAGCTAGCCTCCCTTGAAGGCATCTGAGTTCGTGAAGATTTCTCGGGGGACCCATCTCCATGATTGCCTTTGTCTTCTCAGGGTCTACATGGATACCTTGTACCGTGATGATGAAGCCCAAGAACTTCCCGTTGGATACGCCCAGAAAGGACTTCGTAGGGTTCATTTTTAAATTGTGCGCTCATATTAGGTTGAATATCGTCCTTAGATCCTGCAGATGGTCTCCCTTGCAGCGACTTTTAACGGCTATATCGTCAACATAGCACTCCACTGTCTTGCGTAAGTGGTCTCTGAAGATGATGCTCATGGCTCTTTGATATGTGGCGCCAGCATTCTTTAAACCGAAAGGCATAACTGTGTAGCAGTATGTGCCAATCGGTGTTCGAAATGATGTATACTTTTCGTCGTCAGGAGACATCTTGATTTGGTTGTACCCCGAGAAGCCATCCATGAATGACATACGTTCGAAACCGTAGGTATGGTCGATCATGATGTCTGTGATAGGAAGGGGGAATTCATCTTTGGGGCACGCCTCGTTCAGATTGCGGAAGTCGATGCAGATTCGAATCTTTCCGTTCTTCTTGAGGACGGGCACTATATTGGCGACCCAATCGGGATGTTCTTCCTCACGAATGAAACCGCTGGCTATCAGTTTGTTGACTTCGACTTCGATCGCGTCCATGATGCCTGGGCGGAAGCGTTGCTGTTGTTGCTTGACTGGCTTCGCATCGGGCCGAATGTTAAGTTTGTGAAGAGCAATGTCGGGATTTAACCTTGGCAAGTCTTCATAGCTCCAGGAGAACACATCAATGTATTCTCTGACAAGTTCTAACAGCGACTCCCGCTCTTCGTCTGCTAGGCTTTTACGGACGAAAATTGGTTTTGGAGCAGATTCGCTGCCGAGATCCACTTGTATGACCTCATCTTCAGTAGGAGGTTCTCTTTGTTCGAATCGCTTTTCCCATTGTGCGTCCAATTGCTGGGCCCACGGCTCTAGTTCAAGGATTTTGGGGATGTCTTCGTCTTCTTCGTAAGCGTCGGCGAATGCCATGTTGACTGTTATGACTCGTCTGAACACATCTCCGATACTGGTATCCGAGTCCGAAGTTGGTGACCCGGTTGAATGTGACTGCCAGTCGCATTCTTCATCTGAACTCTCAGGGGTCGTAGTAGGCGTTACATACTCCAATCTGCATCGAGTTTTGCTATAGTAGTCTCGTGGTTTGCCCGTCGGGACTGGCGGCTTCAAAGGCAATCGTCGCCCAGTGCCGTAGTTCAAGCCTGGCGTCGTCTCCAGATCATACCCCTGTTTCTGTATGAGATATTTGGATTGAGGGCTATAGAGATACAGAGGCAGTCTCCCGACATCCGACCCGAGGTCGGCTTCCTCTATGGTGAAGGGATGCGAGTTATTCGTCCGGCCAAAGATGATTGGATGGTCCCCTCCCTCGATTATTCGGTAAGCATCTTCTACTGGAGTAAGCTGGATCGCGGTGTACACATTTGCCACCTGTGTGTGTAGGTGAGTGCCTATACCGTATTCCATAGCATACATTGTACATAGCTTATTGAGCACGGTGTAGTTCAAAGATAACCCTTTATTGATGAAATAAGGTATCTTTTCTAGGGGGATTACATCATCAGCGGAGGGGACATCAGTGTGGGCAGCCACATACTTGGCTAGCTCCGGTTCCTCTTCGGCTACCTCCTGTGTAAATGAAGACTGAGAGGACGACCTGGGAAGCTTGATTGTCAGTGGTTCAGTTGATGGAGCAGAGCGTGGAGTCGTTGGCAGACTAGCGACCCCCAATTTGGCATTTGATATGGAGCGAGGAGTGGCCAGTTCGCTAGAAGTGTCAGACCTTGCATCGGGGTGACGACCATTCTTGGAAAGGCGTATCGTCAGTGGCCTATCGGAGGGATTGAGCTTCTCCGTTTGGGGTTGACCGACTCTCGGCAGTCTGATTGTTAATGGCCCCGTTGTGGATCTCGGCACTTGGCCGGACCTTGGCAGCCGGATTATCATCTGCTCTTCCTGTGTCGAGAGGCTGATCGCGTCCTTCCGCAGAGTGGCAGTAAGGGGTACGAACTTGTCCGGTTTGTGAGCTTGGAGGTGGATCGTCAGAGGTCCTTCTGATCCTGTGGCCGTTTCGGTACCAGCTTGTTCATTTCCTTCATCAAGGTACCTCTTCGACTTTTCGTATAAGCAGGAGTCCGAGTAGTAAGATTCGACCCCTTTGAAGGGATCGATGTCAACAAATTCTGTCTTCAAAAAGCCGTGTTTGTCGACATATTTGAAGCACTGGTGTAGCGTGGAAGGCACGATCATGTAATCGTATATCCATGGGCGCCCCAAGAGGATGTTGTAAGAAGTGTCTGCATCTATGACGTAGCAGGTGACTTCTGATTGGAGATCGCCAATCTGACACTTCAGACGAATCTTCCCAATAGGGTAGCTCCTGTCCGAATTAAAACCGCTGATGGCGGTGCTTGTAGGTGTCAGACGATGTATTGGGATGCGGAGATGATGTAGCAGACCCTTCGGGATGATGCTTATGGAAGAGCCAGGATCAATGTGCATCCGATCCACCTTCACGTCGCCGATGTATCCCGTGTAGTATAGCGGGCGATCATGCAGGTTGGTTTTGATGAGCATGTCCTGCGGAGTGAAGACAATATTGGGCATTGCTCCCGTGCAGGCACTGTCTTGGAGATCCACGGGTGTGTCCTCCCCGGTGAGGTTGGATTGAGCCAGATAGGCATCGACATTTTGGAATGCTTTGCTCAATGTAATAGGAACGTCCTTGGAGAGCCTTAGGAGTTCGTACAATGACAACTTGGCCAGTGTGTTAGCAAATTGCGCTAAGATGTCAAAGTTGTAGGGCCTTTCTAGCCCTTGGGCTGCTTCTTTTCGGAGAGATTTGTCGAAGCGAGTCTCCCTCGGCCTAGGCTTGTCGGTCGTCGAAGGCTGAGACGGTCCCGGAGCATCAGTTGTAGTGGGTTGATGATTTTCAGCTGGATTGTCAATCACAGGTGGGATTGTGTTCCAGACCGCGTGACGACGGCTGTAGCTTCCTCGTTGTCTGCCGAGATTGTATGGCAGGTCCTGATTTTTCCACTTTTCTTCTTGTTGGTGGAAGATGGTGTGGGCCGAGTCACTTCTGATACCAAGTCTGGATGGATCCACATGACCTCTCCTCGTGATGTGGTGAGGGGTACTAGACCGGCAACCTGATATCGGGGAGGTGGAAGATTGGTAATCTCCATTATCGCTAGAGGGACGGGGACCACCCCGTCTTGAGTCTCCGTTGGAGGGAAGCTGCCGAATTGTACGGACACCATATTGGCCGCCACGGTGACCTCTTCAAAATCGATGGCCAGAGCGTTTGAGTCGATGAGGTTTTGGATGTACCGTTTCAGCTGGTAGCAATCGTGTGTAGCATGATGGACATAGCGATGATAATGGCAGTACTTTGGATTCTCCATCTCTGCCGGCCGCGGTTCCCGTCTTGGTGGAGGAAGCTGAATCCTGTCCCCTTGTATGAGCATATCCAAGATGGGCTTGACGTGACCGTCTTCGAAGGAGTAAGTGATTTGCGGCCATTGTTTGTCTGCTGGCTTCGTCTCAGGTTTTTGTGCTGTATCGGCCACCATAGCCTGCTTTCCCTTGTTGTTCCGATTGTTGGAGGGGCTACCCCCATTATCGTTGTTGGGACGCTTGTCCTTATTTTCTCCTTCCGAGATGTGCAATCCCAGTTGGCGCGCCTTCTTCAGTCGTTCTTCGGCACTTGTGGCACTGATGATAAATGCCTTCCAGTCCTTGAATTGACTCTCGCCCATCCAGAGACTGATTGTTGGGAGCAATCTCTTTTGGCAAATTTCAATTAAGGAAGAATCCGGATTTTCGGAGGGCAGCTTCATGGCGGTTTGGCGGAACCGCTCAATGTAGTTCCATGTCAACTCCATCTCCCCTTGGACGACGTCCATAAGGGTGGACATGGTGACGTCCTGCCGTACCTCGTAGAATCTCTCCAAGAACATGCGCTTGAAGCCGACGAAGGAGTGGATGCAGTTGTCCGACAGATTACGATACCAGTCGAAGGCGACTCCTTCCAATGCCCCAATGAATAATTGCGTGAGGATAGCATCATCGTAGGGCAGATGGTCAGTGGTGACCTCGAAGTAAGTGATGTACTGACTTGCTGAGGTCTTGCCATCATACGGGTTGGTATTGAACGGCTTATATCTTGGTGGGAACGGAACATCCCTCCATTCAGCAGGGTATGGTTGCCGTATTCTGAGGTCTTGAGCATTTTCTCGGGAATGGAACATGGCTCGGAGCTCCTGAACCTCTCTTCTTACTTCTCGGGCCTCATCTATCGTGGTAGGGGCTGTTATTTCGGGAGGATTGTTGCCCGGGTTCGGTGTCGCCGAATTTGAGTTCGTATTGACCGCGGGACCCGTGCTTATTTGGCCAGGCGTTCCCCCTTGCAGAGTTGGAAGAGTGGCTTTGATTTTATCTACAGACTTGACCAAGGCCTGCAGTATAGCTTCCAAAGTGTCGATGCGTTGGCGATTGCTGGAACCACCTTGATTGCTGTCCGTCATGAATACCGTCCTTACATGAGGAGTGATGGAAGGAACGGTGGAGGATGTGCCCTCCGAGTCGTACCCATGCACCGAGAAGTCATCGGGGTAGGTGGGAATGTTCTCTTCGGGCTCGGACTCGGAGGGAACGGTATCTCCAGCCTCAGAGCTTGCTTCGTCTTGAGAGTCATGGATGTCCTCGGGGACATCAGCGTCTGTTGTACCTGATAGGAGAGTTGTTTGTCCGAGCTTGGCTCCTTGAAACATCGGATTGTTGTGGATGTTAGGAGGAGTGCTACCCCCAGTTCCTATGACCCCCAGCGATGTGGATGATGAATTTCCCATTGCAGCCGATTTCGTCTTTGATCGGGTGTGTTGGAATACTCCGGTGGAGGACAACCATTTAGATGACAGTTTCTTAGCTGTAGTGGTTGATATCTTGGGGCTGGAGATGCTTGTCTTCTTTCCTTTCCCCTCGGCAGGGATTTTCTGAGTGGAATTGCAGGAGACAAGAGGGGGTGCCTCGTCCTCTGAGCTCGGATGCTGTAGTCTTTGGAAGACTGATGGCCGATCTTCCGTCACTGCTGTGTTGTTGTAACAGCAGTTGACGATGATTTGGGTGCAGTGACGTCCAAGCGAGGACTCTTTGCACACCGAAGCCCCTTCTCTTTTCCTGTGCTTGTGGAGGATCGCCTCACGCAGGTCGGAGGAACCACTTTGTCCTTTTGCCGTCGGGGGCTGGACTCGAGCGGTTCTATACAACTTTCCATCAGAGGCCCGTGTGATATTCAACGGGATACCCCGATAGTCAGAGGTTGGGACAGCTGACTGGGCTTGATGAGCCCGCGCTGCCTTAGACTTCTTCTTTTTAGCACTTGCGGGTGCGTAATAGGAAGAGTCTGAGTTGAATATCACAGAGTCTGGCTTATCATCCAGAAAACTATCAGAGTCAGGACCGTATGAGAGACGGTCGAAGACTGATTGAGAGGAGCGTGGAACGGGCGTTATGCGGCTAGGAGTGGAAACCCTGTAGAAGCATGGAAAATATTAAAAATAAAGGCATAATGACCCATGCGGCTCTGGACAGCAAGCCTATGCGGTTCATACTGGAGTTGCTTTATGCGGCCAAAAAGGAGACCCCCAGACTCATGCGGCTCGGGGACATGCGGCTCAAATCGATGCCACGTGTGACCCCCCCTACAGTTGGCCATTGGAGTAATGGCCTCATTTTAATGCTCTGACACGACTCGACGGCTGCGACGTCTCTGACATAAAGTATCATAATGGCTCTGCCATAATGACAGATTCTTCGAAAAAAGAAGAAGATCTCTGACCCGATCTGTCAGAAATCCTATGTTGCCACGTGGCAAAAGTCTCATGCGGCTCGGTTAAAGAACAGCTTCATGCGGCTCCGTGAGGCGTCATTCTAATATGATTAACAGAAATCCGCCATATGCGGTCCACTCATAGCCCGGCCTATGCGGCTCAATACCACATGCGGCCCACAGAAACTATACGGCTCATGGAGAGGTCGTCTCCTGCGGTTCGCAAAGACCACGCATATGAGGCTCACGGAAAGTTCGTCCCCTGCGGCTCGACGAGATGTTGACTCATGCGGCTCATGAAGGGTATCTCCCTGCGGTTCAAGTATTGGCCACTCTATGCGGCCCTGGCAGGATCTTCAATCAAAAGACGTGGCATTGAAGATTCGACCGAATCCCAACGAGAATATTTGACATCATCAGCAAGACACGTGGCGAGCAATCAGATATTAGCATAACCAATCACGAAGATTTAAAGCAATCAGCATTAACTGCTCATAAGATTTGGTGCTATCCGCATTAGTGGCCGAGATTCGTTATGATCAAGATCAAGGGTCCAGATAGAATGAAGGAGCGCCGACATTCCAAACAGATAGCAAACCCTAATAATCACATCCCACCCTTATAAATAGCCAGCAGCATTCCCATAAAAAAAAAAGAGGGCGGCAATAATAAAAAAAAAATAAGAAGAGAGAGATACCCACAGAGAGAGAGTTCCCCTTTTTTTCGTGACAATCACAGAGAGAGAGAAGCCCAGAGAGCAACCAGAGAGGAGCAAGAAGAGCCTTTCTTCGTCAACGCCGAGCAAATCTTCCCCGAGTCAAGACTGCATACTGATCGTCCAAGGAGTAAGGCAGAGCGGCCGTCGCTTTTTCGAGCCTCTATCGTCACCCCCCAGAATCAAAAATAAACAATCGCACTTAGTCTGCTGTACCTAGGTTTTCGTCCCTAGGCTTTCTTTGTGCGAGCGAGTTTGTATTGTGAGTCTAAGTTCAGTCCTCCGATAATTGTTCTGTTCTTTTACAATCAATGGCAAACACGATGACGACTCTGCTGGGGACTAACTTCTCCATGGCTGAGGAGTTGGTGACGTAATCAGATGCAGCCAAACTTGGCTCCACACAAAAGAAGATGGTCGTCCGCTTCGACCAACAGGCGTTCGAAGAGATGCTCTCTGGAGGCAGCGCTGGCCCGGCCCAGAAGCGCACCCGTACCACGAAGGCTCGCAAAGAATGGAGACCGAAGTCATTTGCTCCTCCTCAAGCCCTCGATGGGATGCCTTCTGTTGCTCAAGACGGCGAGAAGGATTCCCCTGCGGTCCCACTTCAGATCGTAGACAACTCTGCTGTCCCCAAGTCCGACAGAAGAAAACATTATGATGCTGGACTTGTAGGGACAAAGAGGGACTCTACGCGGTCCGAACCGCAGAAGAGTATTAGCCGCAGGGAGAAAGCCTATGCGGCTACATCCGCCAACCGCATGAAGAAAACTCATGCGGCTACTTCTGTCAGCCGCATAACTTATGCGACTACAGTTCCCGACCGCATGGATGAAACTCATGCGGCTAGAAAAGTCAATCGTTTGTAGAAAACCCATGCGGCCACAGATGCCAACCGCATGCGGCCAGCCTGCACGGTCATGGCTCCTAGCCGCATAAGAACTCGTCCGACGACAGGAGACAATCGCGTACAGACAGCCTGCACGGTTTCCACTCTCAGCCGCATAGCATCCGCTCCATGCTCCTCTCGATTAGTTTTCGACCGTCTCTCGTACGGCCCGAACCCTGATGACTCTCTGGATGATAAGCCAGACTCTGTGATGTTCAACTTGGACTCTTCTTATTATGCACCCACAAGTGCTAAAAAGAAGAAGTCTAGGGCAGCACGGGCTCATCAAGCCCAGATAGCTGCCCCAACCTCTGACTATCAGGGCGTCCCGCTGATTATCACACGGGCCCCTGATGGGAAGTTATACAGAACCGCTCAAGTCCAAACCCCGACGGCGAACGGACAGAGTGGTCCCTCTGACCTGCGTGAGGCGATCCTCCACAAGCGCAAGGAAAGAGAAGGGGCTTCGGCGTGCAGAGAGTCCTCGCAGGGACGTCACTGCGCCCAGATTATCGTCAACTGCTGTTGCAGCAACACGGCAAACCGGCCATCCGTCTTCCAAAGATTACGACATCCGAGCTCGGAAGACGAGGCACCCCTGTGGCCTCCTGCAATTCCGCGAGGAAAGCCCCTGTTGAGGGGAGAGGAAAGAAAACCAGCATCTCCAGTCCAAAGGTGTCAACTATTGCAGCTAAGAAGCCGTCGTCTAAAGGATCATCCTCTGCTGGAGTATTCCAACACACCCGTTCAAAGACAAAAACGGCTGCAGTAGGAAGTTCACCGCCCACGTCACTGGGGGTTGTTGGAACTGGGGGTAGCTCTCCTCCGAACATCCACGACAACCCGACATTCCAAGAAGACGGACTGGAGGAAGCAAATCCTCAAACGGGTACAACAGATACCGACGTCCCCGAGGACATCCTAAACGAAGCAGGCTCAGAAGCTGGGGGTACTGCCCCTTCCGAGTCCGAACCTGAAGAAAACATACCCACATATCCTGATGATTTCTCGATGCATGAGTATGACTCGGAGAGCATGTCCGCCACCACTCCTTCTGTCACTCCTCACGTGAGGACGGTATTCATGACGGACAACAGCCAAGGCGATTCCGGCGATCGCCAACGTATCGACACTTTGGAGGCCATACTGTACGCCTTGGTCAAGTCTGTGGACAAGATCAAAGCAGCGCTTCCTACTTTGCAGGGAGTGATACCTGGTCAGACAAGCGTGGGTCCCACGAACAACATAGATTCAAATTCAGCGGCACCAAACCCGGGCAATAATGCTCCCGAGATAACGGCTCCTACCGCGACAGATGAGGCTCGAGAAGTAAGAAGAGAGGTTCAGGAGCTCCGAGCAATGTTCCAAGCCCGAGAAAACTCTCAAGACCTCAGAATACGGCAACCATATCCTGCTGAATGGAGGGATGTTCCCTTTCTCCCAAGATATAAACCGTTCAATATCAACCCATATGACGGCAAAACTTCAGCAAGCCGGTACATCACTTATTTTGAGGTCACTACCGACCATCTGCCCCATGATGACGCCATCCTCACACGGTTATTCATTGAGGCACTGGAAGGAGTCGCCTTCGATTGGTACCGCAACCTGCCAGACAATTGCATTCACTCCTTCGCTGGCTTCAAGCGCTTGTTCTTGGAGAGGTTCTACGAGGTAGGGCAGGACGTCACGATGTCTACCCTCATGGACGTCGTTCAAGGAGAGAAAGAGCTGACGAGGAATTACATTGAGCGGTTTCGTCAAACCGCAATGAAGTTGCCATCTGGCAACCCGGACTCTTCCTTGATTGAAATTTGCCAAAAGAGATTACTCCCGACAATTAGTCTCTGGATGGGCGAAAGCCAATTCAAGGACTGGAAGGCTTTTATCATCAGCGCTACAAGTGCCGAAGAACGATTGAAGAAAGCTCGCCAGCTAGGGTTGCATATCTCAGAGGGAGAGAACAAGGAGAAGCGTCCCAATGCCAGCAGCGACAATGGGGGTAGCCCCTCCAACAACCGGGACAACAGAGGCAAGCAGGCTATGGTGACCGATACAGCCCAGAAACCCGAGCCACAGCCAGCAGACAAACAATGGCCTCAAATCACTTATTCTTTCGAAGACGGCCACGTCAAGCCTATCTTGGACATGCTTATACAAGGGGACAGAATTCAGCTTCCTCCACCAAGGCGGGAACCTCGGCCGGCTGATTTGGAAAATTCGAAAATCTGCCATTACCACCGCTATGTCCACCATGCTACACACGACTGCTACCAACTGAAACGGTATATCCAGAACCTCATCGATTCGAACGCTCTGGCTATCGACTTCGAGGAGGTAACCGTAGCAGCCAACATGGTGTCCGTACAATTCGGCAATTTCCCTCCAACAGAGACTCAAGACGGTGTCATACCCATCCCTCTGGCAACGATGGAAATCGCTAATCTTCCGCCTACCCGTGATCAAACTCCCGGTTTAGTACCTCTCACCACATCACGAGGGGAAATCATGTGGGTTCATCCGGACCTAATCCACGAGGTGACTCAGCCCACTTTACCTTCTAAAAAGAAAAGTGGAAAGGTCAGATAATGCCGCACCACCTCGACAGAGAAGGAGGAAGTCTCAGCTGTCACTACTCGATCTGGAGCACAAGCCCAACCAGTGGCCGAGAATCCGACTAATGATCAACAACCCACAAACGCTGATACTCCGGGACCGGCTCAGCCTTCGACGACCGACAAGCCTAGGCCAAAGGAGACTCGCTTCGACAAATCCCTCCGAAAGGAGACACCTCAGGGGCTAGAAAGACCCTACAACTTCGATATCTTGGCTCAATTGGCCAATACACCGGCCAAATTATCTTTATACGAACTCCTGAGGCTCTCGAAGGATGTCCGCACAGCTTTAAGCGATGCGCTCCAAAATGCCGACGCATATTTGGCTCAGGTCAACCTTACAGGAGATAACCAACCTGCAGAGCTCCAAGATAGTGCATGTACAGGGGCAATGCCCAATATCGTCTTCTCTCCGCAGGATATGCTTATCAAAACTAACCTGCACGATCGCCCATTGTACTGCACTGGATACATCGGCGACGTGAAGGTGGACCGAATGCACATTGATCCTGGATCCTCCATAAGCATCATTCCGAAGGGTCTGCTACATCATCTTCGCATTCCGATGCACCGCCTAACACCTACAAGCACCGCCATTAGCGGTCTCAATTCGGGCAGGAGCTACCCAATAGGGAAGATACGCTTGAAATGTCAGATCGGCGATCTCCAATCAGAAGTCACCTGCTACGTCACAGATGCCGACACATCTTACAATATCCTTCTGGGGCGGCCTTGGATACACGATTACATGATCGTGCCTTCCACGCTACACCAGTGCTTCAAATATGTCGATAAGCACGGCTTCGTGAGGACAGAGTTTGCTGATATCGATCCCTTCAAAGGAGTCGAATCTTATTACTCAGATTCATGTCTGTACGAAAAATCAAAGAAGCACCTGGTCGAAGAGGAGGTGCAAGCTCACACCAAGACAACCACAGGATCAGAAGAACCTCTGACGATCCACCTCCAGGCTCGCAAACCGGGCAGTTCTGCACCCCTTACGGCTACTCTGCGTAAGGACGCAATCAGTCTGTCGGCACAAGAAGAACAAATGAGAATCCGGCTACCAAGGTCTGGCCAAGCGCCGAAACCCACACCAGGGCCACTTACCATCAGACTACCGAGAGTCGGTCAGCTCCAAACGGAGAAGCTCAAACCCTCCGATAGACCGCTTACGATACGTCTTCCTAGAAAGGGACATCACCCCGATGCGAAGTCAGACGCTTCTAGCGAACCATCCACTCCTCGCCCTGCGTTAGATGCCAAACTGGGGGTTGCCAGTCTGCCAACAACTCCACGACCTGCTCCGCCAGTCGAGCCTCTGAAGATCAAGCTGACTAGGTCGATCTCTCAGTCTTCACTTATACAGGGGGTGGCCGAAGAAGAACCAGAATTAGCCAAGTATGTGGCTGCCCACTCCGATACCCCTTCCGCGGATGATATAATCCCTCTCGAGAAGATACCTTATTTTGTCAATAAAGGGCTATCTTTGAACTACACCGAGCTCAATAAGCTATGTGCAATGTATGCTATGGACCACGGTATAGGCACTCACCTACACACACAAGTGGTAAATGTATATACCACAATCCAGCTTACTCCAGCAGAAGACGCTTACCGAATAATCGAGGGAGGGGACCACCCGATTATCTTCGGCCGAAAAGACGATCCGTACCCCTTCACCGTAAAAGAAGTCGATCTTGAGTCAGATGCCGGGAGATTGCCTCTATACCTTTATAGTCCCCAGTCCAAATACCTCATGCAGAAGCAAGGATATGATCTAGAAACTACACCAGGTCTGAATTACGGTACCGGACGGCGACTACCTTTAAAGCCCCCAGTACCGTCTGGTAAGCCACGGGACTACTATAGCAAAACTCGATACGGACTAGGGTACATAACTCCCACGACGACCCCGGAGAATTCAGATGAAGAATGCGACTGCCAGTCACATTCAACCGGGTCACCAACTTCCGACTCGAATACCAGCATCGGAGACATATTCAGACAGGTCCTGTCAGCCAACATGGCATTCGCCGACGCTTACGAAGAAAACGAGGACATTCCTGAAATCCTCGAGCTTGAGCCATGGGCCCAACAGCTAGATGCACAATGGGAAAAGCGGTTCAAGCTGAGAGAACCTCCTACAGAGGATGAAGTTATGCAGGTCGACCTCGGCACCGAATCCTCTCCAAAGCCAATCTTCGTCAGTAAAAGCCTAACAGACGAGGAACGAGAATCACTACTGGAACTCATCAGAGAATATATTGACGTATTTGCCTGGAGTTACGAAGATATGCCGGGATTAGATCCCGATATTGCTCTTTATAAACTCAACATACGGCCGGATGTAAAGCCAGTCAAGCAACAGCAACGACGTTTCCGCCCAGGAGTTATGGACGCAATCGAAGCCGAAGTCAACAAGCTGATAGCCAGCGGCTTCATCCGAGAGGAGCAGCACCCTGATTGGGTCGCCAATATAGTCCCGGTCCTTAAGAAGAACGGAAAAATCCGAATCTGCATCGACTTCCGTAATCTGAATGAGGCATGTCCGAAAGACGAATTTCCCCTCCCAATCACGGACATCATGATTGACCACACATGCGGCTTCGAACGTATGTCATTCATGGATGGATTCTCGGGATATAATCAAATTAAGATGTCCCCCGACGACGAGAAGCACACATCATTTAGAATACCGATCGGTACGTACTGCTACACAGTCATGCCATTCGGTCTAAAGAACGCTGGTGCCATATATCAGCGGGCTATGAGTATCATTTTCAGAGAACATTTGCGCAAGACAGTGGAATGCTACGTCGACGACATCGCTGTCAAGAGTCGCCGTAAGGAAGATCATCTGCAAGATCTGAGAACGGTATTCGACCTGATGCGAGCCCACAATCTGAAGATGAACCCTACAAAGTCATTCTTGGGCGTATCCAGCGAGAAGTTCTTAGGTTTCATCATCATTGCACGGGGTATCCATGTAGACCCTGAGAAAACCAAGGCAATAATGGAGATGGGTCCCCCGAAAAATCTCCGCGAACTTAGAGGCCTCCAAGGGAGACTAGCTTATATCAGAAGGTTCATTTCCAATCTCTCCGGGCGATGCCGATCCTTCACACACCTCATGAAGAAGGGAGTCTCATTCGTATGGGACGAGGAATGCCAGCGTGCTTTCGACGACATCAAAGAATATTTGTCAAATCTCCCAGTCCTGGTGGCCCCGATCCCTGGAAAACCATTCCTACTCTATGTACGAGCAATGGAACACTCCCTCGGTGCCCTGCTGGCACAAAACAACGACGCAGGCCACGAGCAAGCTATATACTATCTCAGCCGAATGATGGTCGGGCCCGAACATCGATACATTGCCGTGGAGAAAGAATGCCTCGCCTTGGTATTCGCCATTCAAAAGATGCGGCATTATGTTACAGGACAAACCATACATGTGATCTCACGGGTAAATCCCCTCAGGGTCCTCATGACTAAACCAGGGGCGCTTAGCTCTCGCCTCGCTACATGGGCGATACTACTATCCCCATATCATATGATCTTCGTCCCACAGAAGGCTGTCAAAGGCCAAGCCCTGGCAGACTTTTTGGCAGCCCATCCAGGATCGGGGCTATCCAAAATATACGAGGAAATCCCAGATGAGGTCGTCGATTCGAATACAACCACCCACGATAACATATGGAGGATGTTCTTCGATGGCGCTTCAAGAACTGGACCCAAGGGAAATATCGTCGTCGGGGTCGGAGTGGTATTGATCTCTCCTACCGGGCTAGTGATCAATCGCGCCTACTCTCTCATGGAGCCCTGTTCCAACAATGTGGCCGAGTACAACGCTTTGGTCATTGGCCTCCAACTCGCGAAGGAGCTGGGGGTAGAATATCTTGAAGCATACGGCGATTCACAATTAATCGTCAACCAGATTCGGGGGTCGTACGAAGTCCGCCATGAAGACATGATCCCCTACCACCAAATAGCAATCAACATCATCTCCTCATTCGAGGGATTCTTCATCGAACACGTCCCCAGACTTCAAAATATCGAAGCCGATGCCCTAGCAGGCCTTGTCGCTTCCTTAGCAGTGCCGAACCAAGCCCATCACTCGGTTGACGTGATAGGCCACGAACTGGTCTGTCCCAAGAACAATATCCAATTCATGGCAAGCTATTCCGCCCAGTCAATCGACGAAACACCAGACTGGAGGCAGCCGTTCATTGACTTCGTCGTATACGACATCCTCCTCGAGAATCCAAGGGAAGCCACCTCCATAAGACGACGTTCCCTCAGATTCTTCTACGACACAGAGACAAAGATGCTATATCGACGATCCTACGACGGGTTATTGCTCCGGTGCTTATCAAACGCAGAAGCCAAAGAAGCTGTACGAGAAGCTCACGACGGTGTCTGTGGGGCCCATCAGCCTGGCCCTAAACTGCAAGACCGCCTTCGCCGGATGGGCTACTACTGGCCCACGATGGTGGCAGACGCAATAGACTACGCCAGAAAATGCAAGGCCTGCCAAGTCCACGCAGACTTCATTCACCAACCATCCGAGTTTCTACATCCAACGGTGGCGTCTTGGCCATTTAAAGCATGGGGAATGGATATCATTGGTCCAATCACTCCACCTTCCTCTCGAGGACATCGCTTCATACTTGCGATCACTGATTATTTCTCCAAATGGGTGGAAGCTATCCCACTCGCAGAAGTCAAAACTTCAAACGTGATTAGCTTTCTCAAGCATCACGTCATATATCGCTTTGGATTGCCACGAAGGATCATCCATGACAATGGTCCGAGTTTATAAGCCACGCATTCTACCGATTCTGCGATAAGCACCGCATTCAGAATGTTGCTTCAATACCATACAACCCGACATCGAATGGGTTAGCAGAAGCATTCAACAAAACAATCATCAAACTCCTCAAGAAGTTTGTATCTTCCAACAAACGCGACTGGAACGAGAAGCTCGGCGAATGTTTATGGGCCTATCGCACCACGATTCGAACAGCTACTGGGAATACACCATTCTCTCTAGTATATAGGAGCGAGGCAGTCCTCCCACTGGAAATTCAGATTCCCTCACTCCGCGTCGCCCTCACTTATCAATTGACAACAGACAATAACTACCGACGCCGACTACAAGAGTTGGAGGCCCTAGATGAAAAACGCCTCTTAGCTCAGCAAAGGATCGAGCTATACCAAGCACGTGTCTCAGGGGCCTTCAACAAGAAGGTCAAAATCAGAACATTCCAAGTGGGCGATCTCGTTCTGGCAGTCCGGAGGCCAATGGTCATGACTCACAAGACCGCAGGCAAATTCCAGCCAAAATGGGAAGGCCCATTTATCATTGAGGCCGTGTTTTCCAACGGCGCCTACCGTCTCGCCAAACAGAATGGGGACTTGCTTATGTTGCCCGTCAACGGCAAGTTTCTGAAGAAATACTATGTTTAGACAACATTTTCCAAATTATCGAGTCATGTATCCATTGATACCACTGAACCCACATCCACAACATTTCAGATTACCGAGCCATACACCTGCTGGCGTCGCTAAACCCTCACTTCCTTAATATTCTAAATCACCAAGTTATGTACCTGCTGGTACCTCTGAACTTACATCCCGGTCACTCTATCAGATAGTAAGTCACGTATAATTACGCCTCTGAACTTTCTTCCTGAAAGAGATCCTCCCTCATGATCCACTACCCGTACTTCCAGTGCACAAAAAAGGGTAATCGATCCGCCAATCTCCGAAACGACCATGTCCTCATTACCTCTGAGTCGTTTTTACTACCACCAAAAAACAAACCGCCCCCTCGCATAGAACTTCCATGTCCTCCTACCTCTGAGTAGCTCTATGCACCCCTTCTTCATTGAGCCCACTCCTGCCATGTCCTCATTACCTCTGAGTGGGAAGGCTCCGTCGAAGAAATCACCATATTTGCCATGTCCACATTACCTCTGAGCAAGTATGTTGGTTCCCTCTCAATCTATTATCTGTACTCACAACCAGAGTACGACAAGGATAATAGGTCCACAAATGTCCTCTGTTGACCACAAATGTCCTCTGTTGACCATAAATGTCCTCTGTTGACCACAAATGTCCTCTGTTGACCACAAATGTCCTCTGTTGACCACAAATGTCCTCTGTTGACAACAAATAGCTTCCGAAAAGTCTCTCCTGCCATGTTCTCATTACCGCTGAGCAGGAAGGTTTCAGGATAAAACCTTCATGTTTGCCATGTCATCATAACCTCTGAGCAAATGTGTTCGGTTCCCTCTCACCCTATTATCCGCATCCTGAACTAGGGTACGCCAAGGGTAATAGGTCCATAAATATTCATTCGCTAAGCTTCTTAGCATAAATCCACCATCTTACCGTGCCCCGGGAGCCCAGCTGCTCTACGACATTCCTTCCCCCAGTACCAAAAACATCCGTGACCACTTTGTTGTGACTGTCCCGGACATCCTATCTAAACTGTTATCCGTACCTAAAACCAAGGTATGCCTAGGATAACAGGTCCACAAATAAATCCCCCAGCAAGTCCAAATTCCATAAACACCGTAAGTACAAGATGAAGATGAAACATATCCATTTTCGAAGTTTCACATCCTCCGGGATTTTATCACTGCTACAAGATAGAAATAAAGAGAAAATAAGCAGGATAAGACAGAGGAACAACTATGATCCGGAGGCCACAAAACGTCAAGAAATGGTCTTTCAGCGAGGCAGTCGACCGCTCAAACCACTGACTAGTTCGATACACCGGCTCTGGAGGCAACGACGTTGCCCAAATGAGCAAAAGATCCCGTTGGGAAATAAAGTCCCCAGACTTGACATAACCCCATTCTTTCAGGATAAGCATGCCAGTCATAATCCAAATTATCGTGGGCACCAGGGATACAAAGTTCACACAGAATATCCTATTGAAAGTAAATCATGACAAGAAAGGAGGGAAGCAAATACATTTCTTTCATTAAAAAGTTCAGCTACATTCACGCAATTAACAAGCAAAACTAAAGGAAATTCTTCACCACTTCTTCAGATGGAAAGAAAAGACACAAACCACAGCTAAACAGATAGAAACATGCAGACAGAAAATAGATATCTGCAAGAGATTCCTAAAACCTAGTTACAGAAACGCCCATACCACTCCCTCAACCACCTTACATAGGAAGGATGCAGTTGAAGGAGATCCTCATCTGGAATAGGAGTATCAGAATTCCCCGAGCTATCACCCCCAGTTGTTTCGACGCTCGGAGAGAGACTATCCTGTGCAGACGACGAGTCTTCCTTCTTCGTTTCTTCCTTAACAGAGGGAGACCCCTGGTCGATGACAGGGGTGGCGGTTCCTCTGTGACTGCAACCTCAGCGCTCAGCGGAGATACTGAAAGAATCAAAGACGGAAAGACAAAATAAAAAGATATTCAGAAAATAGTCATGCGGCACGTTTAAAGACAACTCACAGGCGGCTCCCATGCATGAGACGGGTAGACAAACCATGTAATTCGTATGCGGCTCAGACATGGGGTATACCCCATGCGGCTCGATCAAAGGACGTGTATGCAGGTCATGTGGTTGCGTGCACAAAGTAAGCAATAAATCGGACCCTATTAGGGTTTCATAGATGTGCATGCGAATCACGTAACTCGTCTGTGGCTCAGACATGGGGTATACCCCATGCGGCTCAATCAGGGAACGTGTATGTGGGTCACGTGGTTGCGTGCACGGAGGAGACAGTAGAGTAGACCCTGTTAGGGTTTCAAAATACCCAATCTTCTACATAGGTTATTACCTTCGATGGCGACGTGCACATCAAGGCAGATGGGGGGTGCGACGGTCGACGACGAAGCCGATTTCTTTCTCCTCGCCGCGGCCTTCTTCACAATCTTGGAAACCCTAGGCGCCATTACTGTTTGTCAGTTGAAGAAGAAAACAAGACAGGAGTTTTCAGTCAAAAAAAAATCTAAAACCCGTCTATTTATAGAAAAAGAAGGATTACTGAACGACGCCTTGAACGACATGATCGACCCTTCGGCTATCGAGGCAAACTGGACAATCAGAAGGAAAAAACCCTTAGGATCCTCCCCCAAGAGACGACATGAAATCAAAACAAATCAAGAGCATTTAATCCGGACATGTGGAAAAGAGTCTATGCGGACAGCTAACTCTATGCGGCTGAGACACTTATGCGGCATGAACGGGGCCATGCTTCTTATTCAAAGTGTTCCAATTTTACAAATTGAAAACTTTGAAGGGGGTCCTGTAGAAGCATGGAAAATATTAGAAATAAAGGAATAATGACCCATGCGGCTCTGGACAGCAAGCCTATGCGGTTCATACTGGAGTTGCTTTATGCGGCCAAAAAGGAGACCCCCAGACTCATGCGGCTCGGGGACATGCGGCTCAAATCGATGCCACGTGTGACCCCCCCTACAGTTGGCCATTGGAGTAATGGCCTCATTTTAATGCTCTGACACGACTCGACGGCTGCGACGTCTCTGACATAAAGTGTCATAATGGCTCTGCCATAATGACAGATTCTTCGGAAAAAGAAGAAGATCTCTGACCCGATCTGTCAGAAATCCTATGTTGCCACGTGGCAAAAGTCTCATGTGGCTCGGTTAAAGAACAGCTTCATGCGGCTCCGTGAGGCGTCATTCTAATATGATTAACAGAAATCCGCCATATGCGGTCCACTCATAGCCCGACCTATGCGGCTCAATACCACATGCGGCCCACAGAAACTATACGGCTCATGGAGAGGTCGTCTCCTGCGGTTCGCAAAGACCACGCATATGAGGCTCACGGAAAGTTCGTCCCCTGCGGCTCGACGAGATGTTGACTCATGCGGCTCATGAAGGGTATCTCCCTGCGGTTCAAGTATTGGCCACTCTATGCGGCCCTGGCAGGATCTTCAATCAAAAGACGTGGCATTGAAGATTCGACCGAATCCCAACGAGAATATTTGACATCATCAGCAAGACACGTGGCGAGCAATCAGATATTAGCATAACCAATCACGAAGATTTAAAGCAATCAGCATTAACTGCTCATAAGATTTGGTGCTATCTGCATTAGTGGCCGAGATTCGTTATGATCAAGATCAAGGGTCCAGATAGAATGAAGGAGCGCCGACATTCCAAACAGATAGCAAACCCTAATAATCACATCCCACCCTTATCAATAGCCAGCAGCATTCCCATAAAAAAAAAAAGAGGACGGCAATAATAAAAAAAATATGAAGAGAGAGATACCCACAGAGAGAGAGTTCCCCTTTTTTTCGTGACAATCACAGAGAGAGAGAAGCCCAGAGAGCAACCAGAGAGGAGCAAGAAGAGCCTTTCTTCGTCAATGCCGAGCAAATCTTCCCCGAGTCAAGACTGCATACTGATCGTCCAAGGAGTAAGGCAGGGCGGCCGTCGCTTTCCCGAGCCTCTATCGTCACCCCCCAGAATCAAAAATAAACAATCGCACTTAGTCTGCTGTACCTAGGTTTTCGTCCCTAGGCTTTCTTTGTGCGAGCGAGTTTGTATTGTGAGTCTAAGTTCAGTCCTCCGATAATTGTTCTGTTCTTTTACAATCAATAGCAAACAAACCGTACAGGCTGTCTGCATGCGGTTGTCCTTAGCTGTCGGATGAGTTGCTTTGGTGCGATTAGTAGAAGTCACGATCGTGCAGGCTGGTCGCATGCGGTTGGCGATTGTGGCCGCATGGGTTTTCTACAAGCGATTGTCTTCAGTAACCGCATAGGCTTCATCCATGTGGTTGGTGACTGTAGCCGCATAAGCTATGCGGCTGACAGATGTGACCGCATGAGTTTTCTTCATGCGGCTAACGGATGTGGCCACATGAGCTTTTTCCATACGGCTAGCACCCTTATGCGGCTCGGATCGCGTAGAGTTCTTCCTTGATCCTGCAAGTCCAGCATCATAGTGTTTTCTTCTGTCGGACCTGGGGACAACAGAGTTATCTACGGTCTGAAGTGGGGCCGCAGGAGAGTCTTGCTCGCCGTTCTGAACAACAGAGGGTATCTCTAAAAGAGCTTCAGTAGGAACAAAGGATCGGGGTCTCCACTCCTTGCGGGCCTTCTTTGTGCGAGCTCGCTTCTGGACCGGGCCAGCGCTCTTGTCGGAGAGCATTTCTTCGAACGCCTGTTGGTCGAACTGGGCGACCATCTTTTGTTGCGTGGAGCCAAGCTT
Organism: Iris pallida; assembly: GCA_029216955.1. Taxonomy (NCBI): domain Eukaryota; kingdom Viridiplantae; phylum Streptophyta; class Magnoliopsida; order Asparagales; family Iridaceae; genus Iris; species Iris pallida. Next base: position 1,256,671 of record JANAVB010042418.1, read on the forward strand.
GGCTGTATCCGATTGCATCATCAACTCTTCAGCCATGGAGAAGTTCTTTCCCAGCAGAGTCGCCATCGTGTTTGCCATAAAATATAAAAGAACAGAACAATTATCGGAGGACTGGACTTTTACTTCACATTACAAACTCGCTTGTACAAAGAAAGCCTAGGAACGAAAACCTAGGTACAGTAGTCTAAGTACAATTGTTTATTTTAGATTCTGGGGGGTGACGATAGAGGCTTGGGAAGGCGACGGCAGCCCTGCCTTACTCCTTGGACGATCGGTATGCAGCCTTGACTCCTGTGACGAGATGGTTGGCGTTGATGAAGAAATGCTCTTCTTGCTCTCCTCGTATTGCTCTTCTGGCTTCTCTCTCTCTGTGTGTATTTTTTCTCTGATTATTGGAGGAGTCTCTCTGTATATCTATCTCTCTCGGACCGTATCTCTCTTTCACAAGGGAATGGCACCTTGCTATTTATAATAGTGGGGGCATAATTAGGGTTTGGATGATTATCCATTCTCAAAGTGGCGGCGGCCTGATGCTTAATCAATCTGGACCATTAGTTTTAAGCGTGAAGGATCTGGGCCATAAATGGGGATAGTATTGAATCCTGTGAATGATTAATGCTGATTGCTTTAAATCTTTATGATTGGTTGTGTCAAGCTTGGATCTCTCACCACGTGTCCCATTGGCTTGATCATGAATGATATGACCTGATCTCATTAATTATGAGGATAACGTTAAATATGGTCATTGGGATCTGGTAAATCTCTGATTGATCTGCATCCCATAATCATCCTTGCTACCAGCTGTCAAGTCGTAGGGGCAATTGAATCTCGGCCACGTGTCTTAATGGTGGACTCTGCCAGAGCCGTATGATATTCATGAACCGCATGAGACAGCATCTCAGTGAGCCGCATAGGTATAGTCTTACGAGCCGCATGGGATGGCTTCTTGGTGAACCGCAGGAAGATGATTCTTGCCAGCCGCATGAAACTGTTCTTCAATTGAGCCGCATGGGAGTAGCCACATGGCAATCTTGGATCGTATCAGAGATTTTCTTTCATTCCCGAAGAGTCTGTCATTATGACAGGACCATCATGACACTTCATGTCAGAGCCGTCAACTGTCAAATCATGGCAGAGCATTGAATAAGGCCATTACTCGATGGCCAGCTGTGTAAAGGGATCCCAAGGGGACACGTGGTGTTGATCGAGCCGCATATCTCTGTTGGTCGTATGTGAGCCGTATATACTTCTGAGCCGCATGCGGCTGGGGGACTCTTTGAACCGCATGGGACTGTCCCTATATAAGCCACATGGATTCTTCTGCTCCGAGTCGCATAAGACTGAGAGTCTCTCCGAACTGCATGGGACTGCCCCTGTATGAGCCGTATGGAGTTCTCCTGTTCTGAGCCGCATAGAGCATTATTCTGATATTTTCTATGCTTCTACAACACCCTTCTTTATGAGCTGAATGAAGGGTCAACATTTGTCGGAAAGGTTTGCTATGAACCTCCGGATGTATGCCAGACGTCCCTGTAGGCCTCGAAGTTCTCGAAGGTTCTTCGGAGGGTCCATATCAAGGATGGCTTTGGTCTTCTCGGGATCGACATGAATGCCTTTCGCCGTGATGATGAAGCCCAAGAACTTTCTGCTAGAAACCCCTAGGAAGGATTTAGCGGGGTTCATCTTGAGTTGATGCGCCCGCATGAGATCGAAGATTGTCTTGAGGTCTTGCAGGTGATCTCCTTTTAGACGGCTCTTGACTGCGATGTCGTCAACATAGCATTCGACTGTCTTGCGAAGGTGTTGACGAAAAATGGTGCTCATAACTCGTTGGTATGTCGCACCAGCGTTCTTCAAATCGAAGGGCATCATTGTGTAGCAGAAAATGCCCTTTGGAGTCCTGAATGACGTGTGTTTTGCGTCATCAGGGAACATCTTGATCTGGTTGTAGCCCAAATACCCGTCCATGAAAGACATGCGCTCGAAGCCACATGCGTTGTCGATCATTACGTCGGTGATTGGAAGCGGGAATTCGTCCTTTGGGCAAACAGAGTTGAGGTCCCTAAAGTCGATACAAACTCGTATCTTCCCATTCTTCTTGGTGACGGAAACGACATTGGCTACCCAATCTGGGTGTTGCTCTTCACGAATGAAGCCGCTGGTCAAGAGTTTGTCTACCTCCTGATCGATGGCGTTCATGATGTCCGGACAGAAGCGCCGCTGTTGTTGTTTGATAGGCTTGGCATCAGATAAGATGTTCAGCCTATACATCGCGATCTGGGGATCAAGTCCCGACATATCTTCGTAGCTCTAGGCGAAGACGTTGATATACTCTTTAGCCAGCTGGATTAAAGATTTTCGGTCTTGTCCTTTTAGGCTTTTGCTGATGAAGATGGGTTTGAAAGAAGATCCATCCATAAGGTCGATCTGCTCGACTTCGTCTTCGGTAGGAGGTTCACGTAATTCAAAATGAGACTCCTATTATTATCCTAGGCGTTGAGCCCAAGGTTCTTCTTCGAAGAATTCCGGCGCTTGGTCTTCGCCTTCTTCTTCTTGAGATTGTGCAGACGTCATGTTGGCTGACAGCACCCTCTTGAAGACTGAGCCGATACTGGTATCGGAGTCCCACGTTGATGCTTCAGACGAGTGAGAATGTTCTACTTCTTCCGCGTCTGAACTCTCTTGAGTTGACAGCGGCGTGACATAGCCTACCCCCCGTCGAGTTCGATTGTAATAGTCCTGCGACTTTTCTTTAGGTGTTGGAAGCCGGAGAGGGAGACGTCGACCTTTGCCGTAGTTCAGGCCTTTGTTGCTTTTTAGGTCGTAACCCATCTTTTGGATGAGGTACTTTTCCTTGTCCGTGTACCGATAGAGTTACATTCTGTCGGCATCTGGTTCTGGCTCGAGTGGCGGGAGGTCTTGATGACGCTCAACCTTGCCGAAGATGATAGATTCTTCGTCTCGACTCCGTGGTGGGACTATGTAACAGATCCCTTGGGACGGGACTACTCGATTTACATGATGGACGGTCGTTATTTGTGTTTGTAACGACCGTAGAGCGTTATCTAATGTATACATGGCATTCCAATATGGAAGACTAGAATAATTAAAAGACACTCTGTTATTGATGAAATATGAGATTTTATCCCGCGGGATTACATTATCCAGAGAAGGGGCATCTACATCAGCCGAGATATATTCTCCCAACTCTTCATCTGTAAGCACTGGAGTAGGATCAGGAGAGTCCACCACAGCGTTGGCTTTGGAGTCCGAGAGGACAACATGGGCCTTCTCTGGCGGCTGGGATGGCGGCGGCTTGTCCTTAAGACACACCTTCAGAGGTGCCACCGCTGTGCCTCCGGTGATTGACGCCTTCCCCTGTAGTTTTGCCACGAGGGGGGTCGATGTTTGAGGCAGCTTTCCCTTGAGCCGTATCTTCAGGGGAGCTTCAGGAGCAGCTGGTGCTTTCTCGGGTAGCTTAATGCTCATGGGAGGCAACTTCTGAGGCGGTTTGCCTTTGAGTCGGATCTTCAAAGGAGCGTCGGAGGTGACCTCAGGCTCTATGTCTGGCTCTGCTGCCGTTTCTGCTTCGTCGTCAGCATCATTGGCTTCTTCCTCGTCAAGTGATTTGTATAAGTCAGCATCGGTGAAGTAGGCTTCAATCCCTTTGAAAGGGTCGATGTCCGCGAACTCCGTACGGATGACGTTGTTGGTGGACACGTACTTCATACATTGGTGGAGCGTGGACGGCACCACCATGTACTCATGCAGCCATGGGCGACCCAACAGAAGGTTGTAGTTGACTTCAGCGTCCACGACATAACAAGTGACCTCGGTTCTGAGGTTACCGATGTGGCACTTTAGTCGTATTTTGCCCAGTGGTTCACTTTTGCTAGCGTTGAAGCCACTGATTGTTGTATTGGAGGGCGCCAGTCGGTACATTAGGATCTCCAGTGTTGAGAGCAGCGTCTTCGGGATGATGCTGAGGGAAGACCCCGGATCGATCTGAATCCGCTTCACCTTGACTGAACCGATATACCCTGTATAGTACAACGACCTGTTGTGTCAGTTTTGTTTGAGCAACATGTCTTGTTGGGTGAAGGTTATATTGAGGATAACCTCATCCGCACAATAACAGTACGTGCATACAGTCGAGAGATCTTCAGGCTGCTTGACCTGACTGAGAAAGGATTCAGCATCCTTCAGAGCTTCACAGAGAGCTTCTCGGGAGTCTTTGGAAAGACGAAGGAGCTCGAACAGAGATAGGCGGGCAGGAGTACTGGCCAGTTGTGCCAGTATGTTGAAGTTGTGTGGTTTGGCTAGTCCCGAAGCATTCTCCTTTCGTAGAGGCCTGTCGAAGCGGGCCTCTATCTGCTTCTGCTTATTGGCTGCTGGAGGCTTAGACGGGCCCTCGTCCTGGACAGCAGGGACGGTGCCAGGCGGCACCACCTCGACGGCAGCTTCGTCAGGTTGGATGTTCTGTTGTGAACGCGTCTGCACAGGAAGTACCTCTTCCGCTGAAGAAGAGACCGTGCGACAAGACTTGATCTTCCTGCCTTTGGATTTGGAGGTAGGGTGTACCTCCGGTTGAGTCACCTCGGAGACGAGATCGGGGTGAACCTATAGGATCTCTCCCTGAGATGTGGTGAGTGGGATGAGTCCACTCACGTAGTCACGGGTAGGTGGTAAGTTAACCACCTCCATTGTCGCCTTAGGGATGGGGACGACGCCATCCTGTGTTGTAGTTGGCGGCAAGGTGCCAAACTGGAGTGACACCACGTTGGCTGACACCATCTTTTCTTCGTAGTCGACGGAGATTACATCCGTATTGATCATGCGCTGGATGTAATTCTTGAGGACATAGCAGTCCTTGGTTGGGTGTCCGACGAACCGATGGTAGTGACAGTACCTCGGACTGTCCACTTTCCCAACCTCATCGGGATGCTTCGGGTCCGGAAGCTTGATCTTGTCACCCTGCTTCAGTATCTCAAAGAGTTGCAGGGTGTCTTCTTCGTTGAACGAATAAACCTCCTTCGGCCTTGGTGCAAGTGGAGGTTTCTGAGCAGGTGCTGACGCACCTTTTGAGGCATTGGCAGTCAATGCCTGTTTCCCCTTTGTCTCTCGTCCGGGGTTGTTGGATGCAGGCCGTTTCCCCTTGTCCTCAAAGGCGGGGAAACTGACTCCCAGAAGACGAGCATTGGCCGCCTTCTTCTCTGCGGCTTCTGCTTCAATGATCAAAGAGCTCCAGTCGGGAGGAGGAGTAGAGTTAAACCAGAGTTTGACTGCAGGCAGCATGTTCATGCTGCAGGAGGAGAGAAGCGCATGTTCTGGCATGCGCGGGGGGCAGTCTGAAGCAGGCCTGTCGAAAGCGTTCGATGAACACTCGAACTGTTTCCGTCTCCTTCTGGCGTATCTCTATAAGGGACGCTATTGTCATGTCCTTTCCGCCGTCGTAGAAACGGTCGAGAAAAAGACGCGTCAGGTCGTCGAAGGAAGATATTGAATTGTCGGGGAGGCTGCAGTACCAGTCGTACGCCACTCCTTTTAGTGCCCCAACAAATATGCTGGTAAGTAGTGCGTCCTCGTTCGGAAGATGTCCCGTCTGAGACTGGAAATACGTCAGATAGCGACGTGGAGAGTCCTTTCCGTCGTATGGCGTCAGTGTTTGTGGTTTATACTTAGGAGGATAAACCACCTTATTCCATTCGAGGGGATAAGGTTGGCGCTCCTCTTGTCTTGTCTTGGACTCAAAGCGCTCGCGCAAGTCCCTGATCATCTCGACCACGTCTTTTGTAGAGCTGGGAGTCGGGGAAGGTGGTACCACCGGGAGTTGAGCATTTGAGGGCTCCGACGTCCGAGGTGCTTCACGGCGATCTATGTTCGAGGATACCCGTTGAAGGGGTACACTCGATTCTCCATTGGCCCCTGGGTCGGGACCGGCAGAAGGTGTCCTGGCCAAAGCTGACCGTATCTCAAATACTGCTTGAGTCAGTGTTTCCATGGAGACAGAGAGGGTTCTGAGTCCTCCCTCAAGGGTATCCATGCGCTGGACGAGGTTTGTTGGCGGCACATCAGACTCGATATCAGCCCCAGTCACGTTTACTGTCATGATACGGCCGGGAGTGGATGGATGGGTTGAGGCTTCACTCTCGGCCTCACTCTCTTGTAGGGGAGTTGCCTCTCCTGGAGCCTCGTCTTGGCTACCCCCGGCTATGTTCGGGAGAACATTCACCACGGGCGCATCTGCGAGGGCCTGATTACCCTCAGCTCCGTCTTGAAGGGCCTCTGCGTCTCCGGAACTCGGGTCCGCAGATGCTAGACTAGCCCCAGCTATGTTCTGGGGGATATCCTCATCTTCTGGAAGGCTGACAGGATCCGCCCCAGATGTGCTTTGGACACCCTCGTCTTCGGACTCTACAAGGGTCTGACCATCCCCAGCTTCTTTCAAGATCTTCTTTCTCCCCCGAGTGCCTTCGAACACTCCGGAGGACGCAACAGCTGTCTTGGTTTTCCTCGGCTGGCTTTTGGACGAGGAAGAGGAACTGCCAGTCGCCTTTCAGACTGACGAGAAGTTGAAGATCACGTTGCATGAAGCAACCCTTGGCTCTTCTTCTATTGACACCTTCTTCTCGAGGCGACGTCAGAGGGGTGTCGATGATTGCAGCCGCTGGAACACCGACTGCCTTGGTGGGACTGCCGCTTTGCAACAGCAGTTGATGGTGACCATAGCACAAGTATGCCCCGTGAGAGGCGCATCGTGCTTGTCAGTCGACTCTCCTGATCGGCGCTTGTGAGTGATTACGTTACGCAGATCGTTGGAGGAGAGTGCCACCTTCACACCCCCTTCAGGCACTTGGCAAGGCCAAGCGCCGGGGTGGTCAAGTGAGTGCTGCGCCCCCTAATCTAATACCAAACAGGCATCCCGATCAGTAGTGGGGGAACCACAGCATTTGAAGTGACTTGAACGGACCTCAAACGCACAACCAGAGGAGGCACTGGAGTTCAAGACCACTGGATTTGCCTAACTTGACTTCGTTGTGCACGCAATAGATGCGCCCAAGTGAGATAAGGACTTTGAAGGTCGGTTCGTTTCTGGCACCGCAGCACTCGAGTCGACCTTGTACAGCTTACCATCAGCAGCGCGCGTGATTGTGAGCACATGCTTCTGGCTTGCTGTTGGCATAGCATGTTTGGGGCGCATGGCCCGTGCTGCCTTAGATTTCTTCGTACCAGTCCGCTGGGGAGCATAGTACTCAGAATCCAAATTCTTCTCGCCATTACAGCGAGTGAGTCTGTCAAAGACAGAGACCTTCTGTGGCGCATCAGAGGTGATACGCGGGGCATTGGCTACGCCCCTGCTCCGTCGACGCATCTTCCTCGCCTGAAAGGGAGATGGCTGGAGAATGTGGTTAGCCGCACATTTCCCCGAGAGATGCGCTACACCAGCGGGCGCATCTTGGTTGCTGAGGACGTCAGCAGGAAGGAAAGGCTGGATCGGCACATCCCCTTCGGTGGTGGTGCCCGAGGCATCGACCTTGCGTACCCAGACTCGGCGGGTCTTCTTCGGCTTCGGCAGCCGCTTCGAAGGACTCGCACTGCCTTCAGAGATGAACTCCTCATACGCCTGTTGATTGAGGCATACGATCAGCATCTTGTGGGAGGAGCCCACCTTCACATCGTCTGATTACGACACAGCTTTCTCGATGGAGAAGAAAGAGGTCCCCAGCAGAGTCGCCAGCTTGTTTGCCATTAAAATTCTTTTATTACAAGTTCAGTACAAACAGAACAGTGTTACAATATAGTACTTAGATGTAGTCCTAGGAGTACACTTTTGTTTATCTGGGTCCCTTGTGCCGATGGAGTGAGTGGTAATGCGTTGACTCCGTTGACGATCTGACGACGATTATCGGTTCTATGAAGACTTGGATTGCTCTGGGTGCTAGAGCTTGCTGAGAGGAGAAAGACGTTGAGTGTCTGTATCTGCCTCTCTGGTGGTATATTCGTTCGTTGTGTGTTCTGTCCGTGTGTGAGAAGGAAATGATCCCTCTATTTATAGTTTTGTAGGCTGGCTGCTCATGCGCGCATGTAGGATGCGCCTGTACACGGGGACGCCACATGTTGATTGTTGATGGAGGCGCATGAACGATGCGCCCTAATCAAGGGGTTGACTTCTTCATGTTGCAGTTATGAACCGGCATGTAGCAGAGAAGAAGATCTTTCTGTTGCTGAGATCTTGCATGAGTTGAGTCAAAGGACACGTGCCGTCGACCCATGGCTCGGAGATCTCGAATTTGATGGAAGAATAATCTAGTAGGATGCGCCTAGGATTGGGCGCATGAGGAGACTTTGGCTCGTAACCTTTAGGAGTCACGAACCATTCTGGGCGCATGGCTTTTGAGGCACATGCGAGGCTTTAATGGTGACTTTCCTTCTGTCTTTAGGGATCAGTAAAAAGTCTAAAGCGCATGGCTTTTGAGGCGCATGTAGATTTGGGCGAATGGCTGCAGAGGCGCATGCGAGTGGTTGGGTGGCCACGTGGCAGTAGCAGTCAGAAGAAAGTAATGATGATGCTGGCGACGCTTCATCTTCTAAAAAAGCTGTCAACTATTCAGACTTCGAGAGTCGTGCTGCCAACTCTGTCAGTTCGGCATTTAATATTTTCGATATTCGATGGACAGTGGAGTGGACGCATCGATCGACGTTCCACTAGGCGTATGGGGGACGTATGGGAGCGCATCCCCTGAAGGGTGCGTCCGTGTGATGCGCGGTCTGGCCAGCGCATCCGTTTTGTGACACGTTCTTTAATGATGCGACTGTTACGTTCTTCGAGTGCTTTAAATAGCCATTTTGACTTGGCTGAATTCGAAGCGTCCGGTTCATCCATTAAATGCAAATTCATTGCACGGAATTCGGAGAACCATCCATAAGGCGCATGGGTTTGATTTGCCCAGCCTATAAATAGTGGCATAGAGAGAGTTTGTTTCTCGTTCTCTCACGTTCTTCCAACATGAACTTGTTTACTTGGATGCATTCTGTTGATGAAATGCTCCCGAGGGTGAAGATGCGATGCAATGTCTTCATTGATGCACTTGAAGGTGACTGTTACATCCAAAAGTCGGAGTCGAGGGCTTCCGAGGCAGACGGAAGGTGCCTGTTGCATCCAAAGATAGGGATGCTCGAGCCTCGTCTTCGTTGTGCAGGAAGAGCTGCAGATCAGAATTGCGGTGCCCCGATCATCTTTCTTGGGGTTTGGAAGAGCTCCTCCTCTTGCTAGAGTGTTGATTGCCACCCTCGTCCTGCTCAATAAATGCTTCATTAGTCGAAGTATTTAGACGGCGGTGAGCCTGGCTGGAAGAGCGGCACATAACTGGGATGCTGAAGGGATGCACATAACCGGGCTGCACATAACTGAGCTGCTGAAGGGATGCACATAACTGGGATACATAACGAAGCTGCTGAAAAGGATGCGCCCTGCTGAGGACGTGTGGTGATTGCTGCGCCTATTTGAGGGCGCATGATGGCTGCTGGCTGTAGACTTAGGATCTTTTCTTTGTAGAAAATCTCCTTTGTACAATCTTTTCTTAGACATGTAATAGACTTTTATATGTAATAGAAAGTCTTCTTTCAATGCCTATTTTTGCTGTTTGTGAAGTACTTTGTCCAAGCTCTGGCGCATGTAGTCTGGTGCATGGGCTTTTTGGTTCTGAAATTCCATGCTTCTCTAAGACCCCCTTCAAAGTTTTCAAAACTTTTGGATAAGTTTTGGAATACTTTGAATAAGAAGCATGGTGGTAGAGGCGCATGACTGTCGAGGCGCATAGATACTCCGTGCATCAGTGATGGGGCGCATGCTCCGCTCAGTTAATGCAAATAATAACGCCTCGATAACCGAAAAGATGATGATCTTTTTTGGTTTTATTTGCGGTTATCTCTTCACAGAACCCGAGGCGACGGCTGAGGTCACTCTTTATCGGTTCACGCGTGCGACCAAGCCCTATAAATAGGCGAGAGATGGAGAGAGAGAGAGAGAGTTCTTCTTCTCCTTGCTTTTTGCTTTTTAGAGGTCTTTCTCAAAATCCTAACTTTTCTTCTCTCAAAGAATGGCTCCCAAGACTCCTCGCAGCGGTGCTGGCAAGGGAAAGGAGCCGACGGAGTTTGCTGAAGAGGATGCTCCTGTCACCATTGTGACTCCAGCCGACGTTCGACCCGCGATGACGGGTAGGTGTCGTCTCTTCCACTATTTTCTTAGACGAACTTTGGATCATGCGGTTGTGTTGGTGTGCCCTAACTCTCTGTTGCCGACGCGTTTGGACTTCTGTCCTGATGATGCGCCGAGGTTTTGTCCCGCCGACGTGCATAGGTTTAGACCTTTATCATGCACCGAGGTTTAACTGCTGACGCGCATGGGTTCATACCCTGATGATGCGTTGAAGCCTTTTTGCTAAAGCGTATGGGTTCCCACCCTGATGATGCGCTGAAGCCTTTATGCTGAAGCGCATGGGTTCATGTCCTGATGATGCGCCGAAGCTTTTACTGAGGCGCATGGGTTTACACCCTGATGATGCGCCAGGTTGCTTTGACACACTTTGTCTTTTTGCCTGACTTTTTATTTTTGTTGTGCCAGTGTCGATGATAATTCCTTTGCTGAATGAGGTCCTTCTGGATGCTTCCCTTTGTCAAATGGGAGTTGATTTTGACGAGGCAGATATCAACCCTGCGAAGGATGCTATCTTAAAGAATCAACCTCCTGAGAGAGTGCTGCAGATCCAGAACCAGTTGCCGATTTTCCTCTAGAGTATGATGGAGAGTGGAAAACTGAAATCTGCTGAATCCGAGGATGTGACCTTCTTAAAACCTGCCTTTTTGTTCGGTGACCGCCTGATCTCCACTGAGGCAAAGATACTGAAGGTCAAAGAAGACTGGTTCTTCTCTGCAAAAGGCATGGTGCCGTACATGCGACAACTTGACCGCCAGCTGCCGCTGACGGCCTTCTACCGTTTAGCTTCCAAGAGAAGGATGCCCTGGGAGCTTACTTCTTCTCAAGGAGGGGCCTTGGGAGGTGCTCTTTCGATTGATGCTACATCGAATCAGAGGGATACCCTGGCCACTTCACGAACTGGTCCGTCATTTAGTTGTCGAACTTTGCGTCCTGGGAGCCTCTACAGTGAAGTCCCAAATGACAGTTTTGCCTTCAGTGCCTCAACCTTTGCAAGTCGGATGCTGACATCGAGGGTCACATATCCGAAAGGTGGCTTTAGGGTTGAAGGTTGGTTCATCATATGCCGAAGTGGGACGAGTTGACCATTTGGGTGCTTTCGAAGTTCAAGGCTGAGCTTAAGGAGATTGGGCTGACAGCCGCTATCCGTGCTACACAGGCTGGCGTGGATCTCAATAAGCCTATATTCCTTGCACTCTTGCAATTGTTCAATGCCCAGACAGGCACCATCTTTACTCCGGTGGAGGAGTTGGGGTTGGCTCTTCATGAGATGTATGAAGTGTCCAAACTTCCTTGGGGCTCGGAACCGTACGAAGAATATTTCCCCTCAAATGAAGAGATCCAGGTTCTGGAAAATAAGGACCCGGAGATGATGGCTGTTTTCAAAGAGGTGGCGAGCCATCATTATCTGATGCACCAGAAGGACAAAGGCAAGACCCAGCCTCATGTGACTGCTTGGAGGGATTACGTCTTCAAGCAGGATTTGGTGGATTCCTCGAGGATCCGGTTTACGACTCCGCAAGGGCTGAAACCCGCAGAAGTGACTTCTGAAATAAGCCGGCTGGACGAGAGGACCCCTCGTTCCAATGAGAGTGGCGAGAACGCGTATAGTTGCTTCTGGCACTGTGCGCATCGGATGTCGTCTAAGGCGGTGCTGGCGGCATACTTGATGATATGGCTCCGGGATTGTGTGTTTACGGGCGGATTTGGTGCAGTGGAGAGGGTACACCGGAACCTCATTTTGCCCGCCGTGAAATTGGTCTTTGGACGTCCTTTAGCTCTCCTCCCCGTGATTGTGTGTAACCTATTGCGGGGTTTGAGGACCTTTGCTGATGATGTGATTCATGGGAGAGGTAAAATGACAACTTTTCCCGAGCCGAACTACCATTCCATTATCTTATGGGATGGTTGATTCTGCATCATCCGAACGTGATGAGTCCAGGTCCGGAGGAGGATCATATTGAAGGAGATGCCTTTATCCGTCACTTCTACAAGAGGAAGTGGTTACACACTGGCGTCCCCATTTGCAGGTGAGTTTTGTCCTACCTTCAGGGGTGGAAGATTGTCAAGGTTGGCCCCATCTTCAAAGATTTCGAGGCTGACCAAGATTTAGTTGACTCTGGTGAAGACGCAATTACTTTGTCGAAATGGGATTTTCGTTGGTTGCAAAGTATCCGGCCTTCTCACTTGGTCTACCGCAACCCAAATAGGTGTTATTTGGAGCCATATCTGCCCAGCCTGTTTGCTCGCCAGTTTGGCTATACCCAACTAATGTTGCAGAATTCCAGTAATAGTCTGGGGTTTGTCGGGAGTTTGCTGGATGGAGCCCGGGGCTGGCAATATTACAATGCCGGGTGCACTGGTGTTCGTTTTACTACGCCAGTTCGCAACCCTCGTCCACAGATCCTGTATTTGGCCGTTAAGTTGTATTGCACCATAAATACTGCATCTCCTGGTTATGACAGGGAGACTAATTTCATCATTGGAATCCAGCTGGAGGCCACAACGAACATGTTGATAGCGGCCCGGTCATATCGCCCACCAGAATTGGCGGAATATTGGGCTGCTACTGCAGCACCAGTGAGAGATCCCTCAGTTGGAAAGAGACGGGCTAACGTGGAAGCTAGCTCGTCTGTACCCAAAAGGCCGAGAAAGACGACGACTCCAAAAGCAACGGGAGTGCCACCTGTGACGTCAGTGGAATCGGCTCCTGCTGAGGTAAGGAGTCCTTCGTAATTTCAGCTCATCTTGTCATTTTGATGACTTGTGCTTTTTTTCTTGCAGGGATCGTCGAAGAAGAAGACCCGTGCTTCGAAACCGGGTGTCAGTAAACCGAAGGAGGTGGCAAGCTCTTCTGACGAGCGCATCCCTCCGATGGTAATGTCTCCAATGGAGGAGAGTCTTGGAGATGTTTCTGCGAAGGTTTTAGTATCTCCAGACTTTGTTGAAAGAGATGCGGAGGTTGCAGCAACTTCCGGGATGGTGCCAGCCACCGTAGAGGCTTTGGACGTTGAGGGTCCAGCGGATACGGGGCTTCGTGATGATGAAGTAGAGTGGAGTTCATCGTCTTTAGATGATGTCGCTCCTGAGTTGCAAGAGCCTGTTACGGGGGCAACAGATATGGTTGGAACAGAAGAGAGGGTTGATTCCCCTCATTGTCATGATGAGGGGAGGTCGGCTGTAACATTGCCGAGCCCTACCCCAGACTCAGCAGCGGAAGCTGAGGTAGCTACCGATTAGGAGGTAGCGACAGATCCTGTCCCTGTAGAGGAATTTGATGAAGAGGCTGAGACTCGTCTGCCGGTCCTGACTCCTGGTGCGGGTCAGGAGACAAGTGTTGATCTCCCCGTTCTGCCAGGAGAGGTATTGGCTGCTGATAACACGTTGGGGGCTGAAGGGGTGGCCACTGACGTCGGTGGTTCTTTCCAGTTTGGGAAGGATAAGGGTGTGATGGGACCCTCTGTTGCTCCTTCCACTTGGGATACTATCTCGACGCCTGTCTCGGCTTCTTCTGTTCCTGTGGCTCCTCGGGCTAGTAGTCAAGCCCCTGTTGATGAAGCACCTATTGATGCCGAGGTTTCCGCCTTGCAGTTTGAGGTCGGCGAGTCTTCTTCCGGTCCGCTAACTAGAGCAGCTCCTCCGACTTCTGCTATAACATCGCAGGTGCTCGCGGATGTAGATGAATACGTGAAATATATCGTCGAGGCAGTGTATAAAATGCTGCAGAGGGGGGTATCGGCAGTGATGGACGCCGACGGGAGCTTTACGACGACAAAAACTCTGGCACTGCCTCATATCAACCTGATCCGTCTTCACCAGGGCCACGATCATATGGCCATTATTCTGGAAGCCTCGGTGGCTGAGTTGGACCAGTGGCTTTCCGAATTACAGCGCATCCAGCGAAATAACCTCTCCGTCCTGATAGATGCGGAGAAGGAGAAGCTGATCGTCGAGATTGAGTCTTCTTACCTGGCCACTGTGAGTGTCTGGGAACGTGAAGTGGCTGAGACTGAAGCTGCAGTAGAGTGGTTGTCTCAGTCTACGCGGGAGACAGTGGAGGCACGAGCTGCGTTGGACGCTAATATCACGGAGATTGACTCCCAGATCTGCCGCCTTGAGGACCGGCGGGCCCGACTCCTATTAGAAGCCGAACGTGTCCAGGCTGAACACGTAGCATTCAAGAAGGAAGAAGCAACTTTCACTCACCGGGCTCTTACCCCGGCTCAGCAGCGGCAGCAGCTGGATGAGAAGCATGAGAACGATACTTCTTCTGAGGCTATTGAAGCGATGCGTCAAGAAGCTGAACGTCGAGTCCTGGCGACTGTAGAGACTCGAGCGGCGGGCTTGAGGCGTCGGATTGAAGAGCTTTCAGCCAACCCTGGGGATGTTTAGGGTTTGTAGTCTCTTCTTTTTTGTATTTTTGCAACTCTTGCTGGGGATGTAAACTTTTACTCTCTATTTAAAAATAAAGAATATAAAGTTTTTTGTGGTGTATTCATTTTTGCTGTCATAAACTTGATGATTTGTGTGGACCTATTATCTTTTACGCACCTTGGTTTTTTGGTACAGATAATAAGTTTGAGAGAACCCTCATGTTTGCTCAGAGGTGATGTGGACATGGCAAACATGGGATTCAAATGGTGGAATCTTTCTACTCAGAGGTGTTATGGACGTGGTAGGAATGATCCTGGGGGATACGCGGAACTACTCAGAGGTAATGTGGACGTGGAAGTTCTGCGATCAATGTACGACAACGCAAGGGTTGTCTTTACGGGATGTTTACTCAGAGGTAATGTGGACGTGGTAAACATGGTGGGTAGCATAGTCTTATGGGATGTAAGATTCCGCTTTGTAGGGTGTAGGGGACAACTCAGAGGTGATGTGGACGTGGTTGTCCTTCTACTGGAGGATGCTACGAAACAGTTGGGTTCCGGAAGCATATGATTTTGTGAAAGGGAATTGTCTGTGAGTCCTGATGATTGGGTCCACAGATCCCCGGGTGGAAGCACATGTCTGAAAGATGTCAAGAGTAGTACTTCTTTAGGAACTTGCCGTTGATGGGCATCATGAACAAGTCTCCATTGGATTTGGCGAGGCGGTAAGCACCGTTTGAGTATACCGTCTCTATGGTGAAAGGTCCTTCCCATTTGGGCTTGAACTTTCCTGGTGTCTTGTGAGTCAACCCCATCGGCCTCCTGACTGCCAGAACCAGGTCGCCAACTTGGAAAGTCCTCTGCTTGACCTTCTTGTTGAAAGCCTGTAATATACGGGCTTGGTAGAGTTCGATGCGTTGTTGAGCTAGGAGACGCTTTTCGTCAAGTGCCTCCAGTTTCCGCAGACGACGACGTTGATTGTCCTCTTCTGTGAGTTGGTTTGTGATTGCTACGCAGAGTGAGAGTATCTGGATCTCGAGAGGCAGTACTGCTTCGCTTCCGTAGACCAAAGAGAATGGTGTGTTGCCTGTCGGGGTCCGTACCGTTGTACGATAGGCCCAAAGGCATTCGCCGAGCTTTTCGTCCCAGTCGCATTTGTTAGATGACACGACCTTTTTGAGTAGCATGATGATAGTTTTGTTGAACGCCTCGGCCAATCCGTTTGCTGCAGGATTGTAGGCGGTTGATGCCATGTTTTGTATGCGATTCTTATCGCAGAATCTGCTGAAAACATGGCTAATGAACCGAGGACCATTGTCGTGGATGATCCTCCGGGGTACTCCGAAACGGTAGATGACGTGGTGCTTGATGAAGCTGATCACCCTGGAGCTTTTTACTTCTGTCAGCGGAACTGCTTCTGCCCATTTGGAGAAGTAGTCGGTGATTGCTAGGATGAAGCCGGTGTCCTCTCGATGAAGGAGGGGTGATCGGTCCCATAATATCCATACCCCAAGCTTCGAAGGGCCAGGAGGCGACTATAGGATGTAGTGGTTCTGATGGTATACAGATGAAGTCTGCGTGAAGTTGGCATGCATGGCACTTCTTAGCATATTCAACAGCGTCAGCGGCCATGGTTGGCCAGTAGCAGCCATACGTCGTAGTCGGTCTTACAACTTAGGGCCAGGTTGATGGGCCTCGCAGGTTCCATCGTGAGCCTCTCGAAGGGCTTCGACTGCTTCTTCGTTAGACAAACATCGAAGGAGAAGTCTATCGTAGGAGCGTCGGTACAGCAATTTAGTAGCCGTATCGTAGTAGAATCGAAGAGAGCGTCTCCTGACTGAGACGGCTTCTTTCGGGTCCTTTGGGAGAATTCCGTAGACAGCAAAGTCGATAAACGAAAACCTCCAGTCTCGGACATTAATACCAGCACTCGTTGACATGGCATGGGCCACTTGTGAGCACAGGTTATTTTTAGGGCAGACCAGGTCTCGACCCACTACCGTGACGTAGTGTTGAGTTCCGAGGGGTGCCGTTAATGAGGCTGCGAGGCCGGCCAGAGCATCAGCCTCTAGATTTTGTAGACGAGGTACGTATTCGACGAAGAACCCGGTGAAGGTTGAAATGATGTTCAATGCAACTTCATGATAAGGGATTAGATCTTCGTGGCGAACCTTGTATTGCCCTCTGATCTAGTTTACGACGAGTTTTGAGTCGCCGTAGGCTTCCAGATAATTCACCCCCAGCTGTTGCGCCAGCTGGAGTCCCATAATGAGCACGTTGTACTCAGCAACATTATTGGAGCATGGCTTTGAAAGGGAGTAAGCACGCTGGATGACCAGCTGATCGGGGAAGACTAATACAACCCCCACTCCTGCGACGATTTGGCCTTTGGGGCCTGTTCTTGAAGCGCCATCAAAAAACATCTGCCAGACGGGGTCTTCTTCGGTGACGTTTGATTCTTGGACCTCATCCGGGATGTCTTCATAGAGTCTTGAGGACTCTGGAATGGGGTGTGCAGCTAAAAAGTCGACCAGAGCTTGACCCTTAACAACTTTTTGCGGAACGAATACCATGTTGTATGGTGTTAGCAAGATCGCCCATGTGGCTAGCCGGGAGTTTAATGATCCTGGCTTCGTCATGAGGACCCTGAGCGGATTGACTCAGGAAACGACATGAATTGTCTGCTCCGAGACATAATGTCGAGTCTTTTGGATGGCAAATACCAAAGCTAAGCACTCCTTTTCAACGGGGTTGTACCGGTGTTCGGCCCCAATCAGAGTTTGACTGAGGTAGTAGATTGCTTGCTCATAGCCTGTGTCGCTGTTCTGAGCTAGCAGGGCGCCGAGGGAATGATCCATGGCACGGACGTAGAGGAGGAATAGTTTGTCGGCGATTGGTGCCACAAGGACTGGCGGGCTCGTCAAGTAAGCTTTGATGTCATCGAAAGCTTTTTGGCATTACTCTGTCCAGACGTAAGAGACTCCCTTCTTCATGAGCTGAGTGAAGGGTCGACATTTGTCGGAAAGGTTTGCTATGAACCTCCGGATGTATGCCAGATGCCCCTGTAGGCCTCGAAGTTCTCGAAGGTTCTTCGGAGGGTCCATATCAAGGATGGCTTTGGTCTTCTCGGGATCGGAAGATACGCTTAACTGCGCACATGTGTGATTCCTTAGGTTAGCTTGAAATCTTGCACACAAGCAAACACTAAACATTATATCAGGGCGAATAGCAGTTAGATAAAGTAAATTACTAATCATACCTCGATACTTACGTATGTCGACAGGTTTGTCTTGTTCATCTACATTAAGCTTGGTTGAAGTTGCCATTGGAGTGCCAAAGGGTTTGACAAATTCCAGATCGAACTTCTTTATCAAATCTTTTGTGTACTTAACTTGGTTGATGAACGTTCCATTGTTGGTTTATTTGATTTGCAGCCCAAGAAAGAATTTAATTTCTTCCATCATGCTCATCTCAAACTTATTTTACATACACTTAGAGAATTCTTGACAGAGAGATTCACCAGTAGATCCAAAAGTAACATCATCAACATAAATTTGAACTAAAAGAAGATTTCCATCTAAAGACTTTATAAATAGTGTAATGTCAACCTTGCCTTTTGAAAAACCATTATCAAGTAGAAAAGAACTTAGACGTTCGTACCAAGCACGAGAGGCTTGTTTCAAACCATATAATGTTTTCTTCAACTTGAATACATAATCAGGATTTTTGAAATCAGTAAAACTTGGAGGTTGAGCTACATAAACATCTTCTTTTATAAAACCATTAAGAAAATCACTCTTTACATCCATTTGAAAAAGTTTAAAGTTATGAAAATATGCAAATGCACATAACATATGAAAGGATTCTAATCTCATAACTAGGGCATAAGCTCATCGTAGTCAATACCTTCCTCTAGGTTGTATCCTTGAGCTACGAGTTGAGCCTTGTTACGAGTGACTAAACCATTCTCATTTCATTTATTTCGGAATACCTAGCGGGTGCCAATAACTAAATGATCAATGGGCTTGGGAACAAGTTTCCAAACTTGATTTCTTTCAAATTGGTTTAGTTCCTCTTACATAGCATCTAACCAATAGTCATTATTACATGCTTCTTCAACAGTTTTTGGTTCTAGTTGTGAAATAAATAAAACACGAGAAGCTATATCTCTGGTAGAGGAATGAGTACTTATGCCCTGGGTGATCTCACCTATTATCAAGTCCTTGGGGTGATCGGCCATGAATTTCATTCTTTTTGGCAGACTTTTAAGGTAGCTGGTTCCGATTTTAGGTTCTGTGGACGCCTTGCTAGTTGTATTAATGTTTTCATCATCATTGTTGTTGTTCATCTGTCAGTTTAATTTGTCGAAGGTGACATTCATTAATTTATCGATAATTATTGTCTTTTTGTTGAAGACTCGGTACCTTTTGCTTTTGCCTGTATAACCTAAAAAGATACCCTCATCGACCTTTTCGTCAAATTTATCCAAATTACCTTTAGTATTAAGAATAAAATATTTACAACCAAAGATTTAAAATAAAAAATTGTGGATGTTCTATCAAACCATAACTCATAGGGAGACTTTTTTGATTTAGGTCAAATTAGAGCACTATTGAGAACATAACAAGCTGTATTGACAGCTTCTGCCCAGAAATATTTGGGTAGACTAAACTGGTTCAACATTACTCTAGCCATTTTATATAGAGTTTTATTCTTACGTTCCACAACTCCATTTTCTTGTAGAGTCCTAGGGTAGGAGAACTCATGCAAATATTCATGTGTTTTACAGAATTGCTTAAACTTTGCATTCTCGAATTCGCCGCCATGATCACTTTAAATACGAGTAATCATGAATACTTTCTCATTTTGTACTTTCTTACAAAATATGACGAATTCAGATAATGCATTATTTTTGCGTGCGAAAAAATATACCCACATGTATCTATAGAAAATATCTACTATTACAAATGCATATAACTTACCACTAGGCTTGCAATTCTACTTGGCCCAAATAAATCCATATGCAGTAATTGTAAAGGTCTAGTGGTACTTACAATATTTTTGGACTTAAATGTAGATCATGTAGCTTTGTTCTTTTCACATTCACTACATACCGTATCCTTCTTTAAGACGATGTCCTGTAAGCCTTGTACCTATTTCTTCGTGGATAATCTTGAAATTGTGTCCATGTTTGCATGACCGAGTTTCATGTGCCATAATTGATTCTCATCGTTCTTGGCGAATAAGCATCTACCTACTTTGTTAGCATCTTCCAACAAATAGAAAACATATATTGTCTTCCCTAATACCTTTAAAGATAGTACGACCAGTTGAACTATCAACTATAGTACATTTGTCTTTGACAAAGTTAATACCATAACCATGGTCAACTAAATGGATTATGTTGAGTAGGTTATGTTTTAACTCAGTTACTAGACAAACATCTTTAATCACAGGGTAGGAAGCATTACTAATGTTGTCGATACCTACTATATTTCTTTTTAAGTTGTTACCGAAGGAGGCGTATCCTTATTTCTTCTTCGACAGTGTTGCGAATAGAGAAGCACCATCGGTCATGTGACATGAGCAACCGTTGTCGAGGATCCACTTGCTCCTAGCATGTGTAGGGTTTCCACCAAAAAAGAAGTTTGTAGATAAAACTTTTGGTACCCATTTCTTGTAGGGTCCGAATATATTAGTCTTTGGTATCCATGCACATATATTTAAATCAACTAATTTTTTTACTCTACATGCAGGTGAGATATGAACAATGGTGCCACAATAGTGAGATCTAGCATGCTAAGTGTTAGGTGCAGTGTGTTGTGTTTGATTGATAGGGCTTGGTGTTCTAGTTGGATACTTATAGTAGTATGCATGTCAATTAGTCTTCTTGGGCAAAGGTTTGGCTATGTTTGGTCTGACAATATTAGGTTTGACAATATTGGTTTTGACTGTGTTTCGATGTTTCTGTAATTGACACGTGTAAGAGCAGGTAGTAGCAACTTCAGGCTATTTTTCTAACCTAATTTCCAACTTTTTGGAGGTGTCATAAGTGTGTTATAGTCAGCTATGAGTGCATCATTTCTGACTAGTGCAAAATGATGGCTCTTCTTCTCTTTGAGTAAATCTTTCTTAAGTTCAGCAATGGCCTTGTCTTTTTATTCGGATAAATGTGTAGTCTCGTGTAGTTGCAGTTTGACAGAAGAAAGCTCACCAGTCTCACTAGGGTTTTCATTATTTCTAATCTCAGCTAGTAAATATGTCACTTTCCGTTCCCAGAATACATATTTTAATACGTGTACTGCTTGAATAAATTTATTTAATAATTATCATGCATTGTTCTGTATCTAAATTCTTTTAATTTTATGCTAATTATTTTTTTGTATTTTATTTTCTGCTTTTACTTTGCTTTTGGGTTCGGCCTGGGTTGGTTCATTTTTCGGTCTTAGGTGGTTCAACATGAACCCAACCTACCACCACCCCCATTTTAAGCCCCAACCCTTCTCTCTCTTCGTTACTTCTCCTTCTCATTTACGCTTCTTCTTCCTCATAACTCTCTCCACCTACCCATAGGCAAGTACATCTTGCTCCACATGAGAACCCATTTTTATGGTTCATTTATCTTCCTCTCGTAATTCTAAGATAGCTTAGAACTTGGGATTTTGCATTTTGAAGTCTCATTCTTAGTAGATCTAGAAATTGTTATTTTTCGGATTTCAGTGGTTTTGATCTATCAAACCTCCTTGTTTCCAAGTTTTGTTCATTCCAGATTGTTGAGATTGTGTTATACGCCATTCTGACCCATGGGAATCCCATTTGGGGCTTGGACTGAAGTTTTCATAGGAATAAAGTTTTAGAGATTCTTTACGCACACGTTATACGTGCTCGCGTAAGCATCGACTTTACGTCCACGTTTTTACGTGCCCGCGTAGTACCGAGCTCTACGCCCACGATCATTCGTGTCAGCGTGAATTCGGTTTTACGTAAGTCTCCTTGGCTTGGCATAATTCTTTACGCGTACAAGATTTTACGTGTAACGTTATTCCTTTACGCATATTCATTCAGTAAACTATACTTCTTTTATGCGTACAAGTTTCATGCGTAAAACTCCATTTATTACGCGTACTTCTTTTACGCAAGTCTCCTTGGCTTGGTGTAAAATGAGTTTTTACTCGTAATTTTACTCCTTATTACGCGTACTTCTTTTAAGCATACCCGATCCATGCGTAAACTTGGCTCTTTACGCGAGCAGTGTTTCACGCGTAACATCACTTTTTACGCGTAACTCTATTTTTTATGCGTACTATTCTGGCTTGGCGTAAGACGAGTTTTTACGCGCAACATTATCCTTTATTGAGCGTACTTCTTTATGCGTAAGCTTTATTCCCTCACACGTAAATTTTCCTCACGCGCAAATTTCCTTTACGCGTATTTCATTGGGCGTACTCTTCTGGCTGGGCGTAATTCATGGAGGGTACCTTTTTTTGCGTGCATGGCACCTTTATTATATCCTTACGCCTTTTGCCATGAACTTGATATAATCATGATATGTTAACATTGTTAATACATATTGTCGCATGGAATGTACCATGTGTCTTAATTTGGTTTGTGGATACCCAGAATGACTGGAACTTAACCCTGAGAGTTATGGACTTGACCATACTAAATGCTAGTTTGACTTTCATGCCTCGTCATGAATTGACATTGATTGTAACCTTGATTGAATGATGGATCATGCGTTCCTAGTTGGAACTAAAGAGACTGGCTAGGCGTCTTACTGAAATTGAATGAGACACGTTCATATTAACATGAACTATTACAATCGACTAGCCGATCCTGAACATTGGCTTATGGACACGTGCAGACTTCAATTTATTTCCAACAAAAGCAGCATGTGTACCTTATAGTCAAGGCATGATTATTTCGTGGCTAGGTTTGATTGTTGCATTACGCTATTTAAGACCTACAACCTAACCGCACGAACATCGTTGTAGAGTTATTCATATCGTACCTTGTACGAAAGTACACATTCTGAATGACCATGATCCACGACATGGGATTTCACTTAACATAGGGACTGTAAGCCCCTGGCCCGAAATTTCCAATTTATTATTATTCTTTTTACTAAATAATCAATTGCATAGTAATATTAATAACCTATGTGTGAAGTATTTTGAAGTATATAAATTATTTGGTAAATAATAGAGTAGAAGGGGTTTTTCCAGAACTTTCCATAAACCAAAAAGGTGTGGTTCACAATTAGCCAAAACTGTAGGGACTATAATGTAAAATTTAGATTTTAAATCCAAATACTTAACGGCTAAAGGAATTCAAATCCAGGAGGAGCCGGATTCAAATCATTGCTCGATAAGGATCAGGAATTCAATCCTATCCTCTTGAACCATCCAAACCCTAGTATAAATTCTAGGGAGCACTTGATCCAGCCTTTCCTGAAACCCTAATTTTTCCTGCCGCAAGTTGCTCCTGCTCTGCATCGAGGAGGAATTAAGGAATTGAAGAAACCCATCTTCGGCAGGTAATGTCTTAACCACCATAGCTTCGATTCATTTAATTGATCCATTAATAGGCCTACAATTGCTGTTTTTAAATCAATATAAGGGGAGAAACCTAGGTGTTCGATCATATGCCCAAACCAGGGACTCGGGAGAAGTACTTGTGAACCAAGCACGAGATGTTAATAATGCATTGTACCCCATGATAGGGTGTCGACTGCCATGAATATCAAAGCCCCATAGTTGTCCTGTTAGCCTCTTTTATTTTAGTATTGGAGAAGTAACTTATTGATTAGAAACCAATTCAATAACACCTGACACTATAGGCCACCATGACACTATTGCTACTGCCTTGTATGTTTACCCATCCCCTGTGTACAGATGTAAACTCCCTCGATGAGGCCAGAGGTAGTGTGTTTGATGATTTAAAAGGCCAGGTTAAGGAGGTGGCAATCGAAGTTCTGTAATACTCAGGAGTTTTGCAGAGTATCAGTACCCGAATGTTCGGGTACCATGAGTTAGGGGCTCCTAAGGAGGAGTATTAGGAGTATGTGTGATACCGTAGTATGCGTGGTATCATCTTGATACCATAACCTCGAGTTTACCCAGAGTCACTGTAATAGAGAGACTAATACATTCTCTTTGCACAGTATCTTGATCTTGAGAATTAATTTCCCTTATGTGTATATCCAGCATAGCATGAGTTCAGTTCTTACAGGGGGGAAGTTATACCATAAATATACACTGGGAGCAGGGGGTGCTGGTAGTATCAGATGACACCCATTGGGTGATAATAACAGTTGAACTTAAGATACCATGCCTCCCATGTCCTGACAGCCCCAGGCAACTCGAGCAAAATAGTGGTAGGTGTATCTAGTATCGACTGTTATTAATATGTTAAATCCCAAATGTAGACCCTAATAATGATGAGTTAGACCCATCCTTGCACCAACTAAATACTGTTTTGGCCGATCCCATCTAATATCGAAATTGATACTGACAGGTTTGTAGAAGGGGATAGCTAGGTAGCATGGAATCAGACCTGCCCCCTTCATATTTCTCAGTTCCCTGCTAGTTCATGTATGGTTCTGTCCATCATACTATTTGGTAGTGCAGAACATTCCTTGTTTCAATCCAAATCAATACCCCTGTCCACTATCATTTTAGAATACATCCTTGTTTCAATTCAGGTTAGTACACATGAGTAGGGCTCTCTGCAGGTAATGGTTCCTGCCATAAGATAAGATATCTGCCCTGCATATATGTTACATTCATTTTCTTGGCTGTTTTGGTTAAGTCACTTCATATCATTACATATGTATGTATCAGTCGGGCCATATCATGTTCCTGTAGTTTATTTCCAACCAAACCTCACATCCAAGCCTTTCTCCTATTCAATTGTTCTGTTCTTCACAATTTATGATCAAATCTTGTATCATAACTCCATGTCCAGTCCATGCATAGGTATTGAACTACAGGCTCAGACATTGCATAGCCGGGTATCAAATGTGATACCTGTTCTGATACCAGCGTACTTGACCCCTGTTTGAGTTTAGCCCATATCTTTCACTTTGGTTAGACTATTAAGTCCTGTCTCATCAAGTCTACATGTATACTTTGTATCCTTATGAAGGTATATATATATGGTCTTATCTGCATTATAGATCTGTCCATGTGGATTTCATACGCTGTCCTATAGTAAAAAGTCTATATTTAGAGTGTTCAGCCATTGCCTGCATATGTATGGGTCCCCATGACAAGGTTTGGATGTTAGTTATCTGGAATTGGACAAGGGGTTAGGCAATTCAAATACACTAGGAAGTAGTCCAATAGACAGGAGTATCTTAGATTTGTATGGCTAGGTGTTCCTGAGAGTTCAGTATGAGGAAGTCATGGGGAACATAGGAGCATGCCTTGACTATGGAGAACATTGGTAGAAATTGGGGCTTTAGGCAATCAATAACTGGTGTTTAACAGATTCACTCCTGAATACCATATGGCATTGAAGTATAAGGAAGTCCCAAGGGGATGCATAGACGGTTGTGGGAGTCTAAACCCAGGTTTTTATAGAGAACTCAGGTAGCAAGGACCTGTGTCAGATATGACAGGGAATGGAGAGGCTGTGTCCTGAGACTTTGGGTAGGATTAGAGGTGCCCAGGCACATGGGCAAGGGCTTGAGGAAAGTCCAGAACAGAGGCGAGTAGGCCATGCCTATCTGAGTAACATGGATAGATGAGTCTAAATATATGTGAGAGTTATTGCTTAAGGCTACAAGGAAACCATATAACAGTCACTATAGCAATGACCTACTCTCTTGTATCAGTTTGCACCAAGTGGCACTGTAATTTCAGTTATTTGTATCAGTTGCAACTACACTTGTTTGCATCTTGTAAATAGGTTTTATGTGGTACCAATTTGCATGAGGATTCATTATAACTTTCAGTTGGGGGTGTACCCAGTATCAAGATTACATGATCATATCAAGGTCTAAGGATCGAAGCCCAGAAAAGCCCAGAGAGCAGTGGGCTACAAGGCAAATTGGTTGACCAGGATGTTCTGTTTCCTATAGATGGGTACAACTACACCATGCTTTACACTTATGATTGTAAATAAAGAAAGGACATGGGTTCAAGTAGTACTTGTTAGCAGAACATTTAGGGCACCACTGTTTTATAGGAAAAATACATATATGGATATTGTATATATAAAGGAAATAGTCCTTGGCATAGACATTTGTAGACATACCTATCGGTTATGTTAGGAGATTGCCAAGAATGGAAATCACCCAAGTCATTTAAGGGCTATTTGGAATTGTAAGGGTAATTAGTAATAATTTCCAATATAACTCTACTTTGTTAAAGTTCATATGTTGATTAGACTTAATACATATAACAAGTTACTTGGACTCCAACTCTTCACTTGATCAGTACTCGCAGCTCGGGACGACAGACAAGTGCATGTATCGATTGTTACCGTTTTTAATAGTTTCCTCTACTTGTTATTCATATGTCTTGCTGTTTGTTGACACGACCATCACACGAGGATTAGTACCATGGATTTTACTCTACATTTGATTATCTCCTATGGCACCTCATATATGATTGATTCCATGAGTACTAACTGGACAGAGAAATATCTTAGTAGGCGTGTGAACAACCTATTCTATCCCATGAGTCTATTCTTGAATAATAGCAGCTGTACACGACACGTACAGTTGCCAAATTTACCCCTTAGTCATTCACACACCGAAAATGATATTTTAATACACGTAGATTAGTTGATATTCTTATTACTCCACCACGCTCATCACCAATTGCCATGCTACCATGATTTTACATGTTTCCTCATAGTAGCTATATTTTTATTGATAGAGTCTCATGTTTTTCCTTTATACTATGATGCTAGTTACCTTCTAGTTTCATTCCCATATGATATTTACATGTTTATGATTCTGTTGAGACTCGGATATTGGTCTTATGTGTACTTATTCCAATCCTGACTGGATAACCAACATTTTAGGTGATGAGTTAGAGGAGTTCTGTACTACTTATTATGAGAAGACTGAAGACCCTGATTTGAGCATGCAGGAGGACTTGGATGCGGGGCTACCCTCCGTAGGAGACTTTTAGCTAGACATTATGCCATAGAGCATGAATTGCTCACAGAAACTCTTTTCTTATTTGTATTTCATTTTATTGTGGATTGTGAGAGTTGAGTAGTGGACACCCTTTTGATACATTTTTATATTGAGACTATTTCTTCTACCATATTTTGGTCTCTCCATTTTATGGTCTCTTTTCAGTTATTAGTTTATTTCTCTCATTATGGACTTTGTGTATATAATTTTCTGTTGTGAATTGATATGCAAATTTGGCCTTTGTAAAAATGAATATAAACTGCATGGTTGTATTTATAAACTGTGGAGATGACTAGACAGCGTTCTACCGTCGATACTGCAGCGTAGGCTGGACGTACCTACGGCTCATGCCCAAATACTGGGTGCGGGTCATGACACGTTTTTATGGTGGCCCATGCAGGTCAGATTTTACAGAACACAGCAAAACTTGTGGTAGTACTCAACTTAGATGTGCTACTACAGGCCTACGAGTAGAAAGTAGACTTTAAGGACCATCTCCACATGTTTAATATCGTTATTGAATTCTACATTTGATCCAAAATATTCCTTTGAACTGCATCATGTTTGAATTTTCATACTGACTAACGATTTTACTTTTGTGACAGTTAGATGGATCAAGGCACGAACCGCGCTCACCCGAACACCCCAGCAAACGTTGGTGGGTCCTCCACGAATGGAACCCCACCGACTCACGGAGGCCGCTTCACCTACCTAGGCGAGACTCCCCAGCCGCAGGCTACGAGATTTCGCCGTGATGATATTCCGCCACGTCCTCAGTTCACTTTGCCGATTCCACCACCAGTACCTTTCCACCAGCCTGTACCTTTCCATCAGCCAGCACCCCTTCTGCATCCGGTACCAGTTCTGTCCCCGCCACCTCCGCTAGACAATGTTGCCCTCCTCGGGATCTTCTAGCAGATCATGACTTCTCAAACACAACAAGCTGACGTCTTCC
This sequence comes from Iris pallida, assembly GCA_029216955.1. NCBI lineage: Eukaryota > Viridiplantae > Streptophyta > Magnoliopsida > Asparagales > Iridaceae > Iris > Iris pallida. The sequence goes on from JANAVB010042418.1 coordinate 1,284,366, forward strand.
GTGATACTATGAGGGAGGCTCTTCAGGCTAGGGAGGCTCCCCCGCAGCGCCCCGGCACCTCCAAAAATTTTACAGACCTCAGGCCCTGGGAATTCAAGGGTACGGAGGGAATTCTCTACGCCGACGACTGGTTGGAGAATGTGGATCGCAATCTCCGGAGGGCCCGAATCCCTGAAGACCAGAATGTTGATAATGCTAGCATGCAGCTCTATGACATCGCCTGCACGTGGTACAGGAATGAGCCCCGATTCACAGTGCCAGACGTGACCTGGGAGGAATTCAAAGAGCTATTCAAGGCAAAGTTTTATCCTAAAGCAGCCCACGAAGAGTTGGAGAACGAGTTCGAGAGCCTTGAACAAGGCAACCTCTCCATCAACGAGTATTCTGCCGAGTTCTTCCGTCTCAGTCGATTTTATGATACCTTGACCTCAGCGGCTAAGGCTAAGAAGTTCAGGAAGGGGCTATCACATGAGATCCGCATAGCCATCGCCACCAGCCAAGCCACAATATACGAAAGGATCTTGATGGTTGCACAAGATGTGGAGAAAGAGATGAAGCACAAACATAAGAAGGACCGAGACGCCACGGAGGAGGCAACATCCAGTCCGATCGGCAAAGCGGGCTAGTGCTCCAGGGAAGACCGTGACACAGCCCCGCATCCAGCAGCAGTAACAACAGTACCAGCCTCTAGATAGAGCCCCTACTTTTCAGCAGAGCCAACAGAGGAAGCCACCGAGACCTTGCAACTAATGCAAGAAGCCGGGACAATCATGGGAGGTATGCCGGAAATGACTTGGAGCATGCTTATTCTGCGGATATAGCGAGCATCAGATGAAAGAGTGTCCGACAGTACGTATTCATGCAGCACAGAAAGCAGCTCCTGCCCAAGGAGCACCGACGAGACCCACGGTACCCCAGCAGCAGAGGGGACCCCTGCCTACCCAGCAGCAACGTTTCGGCCAGCACCAGCAGCAGGGCAGAGCGTATGCCATGGCGGTCGAGGAAACACTAGTATGTCCTGATGTGATAGCAGGTTCTGTTCTTCTTGAGTCTTTTTCAGCTGTTGCCTTATTTGATTCTAGAGCCAGTCACAGCTTCATACCTGCAGCCTTTATCTTTAGACATAGCATTGTATCTAAGCCTTTAGATAGCACTTACAAAGTCTCGACTGGCGTAGGCATCATCTTGGTGAAAGATGTTTGCGTCGGTCGTCGCATTACCATAGGGGGCCGAGAACTGTACGCTAGTTTACTCATAATGCCACTCCTGAGCTTTTATTTAGTGCTCGACATGGACTGGTTGAATAAACACTTTGCCATCATTGACTGTCATCGCGGATGTGTTGTATTCAGTCCACCGGGGGAGGCCGTGTTCAAGTTCGCCAGAGGAGCCATAGAGCAGCGTGGCGACGCTATGTGTGGGACCATGGTAGCGGAGAAGGAGCTACCTCATCCCATCATCGCAGAGTTTCTTGACGTATTCCCAGAGGAGCTTCCAGGACTGCCGCCAGACAGAGACATTGAGTTCTCCATTGATCTTGTGCTAGGCACGGAGCCAGAGTCACAGCGAGTATACAGAATTAACAACAAGGAGGCCGTGGAGCTGAAGAAGCAGATTGACGAGCTACTAGAGAAGGGGTTTATTAGATCAAGTTCGTCGCCTTGGGGTGCACCAGTACTGTTTGTGCCCAAGAAGGACGGGACAGTGCGAATGTGTATCGACTACCGGACCTTGAATAGCAAGACGATCAAGAAAAAATATCCGCTACCCAGAATTGACAATCTTTTCAATCAGTTGAGTGGTGCACGGGTGTTCTCGAAGATCAATTTGAGGTCGGGGTACCACCAAGTGAAAGTAAAGAAAGAAGATATTCCGAAGACAGCCTTCCAGACTAAGTACGACCAGTACGAATTTATGGTGATGCCGTTTGGGTTGACCAACGCCCCGACAGTCTTCATGAATTTGATGAACAAGGTATTCCATCCATACTTTGACAAGTTCGTAGTAGTCTTCATCGACGACATCCTTATCTATTCGAATTTGCCGGAAGAGCACGAGAAGCATTTGAGGATCGTGCTGGAGACCCTCAGGAAGAAGAAACTCTATGGGTAGCTTTCAAAATGCGAGTTCTTCCTTGACAAGGTAGAATTCCTCGGTTATGTAGTGACAGGAGACGGTATATCTGTTGACCCGAAGAAGATTGCTGCTATTGAGTCGTGGACTACCCCAACTTCTGTGGCCGAGATTCGAAGCTTCTTGGGATTGGCGGGATATTACCAAAAGTTCGTCCAAGACTTTGCTCGGATTGCGGAGCCGATGACTAGGCTCACTCGGAAAGATATGGAGTTTGTATGGACAGAGGACTGCCAGGCAGCGTTCGATGAGCTGAAGAAGAGGTTGACGACAGCCCCTATACTGACGTTGCCATCGGGTTTCGGCGGCTTTTCCATCTATAGCGATGCTTCAGAAAAAGGCTTGGGGTGTGTCTTAGAGCAAAATAAGAAGGTGATTGCTTATGCGTCCAGACAGCTGCGGCCGCATGAGAAGAATTACCCCACCCACGACTTAGAGCTGGCAGTAGTTATATTTGTCCTGAAGTTGTGGAAACACTACTTGTACGGAGAGCGTATAGAAATATTCACTGACCACAAGAGCTTGAAGTACGTTTTCACACAAAAGGAGCTGAATATGTGGCAACGCAGATGGCTGGAATTGATGAAGGATTTCGACATCTTGTTGCAGTACCATCCGGGGAAGGCGAATGTAGTTGCGGATGCCTTGAGTCGGTATCCAGTGGCTATGTTCTTGACGAGAGACCGACACTTATTGGCAGACTTGGAGAGCTTAGGCATTGAGGTAGTCATTCCTGGAGTTGAGACGCAGATGATGGGCATACAAATTCAGTCGGGACTGATGGACAGGATTCGAGAGGCACAGCAGCAGGATGAGCAGCTGAGGAGTATCATTGCACAGGCACGAGCTGGTTTACTAGAGGACTTCACCATTGCAGAGGATGGCTCGTTGAGGCATGGGACAAGACTGTGTGCACCTAGTGGAGTGTTACGGGAGGAGGTCATGTAGGAGGTACATCGTTCTCAGTATTTCTTGCATCCTGGAGCCAACAAGATGTACAAGAATATGAGAGCCCACGTCTGGTGGTACGACATGAAGCGTGAGGTGGCACGCTTCGTTTCTAGATGCCTTGTTTGTCAGCAGGTCAAAGCCGTGAGGCAGAGACCCGGGGGTTTACATCAGCCGTTGCCGATTCCCGAGTGGAAGTGGGAACATATCACTATGGATTTTGTTTTCGGTCTTCCACGTTCGCCTGGCGGGAAGGATGCGTTTTGGGTCATCGTTGACAGATTGACCAAATCGGCCCACTTTATACCATTTAAAGTGGGATTATCTACGGAGAGATTGGTAGAGTTGTACGTGAGGCAGATAGTCAGGTTGCACGACGTTCCAGTGAGTATCATCTCTGATCGTGACAGCAGGTTCACATCCCACTTTTGGAGGAGTCTGCAGGCTAGCTTGGGCACATCACTCAAGTTCAGTACGGCCTATCATCCGCAGACGGATGGACAGTCGGAGCGGACCATTCAGACGCTCGAGGATATTCTGCGTACATGTGTACTAGATTTTGGCGACTCGTGGGAGGACCACCTTCACCTTGTGGAGTTTCCCTACAACAACAGTCACAAAGCTAGTATCGGGATGTCTCCCTTCGAGGCCTTATACGGGAGGAGATGTCGTACCCCGCTATCTTGGGACGACGTGGGTGAGAGAGCACTATTGGGGCCCGAGATGATCGTGGATGCTGCGGAGAAGGTGAAGCTGATTAGGGAGCGACTTCGCGTGGCTCAGGACAGGCAGAGGCACTGGGCCGACAGCCATCGTAGGCCGTTAGAGTTTGAGGTATAGTTTTGTTTAAATTGTAATTGTTGATCATGATAGGAATAGGTCGTGACTTTACTTGAATCTAGGTGGACGATATGGTGTTCCTGAAGATATCTCCGATACGTGGTACGATATATTTCGGAGGAGGCAGGAAGCTCAGTCCGAGGTACATCGGTCCGTTTCACATCCTCGAGAAAGTCGGAGAGGTGGCATACCGTTTGGCACTACCACCCGCGTTAGAGGGAGTGCACAACGTGTTCCACGTATTCCAATTGAGGCGGTACGTGGCAAACCCCAGTCACGTGCTAGGCCACTCGAAGATTGAGGTGGGACCGAGCCTTAGTTATCAGGAGCAGCCCGTGGAGATCTTGGACCGCAGGGAGAAAGTGCTACGCAACCAGACTATTCCACTGGTACATGTAGCGTGGAGGCACCATTCGCCAGGCGAGTCCACATGGGAAATGGAAGATGAGATGCGCGAGCGCTATCCCCATCTTTTTGAGACTTGAGGTACAAATTCTTACCCTTGTATCTACCTTTAATTTCGATGACAAAATTATTTTAAGGTGGGTAGGTTTGTAAGCCCCTGACCCGAAATTCGCAATTTATCATTATTCTTTTTACTAAATAATCAATTGCATAGTAATATTAATAACCTATGTGTGAAGTATTATGAAGTATATAAATTATTTGGTAAATAATAGAGTAGAAGGGGTTTTTCCTGAACTTTTCCTAAACCAAAAAGGTGTGGTTCACAATTAGCCAAAACTGTAGGGACTATAATATAAAATTCAGATTTTAAATCCAAATACTTAACGGCCAAAGGAATTCAAATCCAGAAGGAGCCGGATTCAAATCACTGCTCGATAAGGATCAAGAATTCAATCCTATCCTCTTGAACCATCCAAACCCTAGTATAAATTCTAGGGAGCACTTGATCCAGCCTTTCCTGAAACCCTAATTTTTCTTGCCGCAAGTTGCTCCTGCTCTGCATCGAAGAGGAATTGAGGAATTGAAGAAACCCATCTTCGGCAGGTAATGTCTTGACTACCGTAGCTTCGATTCATTTAATTGATCCATTAATAGGCCTACAATTGCTGTTTTTAAATCAATATAAGGGAAGAAACCTAGGTGTTCGATCATATGCCCAAACCAGGGACTCGGGAGAAGTACTTGTGAACCTAGCACGAGATGTTAATAATGTATTGTACCCCATGATAGGGTGTCGACTGCCATGAATATCAAAGCCCCATAGTTGTCCTGTTAGCCTCTTTTGTTTTAGTATTGGAGAAGTAACTTATGATTAGAAACCAATTCAATAACACCTGACACTATAGGCCACCATGACACTATTGCTACTGCCTTGTATGTTTACCCATCCCCTGTGTACAGATGTAAACTCCCTCGAGGAGGCCAGAGGTAGTGTGTTCGATGATTTAAAAGGCAAGGTTAGGGAGGTGGCAATCGAAGTTCTGCAATACTCAGAAGTTTTGCAGAGTATCAGTACCCGAATGTTCGGGTAACATGAGTTGGGGGCACCTAGTAGATGAACCAAGGAGGAGTATTAGGAGTTTGTGTGATACAGTAGTATGCGTGGTATCATCTTGATACCATAACCTCGAGTTTACCCAGAGTCACTGTAATAGAGAGACTAATACATTCTCTTTGCACAGTATCTTGATCTTGAGAATTAATTTCCCTTATGTGTATATCCAGTATAGCATGAGTTCAGTTCTTACAGTGGGAAGTTATACCATAAATATACACTGGGAGCAGGGGGTGCTGGTAGTATCAGATGACACCCATTGGGTGATAATAACAATTGAACTTAAGATACCATGCCTCCCATGTCCTGACAGCCCCAGGCAACTCGAGCAAAACAGTGGTTGGTGTATCTAGTATCGACTGTTATTAATATGTTAAATCCCAAATGTAGTCCCTAATAATGATGAGTTAGACCCATCCTTGCACCAACTAAATACTATTTTGGCCGATCCCATCTAGTATCGAAATTGATACTGACAGGTTAGTGGAAGGGGATAGCTAGGTAGCATGGAATCAGACCTGCCCCCTTCATATTGCTCAGTTCCCTCCTATTTTATGTATGGTTCTGTCCATCACAATATTTGGTAGTGCAGAACATTCCTTGTTTTAATCCAAATCAATACCCCTGTCTACTATCATTTTAGAATGCATCCTTGTTTCAATTCAGGTTAGTACATATGAGTAGGGCTCTTTACAGGTAATGGTTCCTGCCATACGATGAGATATCTGCCCTGCATATATGTTACATTCATTCCCTTGGCTGTATTGGTTAAGTCATTTCATATCATTACATATATATGTATCAGTCAGGCCATATCATGTTCCTGTAGTTTATTTCCAACCAAACCTCACACCCAAGCCTTCCTCCTATTCAATTGTTCTGTTCTTCACAATTTATGATCAAATCTTGCATCATAACTCCATGTCCAGTCCATGCATAGGTATTGAACTACAGGCTCAGACATTGTATAGCCGGGTATCAAATGTGATACCTGTTCTGAAACCAGCGTACTAGTGACCCATGTTTGAGTTTAGCCCATATCTTTCACTTTGGTTAGACTATTAAGACCTGTCTCATCAAGTCTACATGTATACTTTGTATCCTTATGAAGGTATATCTATATGGTCTTATCTGCATTATTGATCTGTCCATGTGGATTTCATACGCTGTCCTATAGTGAACAGTCTATAGTTAGTGTGTTCGGCCATTGCCTGCATATGTATGGGTCCCCATGACAAGGTTTGGATGTTAGTTATCTGGAATTGGACAAGGGGTTAGGCAATTCAAATACACTAGGAAGTAGTCCAATAGACAGGAGTATCTTAGATTTGTATGGCTAGGTGTTCCTAAGAGTTCAGTAGGAGGAAGTCATGGGGAACATAGGAGCATGCCTTGACTATGGAGAACATTGGTAGAAATTGGGGCTTTAGGCAATCAATAACTGGTGTTTAACTGATTCACTCCTGAATACCATATTGCATTGAAGTATAAGGAAGTCCCAAGGGGATGCATAGACAGTTGTGGGACTCTAAACCTAGGTTTTTATAGAGAACTAAGGTAGCAAGGACCTGTGTCAGATATGACAGGGAATGGAGAGGCTGTGTCCTGAGACTTTGGGTAGGATTAGAGGTGCCCAGGCACATGGGCAAGGGCTTGAGGAAAGTCCAGAACAGAGGTGAGTAGGCCATGCCTATCTGAGTAACATGGATAGATGAGTCTAAATATATGTGAGAGTTATTGCGTAAGGCTACAAGGAAACCACATAGCAGTCACTATAGCAATGGCCTACTCTCTTGTATCAGTTTGCACCAGGTGGCACTATAATTTCAGTTATTTGTATCAGTTGCAACTACACTTATTTGCATCATGTAAATAGGTTGTATTTGGTACCAGTTTGTATGAGGATTCATTATAACTTTCAGTTGGGGGTGTACCCAGTATCAAGATAACATGATCATCTCAAGGTCTAAGGATCGAAGCCCAGAAAAGCCCAGAGAGCAGTGGGCTATTGACCAGGATGTTCTGTTTCCTATAGATGGGTACAACTACACCATGCTTTACACTGATGATTGTAAATAAAGAAATGACATGGGTTCAAGTAGTACTTGTTAGCAGAACATTTGGAGCACCACTGTTTTATAGGAAAAATACATATATGGATATAGTATATATAAAGGAAATAGTCCTTGGCATAGACATTTGTAGACATACCTATCGGTTATGTTAGGAGATTGCCAAGAGTGGAAATCACCCAAGTCATTTAAGGGCTATTTGGAATTGTAAGGGTAATTAGCAATAATTTCCAAAATAACTCTACTTTGTTAAAGTTCATATGTTGATTAGACTTAATACATATAACAGGTTACTTGGACTCCAACTCTTCACTTGATCAGTACTCGCAGCTCGGGACGACAGGCAAGTGCATGTATCGATTGTTACCGTTTTTGATAGTTTTCTCTACTTGTTATTCATATGTCTTGCTGTTTGTTGACACGACCATCTCACGAGGATTAGTACCATGGATGTTACTCTACATTTGATTATCTCCTATGGCACCCCATATATGATTGATTCCATGAGTACTAACTGGGCGGAGAAATATCTTAATAGGCGTGTGAACAACCCATTCTATCCCATGAGTCTATTCTTGAATAATAGCAGCTGCACACGACACGGGCAGTTGCCGGATTTAACCCTTAGCCGTTCACACAACGAAAATGATATTTCAATACACGTAGATTAGTTGATATTCTTATTACTCCACCATGCTCATCACTAATTGCCATGCTACCATGATTTTACATGTTTCCTTGTAGTAGCTATATTTTCATTGATAGAGTCTCATGTCTTTCCTTTATACTATGATGCTAGTTACCTTCTAGTTTCATTCCCATATGTTATTTACATGTTTATGATTCTGTTGAGACTCGAATAGTGGTCATATGTGTACTTGTTCCAATCCTGACTGGATAACCAACATTTTAGGTGATGAGTTAGAGGAGTTCTGTACTACTTATTATGAGCAGACTGAAGACCCTGATTTGAGCATGCAGGAGGACTTGGATGTGGGGCTACCCTCCGCAGGAGACTTTTAGCTAGACATTATGCCATAGAACATGAGTTGCTCACAGAAACTCTTTTCTTATTTGTATTTCATTTTATTGTGGATTGTGAGAGTTGAGTAGTGCACACCCTTTTGATACATTTTTATATTGAGACTATTTCTTCTACCATATTTTGGTCTCTCCATTTTATGGTCTTTTTTCAGTTATTAGTTTATTTCTCTCATCATGGACTTTGTGTATATAATTTCCTGTTGTGAGTTGATTTGCAAATTTGGCCTTTGTAAAAATGAATATAAACTGCGTGGTTGTATTTATAAACTGTGGAGATGACTAGACAGCGTTCTACCACCGATACTGCGGCGTAGGCTGGACGTACCCACGGTTCATGCCCAAATACTGGGTGCGAGTCGTGACAGGGACTGCTAAGTTAAATAAAATAACGATTGCATGGAGAGAATAGATTCTGGAGTTCTTACATGGCAGCCATCCTTGGGACAATTAGGGTTCCGATATGCTGGCTGGTTCCCACAGATACTGAAAATCTGCCACACGGGCAGGGAGCGGTATCTGCATATATTATTTATTGTACATTTATGACGGGCGTCCTGCTGGGACTCGTATAATTTATGATTGGCGCAATTGATTGATTTGGTAGACTAGCCTTGCTTGTACATAGTACGAACTGAGGAATCCTTATTGCATACTTCCAGGGCAACTTGGAACTTACAGTAGCAAGCCGTAGTCGTTGTATGGCCGTTTAAATTGACTTGTTTGTGTACTGTACCTACTCTGTTAACTACCGAGATGATCAGAATATCAGGACATGACGGGTCAACTTCTATCCTTGTTTGGTTTGGAAGTTGGTTTGAAGTGTCGTGATGTTATAGGAATCCCAGAAGCAAGCGAAGACTAAATTATTATATTCTTAATTTTTATCACTGGTTCTAATTCCACATATCGTGCTTCCTTGCGGTACTTGCTATTAGAGGTCTAACCTCTCTGGTTTTGCATGGCCAGATTTAGATCCAGTTCCCGAGGACTCAACTTACTTCTACCTCCAAGATGGTCAACAGTAGAGGGATGATCGCAGGAGGACACGAGTGGGTTCCTTACATCCCCGCTCGTTTTACTACTTACTTTATAGCTTGCCGTTTGGCACCGACATATTAGCCGGATTGTCTTGTACTTATTTTTTCATAATTGTAACTGAGTCAGACTGTAGCTGATAACAATTGTGTATACTTTGCTACATCATCTGGCTATATTTTGTACCGCCAGATCTCAAGAACATTTTGACTGAGCATTTGGGATGCCTTACTGCTTTATCACATATTCTCTATTATTGCTTCTTGTTTGAATGATTGAGACAATAGATGTGGAGTGACCATAGTGAGACTTTTATGTAATATGCACCCCTCGTCTTTTAGACATCATTGATCATATTATATGGTATTCATCTACCCGTAATAGATAGCTGGCTAAGTCACTCCCCTGCTCTCCGGTATTCTGGTTCTGGGGTATGACAAGGTTTTAGTAGTGGCCCATGCAGGTCTGATTTCAGACTTGTGGGGTATTTTAATTTATAGGATGTCTCAATCACACATGTTTCCTCTTGATCTCATGATTCATTATTCTCAAACCTAGCTTAACATTCCAGTATTCTTTGACTTCATTGATCCTTTATGTCCTGTCGTTTGATTGCTCTCTTGTCCCTTTTCTTTGTGGCACTTCGTCTGCATCTGTCAGAGCTGGACAACAACAACAAGGGCAACATAGATAACATGACCATGTTATTCAGCAATAAGGGCTAGTACTACCTCAAGATACCATCTAAGAAGAGGTGATAGTGGAACCAACCGCTGGACCGCAGTATCCGGAGGTTCTAACACAATCGATAGTTCCGCTTACCCCTGTGGAAGTAGACACACCAGCCCTTCTGGAGATCATGAGAGGGATGATGGCTACTCAGCAACATCAAATGTTTGTCCAGTAACGCATGCATACTCAGCTGCAAGAGCAGAATGTATTACTCAACCAAGGATTGCAAACGGCTTTGGAAAGAGGGGTGAGGAAAGATTCAGGAGCATCGACCAGATTTTACAAGTACAACCCCCGTCGTTTTGAGGGCACGGAAGATGCTATCTCAGCAGATGTATGGCTTAAGGACATTGAGGCCATTCTAACAATGGCTAAGATTCCGACGGAAGAACGTGTGGATCTAGTGAAGCTGTTACTTCAGGACCTCGTACGAGATTGGTGAGAATCAGAAGAAGTGGGCATCAAACGTCCTGTTGCTTGGGACAATTTTTCCGTAAGATTCAAGACGACGTACTATGGAGTTGTGACGCAATTTGAGCTACAACAGAAGTTTATCAAGCTCAGGCAGGCTGGCAAGACAGTGGATGCTTATGCAGCAGAGTTCTGCAGATTGAGTAGGTTTGCCCCAGAGATGGTAGCAATGGAGAGCCAGAGGGCTATCAGATTTTAGCAAGGGTTCCATCTTGAACTCTTACAATTGATAGAGGGGCACAACTACCAGACTTTTGATGAGGTGTTGATGGTAACCCGAAGGCATAAGATCACCATTCAGAGGATCACGATAAGTATTGGAGGTCAGAAGAGATCTCACGCTCAAATTAAAGGAGGAGGGGGAGTACCGCCTCGGATAACAGTACCATCCCCTGGCGTTCGCATTCACGATGTGGCGATGCGAGGGATAGCACCACCAACCAGGCAGCAGCAGCAACAGATAAAGAACCAGCAACCCCCAGCGGGCTGCATCTCTTATGGGAAGGCAGGACACACTAGAGGTGTGTGTCGGGCATTGAATGGGCATTATTTGATATGTGGAAGTCCAGATCATCGGGTTTCCACCTGTCCTATGAATTCGAGGTCAGGAGGACAAGTACAACAATTTCCTGCGCTGCCACCACCAGGGACAGGACAGTATCAAGGACCAGCGGTAGCAGCGAGACCGTTAGCACAACGCCCGTTCATGTCGCAGGCTCAGATGTTTCGACAGCAAGGACCGTCGATGCAGCATCAACAACACAGACCACCCCAGCACCAAGGCAGGGGCCAGCAGCAACACCAGGCTAGGCCACAGCATGGGAACCAATAAGGAGGCCGAGGGCAGGCATTTAATCTGTCCTTAGAAGAGGCATTGGCATCGGGAGATGTTGTGGTAGGTAACATTCTCGTTGCCTCATATCTCGTAGTAGCATTATTTGATTCGGGAGTATCATAATCATTTATATCTGCATAATTTGCGGCACGACTAGGAATGAAGTTTGAGGCATTTCCAGGGAGGTTGAATATACTCACTGGTAATGGGCTCGTAGGAGTTAGTAGAGTTATTCTAGCGTGTAGCGTTGTAGTTTGCGGGCATTCCTTACCCACCAGGTTGATAGAATTTCTTGTTGGAAATTTTAACGTTATCTTAGACATAGACTGGCTGGAAGACAGTTATACGACAATAGATTATCGTAGAGGAAGTGTACCTTTTAATATTCCAGGCATGAAGCGGTTTACCTTAGTCAGATCTGTGGCAAATCAACCAGAGCAAGGAGTAGTCGCGGCAATGGAAGAAGTTCAAGTCCCAAAGATAGTTGAAGAGTTTCTAGATGTATTTTTCGAAGAACTTCCAGGTCTACCACTGGTTAGAGATGTTTAGTTCAGTATAGAATTGGCACCTGGAACTAAATCGATATCAGATCGAGTTTACAGAATAGAAGATTCAGAGCAGGCCAAGGTATATCAGCACATAGAGGAACTGAAGGCGAAAAAGTTTATTCAAGTTAGCGTATCACCATGGGCAGCACCAGCGGTACTTGTAGGGAAGAAGGATGGGTCATCTAGATTATGCATTGACTACATGAAGCTCAATACGACAACAATAAAGAACAAGTACCCATTACCAAGGATCGACGACTTGTTTGATCAGTTGAGCAGGGCAAGGGTTTTCTCCAAGATAGATCTTCGTTCAGGATATCATCAAGTGAGGGTTTGGAAAGAGGATATTCCTAAGACGACATTCAGGTCCAAGTATGGACATTATGAATTCTTAGTAATGCCGTTTGGTTTGACCAATGCTCCGACAATATTTATGGATTTGATGAATCGCATCTTTATGTCGTACTTAGATCAATTTGTCGTTGTGTTCCTCGACGACATTCTCGTGTGCTCAGATAGTGAAGAAGAGCATAATAGGTCACCTCAGGAAAGTGTTACAGGTTCTGAGAGAGAACCAGTTGTATGCCAAGCTCAGCAAGTGTGAGTTTTGGACGGATCATATTTCATTTTTGGGATACATCATATCAGATGCTGGAGTAGCAGTGGATCCCAAGAAGGTAGAAGCAGTGGAGAGTTGGCCAGTACCTAAGACCGTAGCAGATATGCGGAGTTTCTTGGGATTGGCAGGATATTACAGAAGGTTCGTATCAGACTTTGCATGACTTTCAGCGCCCATGACCCGCTTGACACGGAAGGATGTGCCATTCATTTGGTCGGCAGAGTGCCAGGCATCATTTAAGAATTTGAAGCAGAAATTCATCACGGTACCTATTCTTACATTACCGGTTGGACCCGGAGGTGATAGCGTATGCATCTAGACAACTTCGAGACCACAAGAAAAATTATCCGACTCATGACTTGGAGTTGGCGGCAGTAGTATTTGCCTTGAAGTTATGGAGGCATTACTTGTACGGTGACCGAGTGGACATGTACACAGACCACAAGAATCTGAAGTACATCTTTACTAAGAAGGAACTGAACATGAGACAGAGAAGGTGGTTGGAGTTGATCAAGGATTACGACGTAGAGGTTCAGTATCATCCATGCAAGGCTAATGTGGTAGTAGACGCTCTCAGTAGGAGAGGCGGTGCATTTATGTTGACATACAAAAAATATATCTTAGAAGACCTTCAGGAGATGGGCATCGAGGTTATACTTCCTATTGATACAGGAATTCTGGCAAGTCTACGAGTTCAATCCGACTTGGTAGAGAGAATCAAGGCAGCTCAGACACAAGACCCAAGGATTCAGAAGCTTAGGACAGAATGTGAGTCAGGACTCAGAAAGGAGATAAAAATTCATGAAGATGGTACATTTAGATTTGGATCACGTCTATGTGTGCCTAGTGGAGATATCAGATATGAGGTTATGACAGAAGCCTACGGTTCTCAGTATTCTATATACCCTGGATGGACCAAGATGTACAAAGATATCAAGCAGCACTTCTGGTGGAACAGAATGACGAGGGAGATAGCTCGGTTCATTTTCCGTTGCTTAATATGTCAGCAAGTGAAGGCAGAACAACAGAGGCCAGCTGGATTATTACAACCGTTTCCTATCCCGAAATAGAAGTGGAAGCATATCACAATGGACTTTGTGACCGGTTTACCGAGATCACCAAGTGGTAAAGATACTATTTGGGTGATAGTGGATCGGCTTACGAAGGTGGCACACTTTCTTCCTTTTAGAGTAGGGCAATCTACAGAAAAGTTGGCAGAGTTGTATATGCAGCAAATAGTCAGGCAGCATGGTGTCCCTGTCAGTATTGTGTCAGATAGAGATACCCGCTTTACATCACATTTCTAGAAGAGTTTACATCATAGCATGGGTACCAAGTTAAGGTTTAGTATGGCTTACCACCCATAGACAGATGGAAAATCAGAAAGAACAATTCAGACTTTAGAAGATATGTTACGAGCTTGCATCCTAGATTATGGAGGGTCTTGGGAGAGCCACCTGCACTTAGTTGAATTTTTGTACAACAACAGTTATCAAGCCAGTATCCAGGTGACGCTATTCGAAGCACTATATGGTAAGAAGTGTAGGTCGCCACTAGCATGGGATGATATTAGGGAGAGGAAGATATTAGGCCCGAAAATGATTGTTCAGACAGTTGAAGTGGTTAAGGGAATTAGAGAGCGACTTCGAGTTGCGCAAGATCGGCATCATTATTGGGCAGACCAGCATCGTAGGCCGCTAGAATTTTTTGTTGGAGACCACGTGTTCTTGCAGATCTTACCTACTCATGGGGTCATTAGATTTGGCATTCGTGGGAAGTTGAGTCCGCGATACGTAGGCCCATTTGGTATCCTTGATAGGGCAGGCGATGTTGCTTATCATTTATCCCTTCCACCTTCGTTACGAGAAGTGCATGATGTATTTCATGTATCTCAGTTGCATAGGTATGTATTGGACCCAAGTCATATTCTCGATCATTCTGAGCTGGTTGTTGGTACGAACCTGTCTTACGAGGAACAGCCGGTACCCATTTTGGACCGAAGAGAGAAGATACTAAAGAATCGAACAATTAGCCTTGTTCGGGTTGCTTGGGGTCATCACTCCTTAGGAGAGTCAACGTGGGAACGTAAGGATGATATCCGATCACCGTATCCGCACCTATTTGACTCACAAGGTATATTTCTTTCCGTATACCTTGATTGTCTTGACTCCTCATGCTTGTCGCCCTCTGAGTAGAATTGCTTGATGTTGTAAATGGATAAATATAAATGTATTACTTGCTATTGATATTGTAAAATGATTGCTTGCTCAAATTGCTTGTACTCAGATTAGTCTGGCTCTGATATTTCTATCCTGCTTGGATTTAAAATTCCGAGGACGAAATTATTCTAAGGAGGGTAGAGATGTCACTTTTCGTTCCCAGAATACGTATTTGAATAAGTGTACTGCTTGAATGAATTTATTTAATAATTATCATGCATTATTCTGTATTTAAATTCCTTTAATTTCACGCTAATTATTTTTCTGTATTTTATTTTCTGCTTTTACTTTGCTTTTGGGTTCGGCCTGGGTTGGTTCATTTTCCGGTCTTGGGTGGTTCAACATGAACCCAACCTACCACCACCCCCATTTAAAGCCCCAACCCTTCTCTCTCTTCATTACTTCTCCTTCTCATTTACTCTTCTTCTTCCTCATAACTCTCTCCACCTACCCATAGACAAGTACATCTTGCTCCACATGAGAACCCATTTTTATGGTTCATTTATCTTCCTCTCGTAATTCTAAGATAGGTTAGAACTTGGCATTTTGTATTTTGAAGTCTCATTCTTAGTAGATCTAGAAATTGCTATTTTTCGAATTTTAGTGGTTTTGATCTATCAAACCTCCTTGTTTCCAAGTTTTGTTCGTTCCAGATTGTTGAGATTGTGTTATACGCCATTCTGACCCATGGGAATCCCATTTGGGGCTTGGAATAAAGTTTTCATAGTAATGAAGTTTTAGAGATTCTTTACGCACATGTTATACGTGCTTGCGTAAGCATCGACTTTACGCCCATATTTTTACGTGCCCGTGTCGTACCGAGCTCTACGTCTACGATCATTCGTGTCAGCTGAATTCGGTTGTACGCAAGTCTCCTTGGCTTGGCGTAATTCTTTACGCGTACAAGCTTTTACGCGTAACGTTATTCCTTTACGCATATTCATTCAGGCGTAAACTATACTTCTTTTACGCTTACAAGTTTCATGCGTAAAATCCATTTATTACGCGTACTTCTTTTACGCAAGTCTCCTTGGCTTGGTGTAAAACGAGTTTTTACGCGTAATTTTACTCCTTATTACGCGTACTTCTTTTACGCATACCAGATCCATGCGTAAACTTGGCTCTTTACGCGAGCAGTGTTTCACGCGTAACATCACTTTTTACGTATAACTCTATTTTTTACGTGTTCTATTATGGCTTGGCGTAAGACGAGTTTTTACGCGCAACTTTATCCTTTATTGAGCGTACTCCTTTACGCATAAGCTTTATTCCCTCACACGTAAATTTCCCTTACGCGTAAATTTCCTTTACGCATATTTCATTGGGCGTACTCTTCTGGCTGGGCTTAATTAATTGAGCATACCTTTTTTTGCGTGTATGGCACCCTTATTATATCCTTACGCCTTTTGTCATGAACTTGATATAATCATGATATGTTAACATTGTTAATACATGTTATCGCGTGGAATGTACCATGTATCTTAATTTGGTTTGTGGATACCCAGAATGACTGGAACTTAACCCTGAGAGTTATGGACTCGACCATACTAAATGCTAGTTTGACTTTCATGCCTCATCACAAATTGACATTGATTGTTACCTTGACTGAATGATGGATCATACATTCCTAGTTGGAACTAAAGAGACTGGCCAGTCGTCTTACTGAAATTGAATGAGACACGTTCATATTAACATGAACAATTACAATCGACTAGCCGATCCCGAACATTGGCATATGGACACGTACGGACTTTAATTTATTTCCTACAAAAGCAGCATGTGTACCTTATGGTCAAGGCATGATTATTCCGTGGCTAGGTTTCATTGTTGCATTACGCTATGTAAGACCTACAACCTAACCGCACGGACATCGTTGTAGAGTTATTCATATCGTACCTTGTACGAAAGTACTCATTCTGAATGACCATGATCCACGGCATAGGAATTTACTTAAAATAGGGACTACTAAGTTAAATAAAATAACGATTGCATGAAAAGAATGGATTCCAGAGTTCTTATATGGCCGCCATCCTTGGGATAATTAGTATTCCGACATGCCGGCTGGTTCCCACAGATACTGCAAATCTGCCACATGGGCAGGGAGCGGTATCTGCTTGTATTATTATTGTATATTGATGACGGGCGTCCCGCTGGGACTCGTCTAATTTATGATTGGCATAATTGATTGATTGGGTAGACTAGCCTTGCTTGTACATAGTAAGAACTGAGTGTTTGCCATGAAATATAAAAGAGCAAAACAATTATCGGAGGACTGGACTTTTACTTCACGTTACAAACTCGCTTGTACAAAGAAAGCCTAGGGACGAAAATCTAGGTACAACAATCTAAGTACAATTGTTTATTTTAGATTCTGGAGGGTGACGATAGAGGCTCGGAAAAGCGACGGCCGCTCTGCCTTACTCCTTGGACGATTGGTATGCAGCCTTGGCTCCAGAAGATTGCTTGGCGTTGAAGAAATGCTCTCTTTGCTCTCTGCTTTTTTCTCTCCAAGTATTCTGGTGCTCTCTGATCTCGAAAAAAGGGTCTCTTTGCAAGGGAATGACACCTTGCTATTTATAAGAAGGGAAGGCCATCATTAGGGTTTACAATGATTGTCCCTTAACGTGGCGACGGCCTGTTGATTGATCAATCTGGGCCATTAGTTTTGAGTGTAATGAATCTGGGCCATTAATGTAGACTGTGCCAAATCCTCTCAGTAATTAATGCTGATTGGAATAAATCTCCCTTATGATGATCTGCTGATGTCTGCAAATCTGAATGAATAAGTTTAATTCATTCTCCTGCCACGTGTCCCAGATCATTGGGATTTAACCCAATCTTTGATTGCAGTAAGTCTAGGAAATTGATTAGCTTTATGACACGTGTCTTGGAAGCCACTGAGGGGATCTGAGCCGCATGAGGATTGAGCCGCATAAGCCTGGCCATGTGTCAAGGCTGTTGGAGAGTGGCCCCCGACCCTTCGAATCACATGATAATCTGGACCGCATGGACGTATGTGGCCGCATAACGGGTAACTCCTTCATGAGCTGCATGGAAATGGTCCTCGTGAGCTGTATGGGGAAGCGTCTACTTGAGCCGTATAGGGGTGTTTCGATCTGGGCCGCATAGAGCAACTTCGGCCTGAGCCGCATAGAGAGTCTCCGCTCGAGCCGCATGGGGAGTCTCCGCTCGAGCCGCATATGACTGTCCACGTGTCTAGGCTACGTGGCATTTTTTGGATCTCGGGGGATTATGTCAGAGATTTTCTTCGTTTCCCTAGGAGTATGTCATTATGAAGGAGTCATAATTACGTCTTTGTGTCAGGGCTGTCGTCTTGTCAGCACTGTCAGCCGTCCAGGCAATTAATACAGTACGGGAAGAGTTGCTTGTATGCTATGTGGCACCTCTCCGAGCCGCATGGAGATCACAGAGCCGCATAGATGCGTTGAGCCGCATGGGTTCTCTGAGCCGCATGGGCTTTCTGACCCGCATGGGGTTTCCTGGCCGTATGGCTCTTTCTTTATTATTTTCCATGCTTCTACAAGACCCCCTTTAAAGTTTTTCAATTTGCAAAATTGAAATACTTTGAATAAGAAGCATGGCTGTGTGCAAGCCCTTTCTAGCCGCATATGAGGTCCTAGCCGCATAGATGTATTGGCCGCATTAAAGTTTCAGCCGCATGGGCTTTATGCCACGTCAACGTTGCCACGTATGGCAATCCTTTGCATTAAATGCTGTTTATTTGCTGTCAATTTTAAAGGCTACTTTTCGGCGCGGGATTCCAGGAGTTTGGCTTTCATTTTAGGTGGCTCACCTCGATAACTGAAGAGTCGGTCTTCGTGTATGCACGGGAATCGAAACGCCTCGCTTTTGTTTATAAATATGGATGAGTTTGGTCGGAGGGATTCCTTTGCTCTCTCCTTCATTCAACTATCTGCTGTCTCTTCTTCCTTATCTTCTTTTTTCGAACGTCGAAGCAAATGGCTCCTAAGTCTTCCAAGGCCGTCTCCGCCGCCGTAAAAGGCAAGAAGGCGGCTTCCTCGTCGGTCGCCGTGCCCGAAGTGCATCCTGATGTTCGCCCTGCTCTCAAGTGTAAGGATCTCTTTTGAACATTTTAAACCCTAAGAACCCATAGCTCTGTTGCATGATTTATGCACAATCCTTCATCGTTTGGATGGCTCAAGCCTGATCATGATGGAGCCGCATGCGTTGTATGGGCCGCATGACCCTCTCGCATCTGAGCCGCATAGGACATCCCCCCTGTATGAGCCGTATGAGAGAAGGATTTTGAGTTACAAGACTACTTTTGGATATGAACCGCATAAAGTCTCCTTTGCCCGGAGCCGCATATGTTCCTGACAAACTGGCCCGCATAGAATTTTGCTGAATCCCGCCGCGTAAACTCCTCTGCGAGATAGAACCGCATAAGTCTTAATCTGAGCCGCATAGGCCATCGAATCAGTGTCACACGGAACTCCCGACTGAATCGGGCCGCATGAAGCTGTGTTGACCCGAACCACATAGGCTCTATCAAGGCCGTGCCGCATGAAACCCAGCTAAATTGGGCCGCATAAGGCTTCGTCGATCCGAGCCGCATAGGCCCATAAGAACTTCTTTTTGAGAAACTTTTAAGTCGCTTCGTTTTAACCATTCTTTTAATCCTGTTTCTTTTGTGCTTTTCTAGTGAACCTCCCAACCAACCCGGCCGGAGAGCTTCTAGTGGCTTCAGCTCAGTTTGCCATGGGTGTGCGGCTTGACGATCTAATTCGACACATGACAGACCAACTTCCCTCTAATGAGCCTTTGGAGAGGTTGGCTGCCATCAACAACCAGCCTTTCCATTTTCTTTGCACTATGATGAATTCGGAGAAACTGGACGGAGAATATCTGAAACCAGCTTTCCTCTCCGGGGATGCTTTCTCCGTAAAGAAATCCCGAATGCTGGACGTTTCTGAGAACTGGGACTTTTCTGTAGATGGGGTGGAGATCCATATCCCCGAGATGGAGCGACATTTTCCCCTCTCATGGTTTAACATGGTACCGCTGGGAAGGACAATAGTGGGCTCCCTAACTCCTACCCAATCGGGGATATTTGTGGGCAACATCCACTATAACAGGCGTACGGGTTCAGCGTGTGCAGGCAAGGATTCAGTTAGTTGGAGCGTGATGGGGCTGATTCCTGGTACTTTTATAAATGTGTCTGGCCCTAACTTCACTTTTACCCGAGCTGACACCTTTCTGAATCAGCACGCTCGTAAGGGGTCCTATCCTGTGGACAGGTTGTCGCTGCTGAATTGGATAAACCCTATTCCCACATGGGCTAATCTTTCCTCATGGATCCTGAGGAACTACGAGGAACTCCTTCGGGAGATTGACCTTTACTACGCCATCCGGGGCACCTGTTACGGATTGCCCATTAACAAGCCGCTGTTCATGGCCCTTATGGAGATGTATAGCCGGCGTACGGGGACTTTCTTCGCGCCCGGGGGAGAGTTGGGACTCGCTCTCCATGAGATGCATGCTGTTTCAAAGATGCCGTAGGGAGGCGAGGCCTTTGAAGTATATACGCCGACAAACGAGGAATTCGATGACCTGGATCGACGATTTCCTGGTTTCGTCGCTGTGTACCGAGAACTGTTGTGCCACCATAGCATCTGCCACCAGACTGCTATCAAGAAAGAGAATAGCTCAGAAGGGAACGCCCCCCATACCACGGCCTGGGTCGCATATCTTTTTAAATTACGTCCGTCCGGTCGGGTTTCGTCTCGGAGTCCTCAAACCCTGGAGGAGGTGAAGGACATGATGTTGAAGGTTAAAAAGTTGAGGTCCACCCGTGACAAGTTTGGGAGCCGCACTGACACTTTTAGTTATTTCTACTATGATACCCAGCAAATGTCCGAGAAAGCAATCTTGGCCGGGTTCTTGATGGTATGGCTATGAAACTGCGTAGTCTCGGGAGGGGCAGGTTCTACTGAAAAGATCAGCCGCCATTTCATTCTTCCGGCTGTGAAGCTGGTCTTCAAAGTAAGACTGGCCCTTCTTCCGGCTATGGTGTGTAGTATACACCACGGCCTCCGTGCCTTTACATCCAAAGTCATTGCTCGTGAGACGATGCTGGACTTCGAACAGATAGAGCTACCATACCACTATCTTATGGGGTGGTTATTGATGCATTACCGGTCATTGATGAGGGTCGGGCCAGAGGATGATGTCACTGCTAATGATGCCTTCCTTTTTTGATAGCGCCATCAATCTTGGAAGTATGACACCATGCCGGCTTGTCGGAGAGCACTGGCAAGAGTTGACGGGCCCGATTTCTTTGTGTCTCTTCCTCAGTTTACCCCTAGAGAAGTAAGGAGGGTACACGTTAATGGTATTGAACCTCCCCAGCTCTTATATGAGAAGATGCTTCTATGGCTGCACAACAATCGCCCTGTGCACCTAGTATATCGTTATCGAAATAACGTATACTTGGAGCCTTATCTGCCTAGCAGGTTTTCTTGCCAATTCGGATATAGTCAGCTGTTTCTTGACTGCCCCAGTGCTCGTCTGGGCTTCGAGGGCAGCGTCCTTGATGGCACCCTAGCGTGGCATTATTATAATGCTGCTCGTACCCGGGCTAGCTTCTCAGTCCCTGACGCTAATGTACAAGGGGATATTCTGTACATGGCGGCTCTTTATCACGTTGCGGCGAGCAAATCTCTCGTGAACTTTGACATGAATACCAGTTTCATTGTCGGGACTGGCTTGGCAGAAAAGCCAGAGGGTTCGAGGAAGAAAAAGAGGGGCGAATAGGGTCCCCGTACCGGACTCGGAGTCCACTGCGACGGACGAAGAAGATGACGAGCAGGCCGCCGATGACTCGTCGCGTTCTTCGGACGAGGAGGTAGGGAACCAGCCTCCTATTATGTCGGAAGAAAGGGTGGCGGGTCAGCCACCTACTAGTCCAGACGAGGTGGTGGAGGATCAACCACCTTCCGTGCCCGCTCCTTCGCATAAACGGAGCAGGCGTGTGTATACTGATGATAGCAGATCCCACTCCACGAAGCGCGCTGCGGTAAGACGCCACAGGCTGTTTATTGATGATGCTGATGCTGTTTCTGAGGTGATTTGAATTGCAGCTACCTTCTCCTTCTTTTTCCCAAACTATGGCCTAATCATTTTCTTTTGCTCTTTGTAGGCATCAGATGAGTTTGCTTCTCAGGACTCGATTGCCGAGGTTGATCCGGTCTTGTCCCATTTGGTCAGTGATGTGTGCACTGCTATCATTTCTGCTGGGGTTCTTCCGGAGGCGGCCGAGGGGTCTCACCTTGCTGGGACCTCAATCCAGGGAGATGGGGGCTCTACTGCGCCCGTTCCTGAGACATTTGAACATCAACAGGCTGACACTGCCCTGGTTGACTCCCCTTCAAGGGTGACTGGGGCCGAAAAACTAGTTGAATTTGAGTTGGAAGCTGCGGATGGGGAGGCCATGCTAGCTTCGAACGAGCTGTATCCTCCAGGCTCTTCCCCTGGTAAGATAAACCAGTTTTTTAACTTGTGATGAGGCCTTTCTGCCCTATCACCCTTGTCCTTCGTGGATTAATGATTGCTTTGGATGCGCAGAACCTACCCCCTTATTACCGGCGATGGATATTGCCAGAGCAGACTCTACCGGGGGGGATCTGATGGAAGCACGTGTGCCTCCCTCTTTTCTAACCCACACTGAGGGGCCTCCAGTTGGGTCAAGTTCGGGAGCCTTGGTGATGGCACAGATGGAGCAAGGGACGACGCCTTCCGTGCCGTCCTCTGCGAATAGGGTTTCGGGAGTTAACCTTTCCGCTCTCCCAAGTATCCAGGTGTAGGAGCGTAAAAAGTGCTAAAATGAAAGAGTCAAAGTGATAGATCATTCCACTCCAATTGACCTACTTTACGTCGCAGAGAGGCTAAATACTTTACGCCCAAGACAAGGCTAATCACTTTACGCCTAAAGCAGGCAGATCATTTTACGCTCGGGTCTACACCCATGATTTTACGCCAAGAGAAGATCAGCCACTTTTATGCTGGAGAAAGCTGTCAAGTCTCGTATTTAATGCAAACTCTGACATGGAGATGTTAATGATGGCGTATATCACAGAATTCAAAGGGATTTATTTTTACACAGAGACCAATGTTGTCGTTTAGTGTGTGGATTGAGCTACTTTACGCTCACACTATGGCTTCTTTTACGCACGAAGATTATACGAGCCTTTACGCTCAACAGTTGACGTGTGCGCAAAGTCTATTTGAGCTACTTTTACGCTCAAGGTTATTTAACAACCACTTTATGCGGGAAGTCTATGTCAGGGCTATTTTACGCCTAATCTACTGCTTTACGCTCAGAATACATTAGGGCTATTTTTACGCCCTATTCTCCTCTACCAGTTTGGAACGTGGTTTGCCTACGTGGCTTTCATGCCATTCTTCTCGAAGAACGTGTGTAGTGCATCCTATTCTTAATAAAATGATGGGACACGTGTCAACACATACAAAAGATGACTTCAGTCGTGGGTGGCAGTTGTTAGCGTAAAGATGGAACTTTTGTTGAGTTTTTACGCACAAGAGCCCAAGCCTATAAATGGACTGATTTTTCTCAAGACACACAGGGAGACAGGAAAGAATACAGAGATCAGAACTTAGAGATTTCGAGAGCATTCTTCTTCAACCTTTCTTTCAGAATAGAGTGAAGCAAAGCAGGAAAGCATTCGGCCTCGCCATCAGTGCCCAAGTGCGTCGATACCTTTCTGGTGACTTAGTTCTTCCGGTTGTTCAACTTCAAGCAGCGATCTTCATCATCATCATATGGTCCAAGGAACAAAGTGATCATTTACAGATCAAAATTCCATAGCAATACTTCCCCAAAATCAAATTTGTACTTTTTGTACTTTTTTTCTCGTTTTATTTTCAAAAGCCAATTCCTCCAGGCATTTTGTTAAGTGAAACAAAAATGGCGACTCTGCTGGGGACGACCTTCTCCTCTGACGAGAAGGCAATTGCTCAATATGATGATGTTTCGGTCGGTTTGACCAAGAAGACTCTGGTTGTACACTTCGACCAGACTGCCTATGAAGAAATTCTCCGAACTGCGGGTGGTTCTCGCTACTCCAATGTTCAAAAATCTCGTAAAGCACGAAAAGTTTGGATTCCTAAATCCAAAATAGCTTCTGATCTCTCTGTTGCTGCTAGTGGCAAGGGAATTCTTCCCACTCCTGTCGTAGGGGCTCTCGTTCGTAACGAGGCAGTCCTTACTTCAGAGTTGTACTCAAAGTGTGACGATTTATCTCCCGTTTGTAACGGTGAAGATAATCAGGTTTCACGCCCACTGCGTAAGAACCAGGTTTTACGCTCAGTGGGTAAAAACCAACTTTTACGCTCAATACATAAAGATGAGTCTCCCATTTGTAATGTGGCAGACTCTAATGCTTCTGAGGGTAAGAATAAGTCTCCCGTCTGTGACGCGGTAGACACACACAAGTTACGCTCTTCGCGTAAAGGAAAATCTCCCGTCTGTGACGTGGTAGATAACCAATTTTTACGTTCTACGCGTGATGGTAAGTCTCCTGTCTGTGACAGTGTAGATAAAATTAGCAAAGATGTTTACACATCTAATGTGAATGTACCTAAATGTGTGCAGCGTAAAAATCATGTTGGTAAAATTTCAGTTCTACACCAACAGCCTTCTTATACTGCTCTACGCAAAGTACCAAATCTACAAATTACACGCAATGAAAATGGAGTCCTTTGTGCTAAAAAATTTCAAGATTTACGCACACGACTCCAAACACGTAGAAATGTACAATTTGGTTCTGCGAATGCTGCTAGTAACCTTCTTTATACACAAGGTACTAAACGTTTTTCTACCCCTAATATAATAAAGAAGACTACTTCCTTCATTCCTTCTGACTTACGTGAATTGCTAATGCAAAAGCGTAAGAATAGACAATCTCCGGTGACATTTCCCCAAGAAAAACATCATTGTGATTATCACCAGGTTGTGATCAACTGTTGTGGTTCGGCTTCAAAACGGTCAGTTTTTGATCGATTAAGTTTTAATTCGCCTCAACATCAAGCTGAAGACCAAGAACATAAGCTGTCATATGCATCAGTCAACATGGCGTCTCATACTAACAGAGGACGACGACCAAGACAAAATATGTCCCAAACTCTAGGTCAGCAACAGTTCAATAGACTTCTTGATTCTTTTGAGGGGGTATATCAAAATACTCGATCAAGAAGACAAAGACAAATGCAGACTTCTGATTCAGAAGCTGGGGGTACTCAATCTTTTGAGTCCGAGACTGACAGTGTCGATTCATACTTCTATACTGATCCTTCTATATCTTCAAGAGAGGTTGAATCCTACGCTGTTGGAGATGAACCAGAGACCTCATCTGTTAATACAGAACAGCGTCTCACTGCCGTTGAACAATCACTGAAAGACATGCTTAACTTGGTGCAAAACATGCATCAGATAATTTTGAATCAGCAAACTGCTCAGTCGACAGTAGTGACACCGGCACCAGTAGCAGCACCAACTCAAGATAGTCAAGGAGCTGAAATACCTTTGAATATTCAGGAGCCTGCTGTTAATCAAAATTCTGCATCTCCAGATTCTATCATTCTTGAAGATGTACCACCTCCAATGGGGGTTACGGTACATCCAACAACTATTCAATCAAATATGCCTCCGCAAACCAGTGAAGCCATTCAAGCAGTACGTGAACTCAAAGCACAGTTTGAAGTCTTGAGGCACAAGGATCAGCTCCAGAGGTTAGGGATTAAGCAGCCTTATCCTCCTCATTGGAATGATGTACCCTTTCCACCGAAATTCAAGCCACAATCTATGGTTTTGTTCGATGGAAAAGCATCTCCCAGTCAATATATCAATTACTTTGATATTATGACTGTACATCTACAGAAAGATGACGCTCTTCTCACTCGAGTGTTTATCGGGTGCCTGACGGGTTCGGCTTATGATTGGTATCGAAGTTTACCCGACAATTGTATTTCATCTTTCGACGAATTTAAGGCAATGTTTCTCTCCCGCTTCTATGAAGGAGGTATGGACATGAACATGTCCTTCTTGATAGAAATCAAACAAAAGAAGAAAGAAGATACTCGGACGTTCATCGAACGTTTCCGATAGGCTACTCTAAATATGCCTCCTGGTATGCCAGATTCAGCGTTGATTGATACATGCAAAATAAATCTACGACCATCCATCGCTGTTTTCACGGGTTCCCAATTCACAGATTGGGCTTCGTTCATCATAGCATCGGTTTCTGCCGAGACCAATGGTAGGTTGGCTCGTGAACATGGGATGATTTTTGCCTCAGATGATAGAGGAAAGAAAAGTAATCCTGGTAATAACCCCGGTAATCGTAATATGAAAGGGATAGATACCCTCATGGTTAATCTTTCCAAGAATAAAACGATGCCGAATAGTCAGGAATCTTCCAGGCCAAAGGAAGAATACTCTTTTGATGAGAGTGATATCCCAGGGATATTTCAGTGTCTGGTGAAGAGTGGCAAACTTCAGATTCTAGAGCCAAAGAGGCCTAATGAGGTGAATCTAACTGATAATCCCAAATATTGTATCTATCATAGATACATTAATCATCCTACCAGTGCTTGCTATGTCCTGAAGAAGAAAATCCAGGAGCTGATAAATGGCGGTGCTATCGCCTTAACTAATGATGACCATACGGTTACAACCAATATGGTTTCTCTTCAGTTCAGAGATTTTCTTCCACAGCAAGTCCCAGATGGAATTACCCCAATTCCGAAGGCGACAATAAAAATCGTGAATATCCCGCCTGCCAGAGAAGAAAATACAGGATTGCTGCCACTCACATTAAAGAATGGTGAAATTATGTGGGTACATCCTGACTTAGTGCCTGAATTGGAAAATGAAGGTAAAACTTCAAAATCCAAGAAGGATAAGAAGGCCAAAACCTGCAACATAATTTCTCATGATATTCCAGATCATGATGACTTGGATCGGCTATGGGATGGCTTTCCTTTAGAAAATAGATTGAGAGGACTGAACATCTGTCCTCCAAGTCTAGCTCCTCCTACTAAGCTCAAGCTTACTCACCAGCAGTGGCTAGCCATGAATAGTGTTCCTTTATATCGGGCACAACAAGTCTTCACTGCTTATGAAAAAGCTCCGACATGGATTTTTCTTCGTATCCCGAATCGTTCTCCTCCTGTGGCTACAGAGACATCTATTCTTCATTCTCCTGTGGATACAGAGATTTCTTCTTCTTTTGTGTAACCATTTGCTAAAAGTCTACTGCCAATTCATCTATACAGTCAGCAATCTGTCTTTCTAATAAAGAAAATGGGTTATGACTTTCAGAAGGCAGAAGGTTTGAATTATGATAAAGGAATACGACTTCCTTTACAAATTCAAAATCAAAAATCCACTGTTGGACTGGGTTCTGAAATTCCTCACAACAAACCTTACAAGAAAAAAGGCTAAAGGGAGGAAGACTAAATCCTGTAATATGGTACTTCCTTCTCTTGAGTTTGAGGAAGAAACTTTTGCAGGTACAAGATCCGGGAAAGAGTACCACAAAGATTATGAAGGATCTTCTAAAGAAACAGAAGATGTAGTGGAAGCACTACCAGCTCAACCTTCTCCTATTCTCGCTAAACCCTCGGTGGTTGGAAAGGGGAAACAGAAAGCAGTACACTTCGATGTTCCACTGAAGTCTGCTTCCAGTCAGGGGGTGGTGATGAAACCTTACAAATTTGATATTTTAGCTCAGTTAGCTAATACTCCGGCAAGACTATCTATATTTGAACTGCTTCGCCTTTCTAGAGAAAGCAGAGAGACTTTAAGTGAAGCTCTACTTCAGGCAGATTCATGCTTGGCTCAACTCAAGAGTCCTGATAATACTCCAGTTTTATGTCTGCAATGTCATAGTGTGATGGAAGCAATTCCCAATATCACCTTTACACAAGAAGATATGCTGTTGAAGCATAACAAACATGACAGACCTCTGTGCTATACTGGGTATATTGGATCTACTGAAATTGACAGGATCTACATTGATCCTGGGTCTTCAATTAGCATAATTCTTCAGAGTATGCTAAGACCCCTGAGGATTCCTACTAGTGATTTGACTTACACTAGTACTACGATAGTCGATTTTAACTCTGGCAAGAGTAAACCACTGGGGAAGATTCGTCTGCAGATTCAGATTGACGATCTCCGAACTATGGTAACCTTCTATGTTATCAACTCAGACGTATCCTACAATATCCTTCTTGGAAGACCATGGTTACATGAGCATAATATCGTGCCTTCAACTCTCCACCAATGCTTCAAGTATGTGGATTCCCAAGGGGTTGTGAAGACTGAGTTTGCTGATATCAATCCTTTTAAGGGTGTCGAAGCCTATTTTTCTGATTCAAGGCTTTATAAACAAAAGCATATGAAAGAGATATCAGACATAGCTGAGGATCGATCATCTACTGAGGATCAATCTCTTAATGAAGATCCACCAGAAGAGCAACCTTTGAAGATCCACCAGAAGAGCAACCTTTGAAGATCATAGTCAAGGGACGTATCCAATCCCAACCTGTCAATGATCAACCTTTGATAATCAAGGTTAAAGGAAGAACTCAAACTTCATCTGAGGAATCAATAAATATTTCTGCTAAGAACCATGTTCAACCTTTTGTGATCAAAGTCAAAGGGCGTACTTCTTATACGAATGATCCAGAACCACCATTGATTGTCAATCTTGGCAAATCTACACAGAAGATGGATAATGGTCCACTGTTGATTAATTCGAAGCGTAGTAATCAGATTGTAAATGATGTAAATATTGATCATTCTGTACTTCTTGATATCAATGAAGATTTCCTTCTCGAGTATATGGCTGTCAAGTTTATTGAAAGAATGACTTTATCTTCGGATAAGCAAAGTCATCAATATAAAGGCGACATAGAGCCAGAAAAAACTTTATACATCGATCATAAGGAAAATTCTTTTCCTTCTTTGGGATATGATCCATCCCATATGTTTAATGACGATATACAAGAAGAATTCTCTTTTAATTCCTCGCAGTCATCAGATTCGGAAGGAATCCAATTCGTCGAATCCGAAATATCTCATTCTTTATATGATGAATCCATACAAATGTCCTCAGTCAATATGGTTCAAATTGATGGTGAATCAGAACTATTTGAGAATGATCCTTGGGCTCAACAGATGGATACTCAGTGGGAACTCCGTTTTGAACAGCGACAACCACCTATAGAGGATGAGGCTATCCAGATTGATGTTGGAGATGGAACTACGTCCAAACCAATATTCATGAGTAAACATCTTTCCGAAGTTGAAAAGGATGAGTTGATAAAACTTATCAAAGAATATATTGACATCTTTGCATGGAGTTATGAGGATATGCCAGGGTTAGATCCTAAAGTTGCTACTCATAAACTCAATATTTTGCCCAATGTCAAGCCTGTAAAACAACAGCAACGGTACTTTAGACCAGATATGATGGATGCAATTGAAGCAGAAGTCAAAAAGTTGATTACATGTGGGTTTGTTCGTGAGGAACAACACCCGAATTGGGTTGCCAATATTGTTCCTATTGTGAAGAAGAACGGAAAGGTCCGAGTTTGTATAGATTATCGAGATCTTAATGCAGCCTGTCCAAAGGACGAATTTCCACTTCCAATTACTGATGTCATGATAGACAATACATGTGGTTTTGAACGCATGTCTTTTATGGACGGATTCTCAGGATACAATCAGATCAAAATGCATCCAGAAGATGAGAAGCATACTGCTTTTCGTACACCCCTTGGGGTTTATTGCTATACGGTCATGCCGTTTGGTCTTAAAAATGCCGGCGCTACGTATCAACGGGCTATGAGCAATATCTTTCAAGAATACCTACGGAAAATAGTTGAATGCTACGTAGATGACATTGCTGTTAAAAGTCGGTCAAAGAATGATCACATTCAGGACTTAAAGACAGTATTTGAATTGATGCGCCAGCATCAATTGAAAATGAACCCTACTAAGTCTTTCTTAGGGGTTTCTAGTGGCAAGTTTTTAGGATTTGTCATTACCTCACAGGGTATCCATGTTGATCCCAACAAGGTTAAAGTAATTCTTGAAATGCGTCCTCCTCGTAATCTGAAAGAACTCCGTAGCTTTCAGGGTCGTATTGCTTATATCAGAAGATTTATATCCAATCTCTCTGGGAGATGCCAACCTTTCTCCCGCTTATTAAAGAAAGGTGTATCATTTGTTTAGGATTAAGCGTGTCAGAAAGCCTTCAATGATATTAAACAATACCTTACAAATCCACCTGTTCTGGTATCTCCAGTAGTAGGAAGACCATTTTTGTTATATGTTCGAGCCTTGGATCATTCACTGGGCGCCCTACTTGCACAGAAAAGTGATATGGGTCATGAACAGGCAATATATTATCTGAGTAGAATGATGGTCGGAGCTGAACACATGTATACTCCTGTGGAAAAGGAATGTCTAGCCTTGGTTTTTGCCGTCCAAAAGACAACATATTATGTGACAGGACAGACTATTCATGTCATCTCCAGAGTAAATCCCATTCGGGTATTGATGAGAAAACCAAGCATTCTTAACTCCAGGTTAGCCACCTGGGCGATGTTGCTTACTCCTTATGACATGGTTTATATACCTCAAAAATCAGTAAAGGGCCAAGCATTAGCTGATTTCTTAGCTGCTCATCCTATACCGGAAACATCGAAGTTATATGAGGACATTCCAGACGAAGTCGTGGATTGTAACATGACTTTGAAGAATGACATATGGCAATTATATTTTGATGGAGCATCATGAGTGGGACCTAAAGGCAGTATTGTCTCTGGGGTAGGGATCGTCTTGGTTTCTCCTGACAAAATGGTCATATACCGTGCCTATTCTCTTAATGAGCCATGCTCCAACAATGTAGCAGAATATAATGCTCTATTGATCGGTCTCCAAGTAGCAAAACAATTGGATAATGAATTCCTGGAGGCTTATGGAGATTCTCAATTGATCGTTAATCAAGTTAGAGGGACCAATGAAGTCAGAAATGCTGATCTCATCCCTTATCATCAGGTGGTAGTCGAGTTGGTCCTTTCATTCAAAGGGTTCTTCATTGAATTTGTACCACATTTTTAGAATGTGGAGGCTGATGCCCTTGCTAGATTAGCTGCAGACTTGGCTGTCCCAATCCGAAGGCAAAATACAATTACTTTGTTGGATCAAGACTTGTTCTGTGTGAAGAATAATCTGCATATTGAACAAAGTTATGTCACAGAGTCAAGTTCCCAACAGAAGGATTGGAGAACTCCATTCATTGATTATGCAGTTTATAGGATTTTGCCTGAGGATCCTAAAGAAGCTGTATCAATCAAGAGACGATCGTTTAGATTCTATTACGATTCGTCTTTACATATGCTATACCGTCGTTCATATGATGGACTCTTGCTGCGCTGTCTCTCAGAAAGTGAAGCCAAACAAACGTTGCGAGAAGCTCATGATGGTATTTGTGGTGCTCATCAACCGGGCCCTAAATTACAAAACCGTATTCGAAGAATGAGGTATTATTGGCCTTCTATGATAGCAGATGTTGTAGACTATGCCAGAAGATGTAAACATGTCAGATTTATGCTGATTTTATTCATCAGTCGTCTGAATTTCTACATCCTACAGCAGCTTCTTGGCCCTTCGAAGCTTGGGGCATGGATATCATTGGTCCTATTAACCCTCCTTCTGTCAAGGGACATCGATTCATATTAGCTATAACCGATTACTTTTCTAAGTGGGCAGAAGCAGTTCTCCTTGCTGAAGTGAAAACATCTAATGTGATCAGCTTCATCAAACACTATGTCATTTATCGCTTCGGGATTCCACGACAAATAATTCATGACAATGGTCCACAATTTGCCAGTCAGGCATTTTATTGGTTCTACGATAAGAATCGAATTCAGAATTTGGCTTCTACGGCTTATAATCCAGCTGCTAATGGCTTAGCCGAAGCTTTCAATAAAACGATCATCAAACTTCTCAAAAAGTTTGTCTCTTCTAATAAACGTGATTGGAATGAGAAACTTGGAGAATGTTTATGGGCTTATCGAACAACAGTCCGAACTCCTACTGGTTTTACACCATTCTTATTGGTTTATAGATGTGAAGCTGTCCTCCCATTGGAAATCCAGATTCCATCCCTTCGAATAGCCATTGCTAATGGGCTAACTACAGAGAATAATGATCGCTTACGACTCCAAGAACTTAAAGGATTGGACGAAAAGCGTCTTCAAGCACAACAACATATTGAGCTATACCAAGCCCGCATCTCTCGAACTTTCAATCGTAAAGTTAAAGAGAGGGTGTTCAAGGTTGGCGAACGAGTATTGGCTGTTCGAAGACCAATGGTAATGACTCACAAAAGCAAAGGGAAATTCTAAGCTAAATGGGAGGGTCCTTATGTTATTGAGACCGTATTTTCCAATGGCGCCTATCGGTTATCAAAGCCTAATGGAGATCTACTCATGATGCCAATCAATGGCAAATTTCTTAAGAAATACTGTGTATAAAAAAAAGACAGAATAAAAATAAAGTTTCTTTTATATTTATTTTTGTTCAAGACAAAAGATTAAGGACGAGGGCCACTCCCTTCCTTATTTAATACATAGTCAGCCAATGCATAAAAGGCATCGTTGCCTGAACTCAAGAAAAATTTGCAGACAGCCATCCTCGATGCTTCTTCTTCAGGAGTTTTTCCTGACTCTACTAAGAAAGCAAAGATGTCTAGGGGTGGCTTGGGCGTAGAAGAGCTTCCACCTATTTTGGTTGGGTCTGATACAGTGGGTTCAACGGAGCACGTCTCAACGATGTCCTCAACTTTCCTGGAGACTTCATTCTTTTGCTGCATATCCTTGGAAGACATTTCCAATAGAGGAGTGGAAATAAGGATGAAATACTACAAAGAGTTTTCACCTATTTATAGGAGAGATCTGTTGATGGACCAGTCTCCGAAAACAACCTTTCATTCCCGAAACGGTCTATCCGTCCATTCTATCGGGTTCATTCAGTTAATTATGGAATTGAATTGAATCAATGTTCTCTTTTCTCGAAAGTTACGTTGATTCATTTTATACATTGATATGGACCTATACGCTTATGACATCTGTCTCCTTATTTTTCGGCTACCAAGGTTTGGTTAAGCTGGTTTCTTGTCTCCCGGGAGAGGGATTTTAAATCTTCAATTTTATCAACTGATTAAAAAATGGGTTTCGTTATTTATCATGTCTTCATGACCTCTGAATGAATATTAAATCCACTTACTTTTCTTATCTATCATTTCCATCTGACCTCTGCATAGATATTAATCTACTTTTCTTTGAGTTCTTACATACTGTCATGTCCATATTACCTCTGATAGTATAGTATACTTTAAAAACAGAAAATATGATTTCATTATCTATCATATCCATATCACATCCAGATAGATACAAATCATTGAGCATAGAAGACATATCATTTCCATTCCCATATCATCAAAAAAGTCTATTACATTTCTTAGACTTTCTTACAAGTTATAATGGAAATCTATTACATTCTTGGATTTTCATTCTATACACACAACGATAGCCTAATAAAGATCTGTTTCTTCTTTGGATCTTCTTCGTCGGATTCGTTGTTGGTGTCAATTCCTTGCTGTCCAAGCCTTTGTGGCGACCAGAACAGAAGGAATCAAACTCTGGTCTTCTCTCTGAGACGAGAGGAGAATCCCAGAGTATGGCAGCCCGAAGACGTGTTGCTGCCAATACAACTGGTGGAAGAGTGGCGGCACCTCAAAGGAGATAGGAATGTATCCAGTATTGGGATACAATTCCTAGTCCTGCCGTGAAAGGAACTCTACTACCCGATTTTTCGGGGTAGAGTTGACTCCACCATCCAACTCTCCGTGTATAAAGGCTCTTCCTACCAACAGAGGAAGACCCTTCTATCCCATGAAGAGTTTTGAGTTGTCTTATTTGCGCATCAAAAGCGCATGAGCTCCCTGATGTTGATGTCAGAAGAACGCTCTTCACAACGTCAAAGTCACCAATGCCGATTCTGGAAAAACTGTTCAGCCAAACTTCTGCAGAAAACAACAAAGAAGAAGTGTTTTAAACAGAAGTATCATCAGATGCGTATTAAACGCTAACTAAAAACAGATTCAGCAAGGCTTTTACGCCAGTGATTCAGCAAGGCTTTTACGCCAGTGCTTCGACGAGGCTTTCACGCCAGTGCTTCAGCAAGGCTTTTACGCCAATGCTTCAGCAAGGCTTTTACGCCAGTGATTCAGCAAGGCTTTTACGCCAGTGCTTCGGCGAGGCTTTCACGCCAGTGCTTCAGCAAGGCTTTTACGCCAATGCTTCAGCAAGGCTTCTACGCCAGTAATTCAGCAAGGCTTTTACGCCAGTGATTCAGCAAGGCTTCTAGGCCTGTGCTTCAACAAGGCTTTCACGCCAGTGCTTCAGCAAGGCTTTCATGCTAGTGCTTCAGCAAGGCTTTTACGCAAGTACTTCAGCAAGGCTTTTACGCAAGTGCTTCAGCAAGGTTTTTTTACGCTCGTCAAGAATTTACGCTCATGAATAGCTGTTTTCAACAAAAATTCGAAGGCAGACAATTGCTTATGATCGGACTTACCACTTAAGTAAAATGGTTTGGCTCTAATGGTGGTTGAATCTACGTCTAATGATTGGGTGTACAAAAGAACGCCGTTGGAAAGCTTCGCCATGGTCACTTGTTGGAGAACGACATTGCAAAAAGTTATCTTCAAAGGAACAAGAATGAGAATATATGAAATATTCTCGGCTATTTATAAAGACTGTAAAACCCATAAATTTTCTACTATTTTTTTTATTATTAAATTTGATACCGATTTAAAATTTTGTATTGTACGTCACGTAGTCGTATTGTACGTCATGTGCGAAAGTTTGTTTTTTTTCGAATTTGCTCGACGAGTACGAATATGTGCGAGCGTACATGTTTTAGAAAAATATTTTGTTCTATTTTTATAGTTTCAAATAATATAATAATTAGTTTTGCTTTCATTTCTAAACTTGTCATTTCTAAAAATTATCAAATATAAAATAATATGTTTGTATACTAGAAAAGCAAAATTATGTAAAGAATATTTTTGCATACATATGTATCGTAATTATTTATTTGTCTATTTTAAATAAAAAATATAAATTTTCGAGGTTTATTAATATTAATATTTTATTATTCAAAAAGATATTTAAAAATATTTATTATTTTCGAAATTATTATTATTGGTATTTTGAAAAATATATTTGGAAGTTATTTTTGGCTATTTAAATCGTGATTTGATTTTTGGATTTATTTAAATAGATATCCATATTAGAATTTGATTTATTGATTTGATTTAAACTAAAATTAAATTGATTTAAATTTGATTTGTATTTGAAATGGGATTTTGATTTTGATTTGGATAGATTGAATTATCTATTTTGGGGTTTTAAATATTCCTAGTCCATATCTTATTGGGAATTCCCACATCCTATAAAAAGGCAGGTACTCCTCCAATTCAGTATTCATCCACCACAAATTTTTTCACAATTTTCCATAGCCAACACCCGTCCACAATGGTGCGTGCCTCGTGTCCGTGTCCTCTTCCAACCATAATCTTATTCCATATTTTTTTACAAATACATTTATCTCCTTCCCCGTGTCGGACACACCCCGACATCGTCAAATACCTATCCCTAAACCCTATCCTAATCCCCGTCGGCGTCGACCAGACATCCTCCACCATTGTCGCCCCGACGCATTCATCTCACAACCCTTCACCGTCACCTCGTCATGTCCCCGTCTCACCAACACCGTCGCCATCACCCCCATACCCCATTGCCGCAGCAACAGCCTCCGGCCTCGACCGTCCCCACAGATCACCCCGCCACCATCGGCCAAACAGCCGACCTCCGACCCAAAACTACCACCATACCAGCCTAAACCACCACCACTGCGACCATCTCGCACCCCTACAACCACCTGTTCCCCGCTTCACAACCCCGCCTGGCCACCCCGGCCGACCTCGCCGAGGCGCCACCACCAGCCCCGGTCATCACCAAGAAAACCCAGAATAAAAGAAATTAAAAACCACCACCACCGGCGCTTACCTCGACCGGAGTCGCGTCCAGCCACCCGCGGCGAACTGCTGTCCGCCACACCCACGTTCGGCTCCGGCCGAACGAACATCCCCTCCGCGCCGTCACCGGCGACCATCCTTCCGCGCATCCGCGGTCGGAAGCACCACCTCCGCCTCGCCGAGGTGCTGTTCCCGACTTCCCGTCCTCCGTCCGAGCCCCCTTCTCCGTTCACCTCCACCTCAGCGCTCCGCCACCGCCGTAGCCCCCACCTCCGGCCGCGGCGTGCCCTAGCCGCCGTTTCCCCTCCGACCGTCGTAGCGCTCGTCGCTGTAACGCCCCAGTCCCAAAATACATAGGACTAGGAACGTAGACATGCCAGCTGTATTCATACGAAGTATACTCCAATATACGGAAGCCTCGTATAATTACATAAGCTGTAAAATGCAGTAGAACCATAACTAATCTCATCCACAAGAATAAAAGATATTATATAATCAACTATGAATTTGTCTTGATACAATATGTTGGGCGGAGACAAATCCACTACCAACAAAATAAAGAAAAGTATATAGAAAATGAAATGAGTGGCGAGCGAAGCGAAGACGATCCAAATGCAATCATCCTCGAAGAAATAGCGAAGAACACGGCTAGAGCTAGAACACCTGCGAAAGACAATAGCATACACCTTGCAAGACAACCAGGTCCTCAGAGGGACGTAACAAGACACATAATAGCTTGCCATATAAACTGAATAAATATTGCTCAAATAAATAAGTAAATCGAATTTATAACATGGTCCAATATGCACCTACTGAACGAG
This sequence comes from Iris pallida, assembly GCA_029216955.1. Taxonomy (NCBI): domain Eukaryota; kingdom Viridiplantae; phylum Streptophyta; class Magnoliopsida; order Asparagales; family Iridaceae; genus Iris; species Iris pallida. Next base: position 1,321,381 of record JANAVB010042418.1, read on the forward strand.
CGTACCATCCCCCCAACCAAATAAGGACAGGAGATGGTAAACTAATTCACGGCGACGTATCTTTCTATGCTAAGAATCCGATATGGTATCCGGACCCCAACAAGGTTCAATACCTTCTCATCGAAGTAGTAAGTCACACCTACAACCAAACAAGGACAAGATGTGACAAACTAATCCGCGACAAGTTATTGTTCCAAGCCACGGTCAGATACAAGTACCCAAACCAAAAGTACTCGTACCTAACGGATAGGGTAGCCTACCATTCTAAGTGAAATGTTGTTAAGAACAATCCTTCCTACGCATGGGCCCTGGCTAAATAGGATCGGCGTAGTCCCCCTTTGGGCACCAGAGGCCCCATCAGGAAGAGCATGACGTTCCACAGAATCGTCAGTGCCCGTCAGTAATCATGGGTCATCAATCCCGTATCTCCAGCGGAGAGTCCGGGTCACAAGGGAAGTGAATCGAAGCCCATACGCTAAGGAATTGTCCTCCCCGCACAATGCCTACTGTGTTGTATCCACAACACTAACCACTATAACCGCTAAGTCAAAACTATCATACAATCTCTATTAGCGGTTATTCCTATCGCACGGCTTGTACGTACTGGTTGCCAACCAATCACGCACTTCCATGTTCTATATGTGACACACAACCTCGTGTTACAACGTGTCAAGGCCAATGAATGCAACACACAAGGTGGTCCCTTAAATCTAGGTTTAATTTGTAAAAAAAATAATACACAGCAGAAAACATAAATGAACGGTAAGTTCTAACAGTTATGCCATGTATCACAGTTTATTTTGCATAAAGAAAATAAGTAATGCATGAAATATGAGCTAAAATAATTAAACAGCTAATGGCAAGGTATCTTGCCTGATAGTATGCCTGGTGTGCTGTAATGAACAATGTGGCATGAACTGCGACTTCGGTGCAACAACTATGTAAGGAGACCTCTGATGGTGACACAGACAGTTCCATTGGGTCCAGAAGGGTCAAATTGGTTAGGTTGGACATAAAGTAGACTTTGAAATGGCAAAGGAATAGTAATAATGGGCCTAGTCACGGGTTGGAGAAAGATCGAAGGAATTTGGAAGAATAATATATATATAATTTTAGAAAAGTATTCCTAATATGAGAAGTTATATTTACTAGCAAAATACTATTTGAAAAATAGAGAAATAACTCAATTTAGACTAGAAGTCAAAGTCTGTAAAAATAGATAATAACTATACTTCATAAAATATTTTAAATAAATCTTTAAAAACATTAATACTCATTTAGGTCAAAATTTATATATAGAATTGGTAGGAAAATAATAATATAAAAATAATTTTGAAAATAGGCGTGGACTACAAATATTATTACTAATCAAAATATAATATTTTGGAAGTCTACTAATTTAAAAATCTTACCATTACCAAAAAATAGTTTAGACAGAAACTCATTGAAATTAGCTAGAACTATAATTAAATACATTTTTATTTGATTATAAAATAATTATATAATAAAAACTATTGTCAATAACTAATTTACCTAGCATCGCAACAATATCAAAAATCAACAAGATAATACTATTACTACTATTAATAATAATAATAATAATAATACCATGTATCAAAGTCTTGTTGGTGACTTTTCTTCTATACTAAATAAACACATAATAATAATAATAATAATAATAATAATAATAAATAAAAGAAGAAGATAACTAAACTTAAACAAAAATAATAAAAGAAATAAAATAAAAAAAAATTATAAAAGTAAACACTGCTTTTCTCCTTTCGAGGGGGAGAGAGAGAAAACAGAAAGAAAAAAAAAAGAAAAGGAAGGGGGGATCTTGAGAGGGGTTTCGGGACGACGGATTTCCGGCGGCGTGGGGACGGTCGCCGGGACGAGGCTGCGGAAGAGGGTCGGCTAGGTCGGGTTCACCGGAGGGAGCGCACAGCGGCGAAGGATTTGGCCACCGGCAGAGGGTGTCGGCGGAAGAGGGCGGCGGATCGGAGGCTCGGAGTCGCGGCGGCGCGCTCGCGCACGCGCAGTGGAAGGGTGACGAGGCTCGGACACGGCGCCAAGGCGGAGCGCGACGGAGGAAGTACGACTGATGGCCCGCGCGGGGCTCGCCGACGGATCAACCGCGGCCAGGAGGGGCGGTTTACGCTGGAGGCTGAGCTCCGGTCGACGGTGGCCGGGCGCGGAGTCGGGGCAGCGGCTCGGAGGACTCTCGGCGCCGAAGAAGGTGAGTCGGGTTCTCTTTTCCTCTGTTATTTGGGTGGTGGTGAATTTGCGTGGTCGGGGTTTGTTGTGACGGTGCTATCGAGTAGTGGCAGTGGCTGCGGTCGGGTGTGCGGCCGTTGGCCGGGGTGGTTGGGAGAGTTGGGCTGGATCATTAATGGAGTTAGGTCGAAGGGTCGGTCAGGGAGAAGGAGGTTCGGGGTTGCCGGTTTGGTCGGGATCGGTGAGGGCTGCGGTGGTGATGACGGTTATAGGATCGTCGGTAGGGCGAAAGCTGGTGGTGATGGACTTGGTGATCGGTTGCCGAGGCAGCGGGATTGCGCTCATGGCGGGGGCAAAGGAGATGGCGGAGGGCTTGACGGGGGCTGGTCGAAGTGGTGTTGGTTGGGGAGCTTAATCGGTGGTTGTCGTGGAGTCGGCGGGGTGATGGGTCGACGAAGAAGGGACGGCGGTGACAGTGGTGAAGGTGATGGTGGTGGAGCGGGGAACAACGTGCCAGGGTTGTGTGTTTTTCGAATAGGGATAGGTTAGAGATAATTGTGTCGGGATTGTCGACACGAAGGGGATGATGTATATGTAAAAAAAAATAGAATAAGATTGTGGATGGTGGAACACGGACACGATGCACGTAGATTTATGGAGGAAATTTGTGGGAGATGAATAATGTGGAGGAGTACCTGCCTATATTTATAGGATATGGGAATTTCCACTTAGATAAGAATTAGGATATTTAAAACCCAAGTAGATAATTCTCTACTAAATTTAAAATCAATCGAATCCAAATCCAAATTCAAATCCAAATCCAATTCAAATCAAATTTAAATACTTTTAGTTTAAAATCAATTTAATTTAAAATATAAATAGTTTACTATTTAAATGTATCCATGGAATCAAATCAAAATTTAAATTGTCACAAATATGTCAAAAATCTGTTTTCCAAAAATACTATAATAATTAATTTCAAAAATACATTATTATTTAAAATAAACTTAATAAAATATTTATGAAATAAATATTTTGTACGAAATTTTTTTTTTATTAATAACTGCTAAAAACAATAGACTTTTTATAGCAAGAATAATAATTCTATATAATATTTTGAAAGTGTAATAAAATAGAAAAATTGTTTTTCTGTAATATGTACGATCGCACATATTCGCACTCGTCGAGCAAATTCGAAAAAAATAAATAAAATAAAAGGTCGTACGTGACGTATAATACGACTACGCGACGTACAATTCAAAATTTTAAATCGGTACTAAATTTAATAAATAAAAATATATAGTAAAAATTTAGAGGTTTTACATCCTACCCAACTTAAAAGAATTTCGTCCTCGAAATTAAGAATTCGTAGGGGGGTGAGAGGACACAAGGGGGTATCAATGGGGATCCAACGATGACAATGTCTTCACAAAATCACGTTGTAAGAAATTGTGATCTAGATCATAGGAAAATAATACGATACGGTCGGAAGGAATGAGGGTCACGATTAAAAGAACGAAATAGATTCGATTTAATTAAGCGATTAGAGGGTCTTGATAGAGTCGAGTAGTTTAGTATAAAGATATAACAACATCGAGTAAGTATGGTCATAGCCGATAGGAAGGCTAGAGAAAGTTCTAGTATAACGTCTTCGTCCTCCTAAAATAGGTGAAGACGAAAGCAATATAGAGTTCGAAGGAGGTGTTTATCGAATACGAATACGTGATTCAAAGACGATCGAATAATTTCAAAGGAATTGTCAAGACAGTCGTGGATGGGATTGTAAGGGCCAAGTTTAATTATGTTCCCATTCACGTAGAGTAATGGACAAAAGCGAACCGAAATGCACTTGGTTGATCAGACCATTATGCACCGGTTCTGATTAGACAATAGGCTAGTGAGTACTCAATAGCATATTGTCATGAACAAACTTGATAAAGAATAAGCTTGCAAAAACTAGGCTATATTAGCATCATTTAATCAAATGGTGAATATATAGGCACGAGTGATTAAGATTTAAAGAAGGTAGAATGATTCTAAGTCATACAGTCGTCCTATAGTCTTCTTGTCAAGGTCCTTGGTTGGCTAGACGGGTTAGGTCCTCTAGAATCTAGGATCTAAATAAGCTTGCTAATATAGGTCACTAGGTCAAAGGGGTTGCTAGTTCATAAGGTATTCTACCCAACTTAAAGATTTAAACTAATGGTGTTTTGGGACAATTAACTAGTAGGGTCAATCTCTAGCAAGCACGAAGGGAAGATAAGAATAGGGATGGAAGTAAGCAAGCAAGATGCAATTGATGAGTCAAACGGTAGATTAAAAATCAAGGAAGGGGTCAAGTATGTGGATGAGATCCTAGACTTCTAATCCTATACGCAGGCTTGCTTGGTACGGTAAAGTAACCAAACAATTTATCTTGACCTACATGGGCCACCACAAAAATATGTAATGCCCCAGTCCCAAAATACATAGGACTAGAAAAGTAGACATGCCAGCTGTATTCATACGAAGTATACTCCAATATACGGAAGCCTCGTATAAATACATAAGCTATAAAATGCAGTAGAACCATAACTAATCTCATCCACAAGAATAAAAGATATTATATAATCAACTATGAATTTGTCTTGATACAATATGTTGGGCGGAGACAAATCTACTACCAACAAAATAAAGAAAAATACATAGAAAATGAAATGAGTGGCGAGCGAAGCGAAGACGATCCAAATGCAATCATCCTCGAAGAAATAGCGAAGATCACGGCTAGAGCTAGAACACCTGCGAAAGACAATAGCACACACCTGGCAAGACAACCAGGTCCTCAGAGGGACGTAACAAGACACATAATAGCATGCCATATAAACTGAATAAATATTGCTTAAATAAATAAGTAAATCGAATTTATAACATGGTCCAATACGCACCTACTGAACGAGCGTATCATCCCCCCAACCAAACAAGGACAGGAGATGGTAAACTAATTCACGGTAACATATCTTTCCATGCTAAGAATCCGATATGGTATCCGTACCCCAACAAGGTTCAATACCTTCTCATCGAAGTAGTAAGTCACACCTACAACCAAACAAGGACAAGATGTGACAAACTAATCCGCGACAAGTTATTGTTCCAAGCCACGGTCAGATACAAGTACCCAAACCAAAAGTACTCGTACCAAACGGATAGGGTAGCCTACCATTCTAAGTGAAATGTTGTTAAGAACAATCCTTCCTATGCATGGGCCCTGGCTAAATAGGATCGGCGTAGTCCCCCTTTGGGCACCAGAGGCTCCATCAGGAAGAGCATGACGTTCCGCAGAATCGTCAGTGCCCGTCAGTAATCATGGGTCATCAACCCCGTATCTCCTGCGGAGAGTCCGGGTCACAAGGGAAGTGCATCGAAGCCCATACGCTAAGGAATTGTCCTCCCCGCCCAATACCTACTGTGTTGTATCCACAACACTAACCACTATAACCGCTAAGTCAAAACAAGCATACAATCTCTATTAGCGGTTATTCCTATCGCACGTTTTGTACGTACTGGTGGCCAGCCAATCACGTACTTTCGTGTTCTATATGCGACACACAACCTCATGTTACAACGTGTCAAGGCCGATGAATGCAACACACAAGGTGGTCCCTTAAATCTAGGTTTAATTTGTAAGAAAAATAATACACAGCAGGAAACATAAATGAACGGTAAGTTCTAACATTTATGCCAAGTATCACAGTTTATTTTGCATAAAGAAAATAAGTAATGCGTGAAATATGAGCTAAAATAATTAAACAGCTAATGGCAAGGTGTCTTGCCTGATAGTACGCCTGGTGTGCTGCAATGAACAATGTGGCACGAACTGCGACTTCGGTGCAACAACTATGCAAGAAGACCTCTGATGGTGACACGAACAGTTCCATTGGGTCCAGAAGGGTCAAATTGGTTAGGTTGGACATAAAGTAGACTTTGAATTGGCGAAGGAATAGTAATAATGGGCCTAGTCACGGGTTGGAGAAAGATCGAAGGAATTTGGAAGAATAATATATATATATAATTTTAGGAAAGTATTCCTAATATGAGAAGTTATATTTACTAGCAAAATACTATTTGAAAAATAGAGAAATAACTCGATTTAGACTAGAAGTCAAAGTCTGTAAAAATAGATAATAACTATACTTCATAAAATATTTTAAATAAATCTTTAAAAACATTAATACTCATTTAGGTCAAAATTTATATATAGAATTGGTAGGAAAATAATAATATAAAAATAATTTTGAAAATAGGCGTGGACTACAAATATTATTACTAATCAAAATATAATATTTTGGAAGTCTACTAATTTAAAAATCTTACCATTACCAAAAAATAGTTTAGACAGAAACTCATTGAAATTAGCTAGAACTATAATTAAATACATTTTTATTTGATTATAAAATAATTATATTATAAAAACTATTTTCAATAACTAATTTACCTAGCATCGCAACAATATCAAAAATCAACAAGATAATACTATTACTACTATTATTAATAATAATAATAATACCATGTATCAAAGTCTTGCTGGTGACTTTTCTTCTATACTAAATAAACACATAATAATAATAATAATAATAATAAATAAAAGAAGAAGATAACTAAACTTAAACAAAAATAATAAAAGAAATAAAATCAAAAAAAAAATATATATAAAAGTAAACACTGCTTTTCTCCTTTCGAGGGGGAGAGAGAGAAAATAGAAAGAAAAAAAAAGGAAAAGGAAGGGGGATCTCGAGAGGGGTTTCGGGACGGCGGAGTTCCGGCGGCGTGGGGGCGGTCGCCGGGACGAGGCTGCGGAAGAGGGTCGGCTAGGTCGGGTTCACCGAAGGGAGCGCACAGCGGCAAAGGATTTGGCCACCGGCGGAGGGTGTCGACGGAAGAGGGCGGCGGATCGGAGGCTCGGAGTCGCGGCGGCGCGCTCGCGCTCGCGCGGCGGAAGGGTGACGAGGCTCGGACGCGACGCCAAGGTGGAGCGCGACGGAGGAAGTGCGGCTGATGGCCCGCACGGGGCTCGTCGGCGGGCGAGCGGTGGTCAACCGCGGCCAGGAGGGGCGGTTTACACTGGAGGCTGAGGTCCGGTCGACGGTGGCCGGGCGCGGAGTCGGGGCAGCGGCTCGGAGGACTCTCGGCGCCGAAGAAGGTGAGTCGGGTTCTCTTTTCCTCTGTTATTTGGGTGGTGGTGAATTTGCGTGGTCGGGGTTTGTTGTGACGGTGGTATCGAGCAGTGGCAGTGGCTGCGGTCGGGTGTACGGCCGTTGGCCGGGGTGGTTGGGAGAGTTGGGCTGGATCATTAATGGAGTTAGGTCGGAGGGTCGATCAGGGAGAAGGAGGTTCGGGGTTGCCGGTTTGGTCGGGATTGGTGAGGGCTGCGGTGGTGATAACGGTTATGGGATCGTCGGTGGGGCGAAAGCTGGTGGTGATGGACTTGGTGATCGGTTGCCGAGGTAGCGGGATTGCGGACATGGCGGTGGTAAAGAGATGGCGGAGGGCTTGACGGGGGCTGGTCGAAGTGGTGTTGGTTGGGGAGCTTAATCGGTGGTTGTCGTGGAGTCGGCGGGGTGATGGGTCGACGAAGAAGGGACAGCGGTGACAGTGGTGAAGGTGATGGTGGTGGAGCGGGGAACAACGTGCCAGGGTTGTGTGGTTTTAGAATAGGGATAGGTTAGAGATAATTGTGTCGGGATTGTCGACACGAAGGGGATGATGTATATGTAAAAAAAATGGAATAAGATTGTGGATGGTGGAACACGGACACGATGCACGTAGATTTATGGAGGAAATTTGTGGGAGATGAATAATGTGGAGGAGTACCTGCCTATATTTATAGGATGTGGGAATTCCCACTTAGATAAGAATTAGGATATTTAAAACCCAAGTAGATAATTCTCTACTAAATTTAAAATCAATCGAATCCAAATCCAAATTCAAATCCAAATACAATTCAAATCAAATTTAAATACTTTTAGTTTAAAATCAATTTAATTTAAAATATAGATAGTTTACCATTTAAATGTATCCATGGAATCAAATCAAAATTTAAATTGTCACAAATATGTCAAAAATATGTTTTCCAAAAATACTATAATAATTAATTTCAAAAATACATTATTATTTAAAATAAACTTAATAAAATATTTATGAAATAAATATTTTGCACGAAATTTTTTTATTATTATTAATAACTGCTAAAAACAATAGACTTTTTATAGCAAGAATAATAATTCTATATAATATTTTGAAAGTGTAATAAAATAGAAAAATTGTTTTTCTACAATATGTACGATCACACATATTCGCACTCGTCGAGCAAATTCGAAAAAAAATAAATAAAATAAAAAGTCGTGCGCGACGTATAATACGACTACGAGACGTACAATTCAAAATTTTAAATCGGTACTAAATTTAATAAATAAAAAAATATAGTAGAAATTTAGGGGTTTTACAGCCGCCGCTCGTCCTTCCTCCCGGCTGGCCGCGAGCTCCGCCCAGCCTCGTCGTCGCGCCGACCCTCCGCACTCTTCCCCCTCCGGCCTTCTCCGCCTCCGCTCCGCTCTCCTCCGCTCCCCCTCTCCCTTTCCCATTCCTCTCTCTCTTCTCTCTCCTCTTTCCTAAACAAGGACCAACGATTTTTGTTTTTTGGGACTGGGTGGGTTTCTTTGTATACTATTTTATTTTTTTATTATTCCTTTTTTTGATCTATTATCATTATTATTATTAATATTATTATTACTATTAGATTATTGTTATTATTATTATTATTAATAAGAGAAATTATAGTTGTCATTATTATTATTATTATTATTATTATTATTTTTATTATTATTACTATGATTTCTATTGCTATTATTGTTATTATTAGTTTATTTTCTATTGCTGTTATTATTATTACTTTTATTTCATTGTTAAATATTTTTGCTGATTATAGTAGGTACATATCCAACTCTAATATTTATTTTAATTATTCTTAGTTTTGGAATAAAAATATATATCTAGATGTTTAAATATTTGTAAGAAATATTTATTTAAATTTGTTTATAGTATTTTATAGGTAAATTTTGACCTACAAATTATTTTGGCAAAATTAGTTTTTGTTGATGTTGTTGTTTGTTTTGAGATTTTATGAATTTATATAAATTACTAGGAATAAGAAAAACCTAGTTTTCCAAATTACAAAATAATTACTAAGTAATTTCAAATAAATATTTAACTATCTTCAAGTAACAAAATGTAGTTGCTACCAATTCTATTGTTACGAACTTGGAGTTTTTACCTATAAACAATTTTTGATAAAATATAGTTTCAAATAGTTTTCTAAAAACGTATATATTTTTAATTATCAAACTTCTTCGATTATCTTCCTCTTCTGCAATCAAGTCCTATTCTCAATCCCTTGCCAATTCAAGTCTACCTTATGACCATCCTAACTAATTCAACCGTTCTGGACCCAATGGAACTATCCGTGCCACCATCCGAGGTCACCTTGTATAGTTGTTGCACCAAAGTTGCAGTTCGTGCCACATGGATTATCGCAGCACACCAGGCGTACTACCAGGCAAGACACCTTGCCATTAGCTGTTTACTTATTTTAGCTCATATTTCATGCATTAATTATTTTCTATATACAAATAAACTGTGATACATGGCACAACCTGTTAGAACTTAGTGTTCGTTTATATTTTCTGCTATGTATTATTTTTCTTACACATTAAACCTAGATTTAAGGGACTACCTTGTGTGTTGCATTCATTGGCCTTGACACGTTGTACCACGAAGTTGTGTGTCGCATGTAGAACACGGACATAAGTGACTGGCTGGCCACTGGTACGTATAAGCCGTGCGATAGGAATAACCGCTAATAGAGGTTGCATACAAGTTTGACTTAGCGGTTATAGAGGTTACTGTTGTGGATACGACATGGTAGGCATGGGTGGGAAGAACAACTCTTTAATGTATGGGTCATATATGCACTGTCCTGATTGCCGGTTATCTCCAGTGGGAGGTACGATCCTGATAGCCGGTTATCTCCAGTGGGAGGTATGGTCATGATAGCCGGTTATCTCCAGTGGGAGGTACGGTCCTGATAGCCGGTTATCTCCAGTGGGAGGTACGGTCCTGATTCCTAATTTTCCTGATCCGGCTCATGCGTCAAAGGTTTGTTCTTTATTGCATATTCACTTTAGTACGGTTAGGTACCCTATTGTATGTGTCCCTTAATTATTTGAGCAATAATTATTCAGTTATATGGCATGATATTATGTGTCTTGTTACGTCCCTCTGAGGACCTGGTTGTCTTGCCAGGTGTGTGCTATTGTCGTTCGCAGGTGCTTTAGCTCTAGCCGTATTTATTGCTATTTTCCGAGGATGATTGCACTTGGATCGTCTTCGCTCGCCAAACTCTTCCTTTTTGTTATGTATTTCTTTTCATAGTTGGTAGTAGATTTGTCTCCGCCCAACTACTTGTACCAAATGACAATTTCATAGTTGAGTTATGATATCTTTTATTCCTTTATTTTGTGTGGATGAGATTAGTTATGGTTCTACTGCATTTTACAGCTTATGTATCACATACGAGGTTTCCATATATTGGAGTATACTTCGTATGAATACAGCTGGCATGTGTACATTTCTAGTCTTACGTATTTTGGGACTGGGCGTTATAAAGACTGAAGAAACTGTTGGAAATCTATTTCGGGAAAAGATCCTATTAAAAGGCTCTTGTAACCACAAGACAGATGCCACGTGTTGGTTTGTTTCTTGGGAACGAACAACCATAAAAGCAGTCAAAAGAAGTGTTGAACAGTTCTATGCACCAACAGAGGAGATTAACATCAAAACTTTATTTATAAAGGAGGGAAGTGGCCCCTACAGATAAAAGATTCGCAATACATAAAAAACATCATTTTTTTCTCTCCCTCGTCGGGCTGACGAAGGGAGATACCTAGTTCGTGCATATTGCGAATCCCGGATCGACGCATCAGATTAAGAAATGCTTCTGCATCTCCTGGCCCTTCGTACGCAGTTGGGGGACCACCATCGATGCGACTAAAGACTGCCGGAGTCAGTCCAAAGCACTCTAAAAGGTTGTATGCTCGCTCAAAATCAAGCCTGGAACCCGAAGCCTCTTCATTGTTAATATCCTTCATTGGCGCCATGTCACTATGGAGATGAATGACAAGAGTAAAGAATTTCTCCTCATTTATACGATTAAACCAACTCTGCATATTCCCCATTGAAAACTGTTCATTATTAATGTAAACTCGGGGAAACGAAAAGGCATTCAAAAGTTTCGAGAAAGAAATTCATTGTGACGGTTAAGTGTTGACCGACACTGTTGGAAATTACGCCGACTGTTGGATGTCTCCGCTTTTACGCAGATGACTGTTGCGTATCCCGAATTTTACGCTGACTGGTCAAAACTCAATTTTTACGCTTCTGTTCAAAGTGTTCCAAATTTTGGAGATATTTGAAAACTTTGAAGGGGATCTTGTAGGAGCGTAAAAAGTGCTAAAATAAAAGAGTCAAAGTGATAGATCATTCCACTCCAATTGACCTACTTTATGCCACAGAGAGGTTAAATACTTTACGCCCAAGACAAGGCTAATCACTTTGCGCCTAAAGCAGGCAGATCATTTTACGTTCGGGTCTACACCCATGATTTTACGCTAAGAGCAGATCAGCCACTTTTACGCTGGACAAAGCTGTCAAGTCTTGCATTTAATGCAAACTCTGACATGGAGATGTTAATAATGGCGTATATCACAGAATTCAAAGGGATTTGTTTTTACATAGAGACCAATGTTGTCGTTTAGTGTATGGATTGAGCTACTTTACGCTCACACTATGGCTTCTTTTACGCACGAAGATTATACGAGCCTTTACGCTCAACAGTTGACGTGTGCGTAAAGTCTATTTGAGCTACTTTTACGCTCAAGGTTATTTAACAACCACTTTACGCGGGAAGTCTATGTCAGGGCTATTTTACGCCTAATCTACTGCTTTACGCTCAGAATACATTGGGGCTATTTTTACGCCCTATTCTCCTCCACCAGTTTGGAACGAGGTTTGCCTACGTGGCTTTCATGCCATTCTTCTCGAAGAACGTGTAAATGTGCATCCTATTCTTAATGAAATGATGGGACACATGTCAACACATACAGAAGATGACTTCAGTCGTGGGTGGCAATTGTTAGCGTAAAGATGGAACTTTTGCTGAGTTTTTACGCACAAGAGCCCAAGCCTATAAATGGACTAATTTTTCTCAAGACAGACACAGGGAGACATGAGAGAATACAGAGATCAGAACTTAGAGATTTCGAGAGCATTCTTCTTCAACCTTTCTTTCAGAACAGAGTGAAGCAAAGCAGAAAAGCATTCGGCCTTGCCATCAGTGCCCAAGTACGTCGATACCTTTCTGGTGACTTAGTTCTTCCGGTTGTTCAACTTCAAGCAGCGATCTTCATCATCATCATATGGTCCAAAGAACAAAGTGATCATTTACAGATCAGACTTCCATAGTAATACTTCCCCAGAATCAAATTTGTACTTTTTGTACTTTTTTTTCTCGTTTTATTTTCAAAAGCCAATTCCTCCAGGCATTTTGTTAAGTGAAACACCAGGCTCTCCGGGCAGCGAAGGAGGTGCTAGCTACCATCCATGCCTCTTTTCTTATAGAATTCGTTTTCCTGGGGACAGGGACGGCCAGTTCTGAGGCTACTCCCTCGGTACTACCTGTCACACTCCCTTTGACACCGTCCTCTACGAAAGTTTTGGACGAGATGTCCCAGGATATGGTCGACAGTTTCCACCGCCACCTAAAGAAGGGGATTAAGGCAGCTGTGGAGAGGGGGACTCCCTTTGCTCTGGCTCATCAATGCGCTAGTGGCCAGATCAATATCCTTAGAACACTAACTGGTGGAGGGGAACTGGCCGCGCTTCTGGAGCCTAAGCTGTTAAAGGCTGATCATCTCGTGGCCCAGTTTCGTATGCTGCAATAAGATGATTTATCCGCGACAATAAATCAAGAGCGCAATTTCCTCGTTACCGCGGTGGAGAAGGTGATGGTTGCCCGGGAATCACTCAAGCCGGCTATATTGAAGGACCGCCGGGATTTGACTCGGTTGTACGATTAATGGAGCCGTCGAACTGAAGATTGCGCGGCTCTGGAAGCGGCTGCCTTCTGCGGGGTAACCGCCACCCGGGAGCAGATCCTTGAACTCCAGAGAAAGCTGGCCTTCTTGGAGTCCGAGCTCGAAGCTGCTCGTACTGAGAAAGGGATTGCCATTCAGGAGGCTGACAAGTTTAGTAGGGCTTCTCCCAACCTAAAACTTGCCCGGAAGAAGATAGAGAACGACTGGCAGGCGTATATGTATCTGAATGATGCAGAGCAATTGTCCTAAGAGGCCGAGCGTCGAGCTAAACAGAGGCTTGAGCGGGGGACTGCATTGGTGAAAAACTGCCTCTTAGAGTTGTGTAATGCCGAACTATAGTCGACATTTTCTTCTTTTGGTTCCTTTTTCCTTCTCCCCTTTTTTTTTTTTTGAGAGGGACGTGATCCCAAAATATGTAATACTTTTTTCTTCTTTCAAATAAAGAGTACTTTCTATTCTACCCTTCATTCGCATTGTTTGTCGTGCTTGTGGTATTATGGTGATGTTTGCCCCGGATGGGGGACTTGTTTGTGGACCTGTTACCCTTGGCATACCTTAGTTTTAGGTACAAGAAACAAGTTTAACTGGGGATACTTAGAACAGTTTCACGGCAAGGTGGTCGTGGACGTTCCAGGTATCGAGATATAGAATGCCATGGAGCAGCTGGGCTCCTGGGGCATGATGAGGAATGATGGGCCTGTACTAAGAGACTTAGCAAAGGTCATTTGTGGGCCTATTATCCTTGGCATATCCAGGTTTAGGATACGGATAATAGGATGAAGGGGAGCCAACATGCTCACTCAGAGGTGGTGGGGACATGGCGAGTATGAGGGTTTTACCGTGGAGTCTTCCTACTCAGAGGTAATAAGGACATAGCAGGAGTGGACTTAACGGAGGATATTTATGGTCAACAGAGGACATTTGTGGACCTATTACCCTTGGCATACCCTGGTTCAGGGTACGGATAATAAGACGAGAGAGGGCCAACATACTTACTCAGAGGTAATGAGGACATGGCAAGTATGGAGGTTTTACCGTAGAGCTTTCCTGCTCGGAGGTAATAAGGACATGGCAGGAGTGGACTCAGTGGGGAAATATTATGGACTTATTATCCTTGGCGTACACCGGTTGTGGGTACAGATAATAAGTCGAAAGGGAGTCATCATACTTACTCAGAGGTAATGAGGACATGGCAAGCATGAAGGTTTCTTCGACGGAGCCTTCCCATTCAGAGGTAATGAAGACATGACAGGAGTGGACTCAATGAAGGAGGGTACATAGAATGACTCAGAGGTAATGAAGACATGGAAGTTCTATGCGAGGGGTGATTTGTTTTTGGCGGAAGTAAAACGACTCAGAGGTAATGAGGATATGGCCGTTTTGGAAATTTGTGGATCGGTTACCCTTTTTGTGCACCGGAAGTGCGGGTAGTGGATCATGAGGGAGGATCTCTTCCAGGAAAAAAGTTCAGGGATATGATCATACATGACTTACTATCTGAGAGAGTGACCGGAATGTGAGTTCAGAGGCACCAGCGGGTCCATAACTCGATAATCTGGGATGTTATGGATGTGAGTTCAGAGGCACCAGCGGGTACATGACTCGATAATCTAGAAGGTTGTGGTATGAGTTCAGCGGTACCAGCGGGTACATGACTCGATAATCTGGAATATTTATGGATGTGAGTTCAGCGGCACCAGCGGGTACATGACTCGGTAATCTAGAAAACGTGATACGAGTTCAGCGGTACCGGCAGGTACATGACTCGATGATCTTAGAAAATATCATTTAGACATAAAATTTCTTCAGGAACTTGTCATTGACGGGCAACATGAGCAACTCTCCATTCTGTTTCGCGAGGCGGTAAGCACCGTTGGAGAATACAGCCTCGATGATAAATGGGCCTTCCCATTTTGGCTGGAACTTGCCGGCGGACTTGTGAGTCATGACCATCGGTCTCCGGACTGCCAGAACGAGGTCGCCCACCTGGAATGTTCTGATTTTAACCTTCTTGTTCAAGGCTCCAGAGATGCGTGCTTGGTATAGCTCGATCCTTTGCTTAGCTAGGAGGCGCTTTTCATCTAAGGCCTCTAACTCTTGTAGTCGGTGTCGGTAGTTATCATCCGTCGTTAATTGATAAGTGAGGGCAATACGGAGTGAGGGTATTTGAGTCTCCAATGGGAGAACTGTCTCACTCCCGTACACTAGGGAGAATTGTGTGTTCGCTGTGGCCGTTTGAACTGTGGTACGGTACGCCCATAAGCATTCACCAAGCTTCTCGTTCCAGTCGCGTTTGTTGGATGATACGAACTTCTTGAGTAACTTGATGATGGGTTTGTTGAATGCTTCTGCCAACCCATTTGCTGCTGGATTGTATGGCGTCGAAGCAATATTCTGGATGCAGTACTTGTCGCAGAACCGATAGAAGGCGTGGCTTGCAAACTGTGGACCATTGTCGTGGATGATCCTTTGGGGCAGTCCAAAGTGATAGATGACATGATGCTTGAGGAAGTTGATCACGTTCGAAGTTTTGACGTCTGTAAGCGGGATAGCTTTCGCCCATTTGGAGGAGTAATCTGTGATTGCGAGTATGAAGCGATGTCCTCGGAAGGAAGATGGAGTAATCAGACCGATGATATCCATTCCCCAAGCTTCGAACGGCCATGACGCCACTGTCGGATGTAGAAATTCAGATGGTTGGTGAATGAAGTCCGCGTGGACTTGGCAGGCTTTACATTTTCTCGTATAGTCTATCGCATCTGCTACCATCGTGGGCCAGTAGTAGCCCATTCGACGAAGACGATCTTACAATTTAGGGCCAGGCTGATGGGCCCCGCAGACACCGTCATGAGCTTCTCGTACGACTTCTTTGGCTTCTGCGTTTGACAGACACCGAAGCAATAATCCATCATAGGATCGGCGATACAATATTTTTGTCTCTGTATCGTAGAAGAATCTGAGAGAACGCCGTCTGATGGAGGTGGCTTCCTTTGGGTTCTCGGACAAGATGTCGTAGACGATGAAGTCAATGAATGGTTGTCTCCAGTCTGGGACTTCATCGATCGTCTGAGCGGAATAACTCACCACGAATTGAACGTTGTTCTTGGGACAGACCAGTTCGTAGCCTATCACATCTACCGATTGATGAGTATGATTTGGCACTGCTAGGGAAGCGGCCAGGCCTGCTAAGGCATCGGCTTCGATATTTCGGAGTCTGGAAACATGTTCGATAAAGAACCCCTCGAACGACGAGATGATGTCGATCGCTATTTGGTGATAGGGGATCATGTCTTCGTGGCGGACTTCGTATGAGCCCCGGATCTGATTGACGATTAACTGAGAATCGCCGTATACTTCAAGATATTCTACCTCCAGCTCTCTTACAAGTTGGAGGCTAATGACCAGAGCGTTGTACTCGGCCATATTATTAGAGCAGGGCTCTGTGAGAGAGTAAGCACGGTTAATCACCAATCCGGAAGGGAAGACCAGCACCACCCCGACTCCGACGACGATGTTGCCTTTAGGTCTGGTCCTTGAGGCACCGTCGAAGAACATTCGCCATATATCATCGTGAGAGGTTGCATGCGAGTTGGCGACCTCATCTGGGATTTCTTCATATATTCTGGACGACTCCGAGCCCGGGTGGGCTGCCAGAAAGTCTGCCAGGGCTTGACCTTTGACAGCCTTTTGTGGGATGAAGATCATATGATAAGGGGACAGCAATATTGTCCATGTAGCGAGGCAAGATCTTAGTGCCCCTGGTTTAGTCATGAGGACCCTGAGAGGGTTGACTCGTGAGATCACATGTATTGTTTGTCCAGTGACATAGTGCCGTGTCTTCTGAATAGAGAACACCAGGGCAAGACATTCCTTCTCCACAGCGGTGTATCGGTGCTCTGGCCCAATCATCATTCGACTGAGGTAATATATGGCCAGCTCATGGCATGCATCGTTGTTTTGTGCCAGCAGAGCCCCGAGGGAATGTTCAATTGCTCGTACGTAGAATAGAAACGATTTTCCAGCAACCGGAGCCACCAGGACTGGAGGGTTCGACAAATATTCTTTGATGCTGTCGAAGGCGCGTTGGCATTCTTCATCCCATACGAACGAGACGCCTTTTTTCATGAGGTGGGTAAATGGTCGACACCGCCCGGAGAGGTTGGAAATGAACCTTCTGATGTAAGCTAGCCTTCCTTGAAGGCCCCTGAGTTCGCGAAGATTTCTCGGGGGACCCATCTCCATGATTGCCTTTGTCTTCTCAGGGTCTATATGGATACCCTGGGCGGTGATGATGAAACCCAAGAACTTCCCGCTGGATACGCCCAGGAAGGACTTCGTGGGATTCATTTTCAAATTGTGCGCTCGCATCAGGTCGAATACCGTCCTCAGATACCACAGATGGTCTCCCTTGCAGCGACTCTTGACGGCGATGTCATCAACATAGCACTCCACCGTCTTGCGTAAGTGTTCTCTGAATATGATGCTCATGGCTCTTTGATATATGGTGCCGGTATTCTTCAAACCGAAAGGCATGACTGTGTAGCAGTATGTGCCAATCGGTATTTGGAATGATGTATGCTTTTCGTCGTCAGGAGACATCTTGATTTGGTTGTACCCCGAGAAGCCATCCACGAATGACGTACGTTCGAAGCCACAGGTATTGTCAATCATGATGTCTGTGATAGGGAGGGGGAATTCATCTTTGGGGCATGCCTCGTTCAGATTGCAGAAGTCGATGCAGATTCGAATCTTCCCATTTTTCTTGAGGACTGGTACTATGTTGGCGACCCAATCCGGATGTTGTTTCTTACGAATGAAGCCACTGGCTATTAGTTTGTTGACTCCGACTTCAATCGCATCCATGATGCCTGGATGGAAGCGTCTATGTTGTTGCTTGACTGGCTTTGCATCCGGTCGGATGTTGAGTTTATGAAGAGCAATATCGGGATTTAACCCTGACATGTCTTCATAGCTCCAGGCGAACACATCAATATATTCTTTGACAAGTTTCAGCAACGATTCTCGTTCTTTGTCTATTAGGCTTTTACTGACGAAGATCGATTTTGGAGAAGATTCACTGCCGAGATCTACTTGTATGAACCCATCTTCAGTAGGAGGTTCTTTCTGTTCGAACCGCTTTTTCCATTGTGTATCCAGCTGTTGGGCCCACGGCTCTAGCTCGAGGATCTCGGGGATGTCTTCATCTTTTTCATAAGCGTCGGCGAATGCCATGTTGACTGACAAGACTTATCTGAATATGTCTCCGATGCTAGTATCCGAGTCAGAAGTTGGTGACCTGGTCGAGTGTGAATGCCAGTCACATTCTTTATCTGAACTCTCAGGGATCGTCGTTGGTGTAACATACCCTAATCCACATCGAGTCTTGCTATAGTAGTCCCGTAGTTTGCCTGCCGGGACCGGTGGCTTCAAAGGTAATCGTCGTCCAGTACCGTAGTTTAAGCCTGGTGTCGTCTCCAGATCATACCCCTATTTCTGCATGAGATTTTTAGATTGGAGGCTATAAAGATACAGAGGCAGTCTCCCGGCATCTGATCCAAGGTCGACTTCTTCTACGGTGAAGGGATGCGGATCGTCTTTCCGACCGAAGATGATTGGATGGTCCCCTTCCTCGATTATGCGGTAAGCGTCTTCCGCTGGAGTAAGCTGGATCGCGGTATACACGTTTGTCACCTGTGTGTGTAAGTGAGTGCCTATACCGTATTCCATAGCATACATTGTACAAAGCTTATTAAGCTTGAGGTAGTTCAAAGATAGCCCTTTATTGATGAAGTAAGGTATCTTTTATAGGGGGATTACATCATCTACGGAGGGAACATCAGTGTGGACAGCCACATACTTGGCTAACTCTGGTTCCTCTTCGGCTACCCCCTGTATAAACGAAGACTAAGAGGACGACCTGGGCAGCTTGATCATCAACGGTTCAGCTGGTGGAGCAGAGCATGGAGTTGTTGGCAAACTAGCAACCCCCAGCTTGGTACTCGATGCTGGGCGGGAAGTGGTTGGTTTGCTAGAAGTTCCAGGCCTGGCATCGGGGTGACGACCCTTCTTGGAAAGGTGTATCGTTATTGGTTTGTCGAAGGGATTGAGCTTCTCCGTTTGTGGCTGGCCGTCTCTCGGTAGCCTGATTGTCAGTGGCTCTGTTGAGGGTCTTGGCATTTGGCCGGACCTTGGCAGCCGGATTATCATTTGCTCTTCTTGTGCCGAGAGGCTGATTGCGTCCTTATACAGAGTGGCGGTAAGGGGTGTAGACTTGCCAGGTTTACGAGCTTGGAGGTGAATCGTCAGAGGTTCTTTTGATCCTGTGGCTGTCTCGGTACGAGCTTGCACATCTCCTTCACCAAGATACTTCTTCAATTTTTTATACAGACAGGAGTCTGAGTAGTAGGTTCGACCCCTTTGAAGGGATCGGTATCAGCAAATTCCGTCCTCACGAAGCCGTATTTGTCGACATATTTGAAGCACTGGTACAGCGTGGAAGGCACGATCCTATAATCGTGTATCCACGGGCGCCCCAAGAGGATGTTGTAAGAAGTGTCTGCATCTATGACGTAGCAGGTGACTTCTGACTGGAGATCGCCAATCTGACACTTCAGACGAATCTTCCCAATTGGGTAGCTCCTGTCCGAATTAAAACTGCTGATGGCGGTGCTTGTAGGCGTCAGGCGATGCATTGGGATGCAGAGATGATGTAGCAGACCCTTCGGGATAATGCTTATGGAAGAGCCGGGATCAATGTGCATCCGATCCACCTTTACGTCGCCGATGTACCCAGTGTAGTATAGTGGGCGATCATGCAGATTGGTTTTGATGAGCATGTCCTGCGGAGTGAAGACGATGTTGGGCATCGCTTCCATGCAGGCGCTGTCTTGGGGATCTACAGGCGGGTTCTCTTCCGTGAGGTTGACTTGCACCAGGTATGCGTCGGCGTTTTGGAGTGCATCGCTCAAAGCCGCACGAACATCCTTGGAGAGTCTCAGAAGCTCGTATAATGACTACTTGGCCGGTGTGTTGGCCAATTGCGCTAAGATGTCGAAGTTGTAGGGCTTCTCTAACCCTTGTGATGCCTCTTTTCGGAGGGATTTGTCAAAGTGAGTCTCCTTCGACCTAGGCTTATCGGTCATCGGAGGCTGAGTCGGTCCCGGAGCATCGGTTGTAGCGGGCTGATGATCTTCAGCCGAGGTGTCAGCCACGGATTGGGATTGTGCCCCAGACCGCGTGACGACGGCTGTAGCTTCTTCGATATCTGCCGAGATTGTGCGGCAGGACCTGACTTTTCCACTATTCTTCTTGCAGGTGGAAGACGATATGGGCCGAGTCACTTCCGATACCAAGTCTGGATGGATCCACATGACCTCCCCTCGTGATGTGGTGAGAGGCACTAGACCAGCAGCCTGATCTCGGGAAGGTAGAAGATTAGCAATCTCCAATGTCGCCAGAGGGATGGGGACCACACCGTCTTAAGTTTCCGTCGGGGGGAAGCTGCCGAATTGTACAGACACCATATTGGCTGCTACTTTTACCTCCTCGAAGTCGATGGCCAGAGCGTTCAAATCGATGAGATTTTGGATGTACCATTTTAGCTGGTAGCAGTCGTATGTGGCATGGTGGACGTAGCGATGGTAATGGCAGTACTTTGGGTTCTCCATGTCTGCCTGCCGCAGTTCCCGTCTTGGTGGAGGTAGCTGAATTCTGTCCCCTTGTATGAGCACGTCCAAGATTGGCTTGATGTGACCGTCTTCGAAGGAGTAAGTGATTTGCGGCCATTGTTTGTCTGCCGGCTTTGGCTCAGGTTTCTGTGTTGTGTCGGCCACCATAGCCTGCTTACCCCTGCTGTTCCGATTGTTGGAGGGGCTACCCCCATTGTCGTTGTTAGGACGCTTGCCCTTATTCTCTCCGTCCGAGATATGCAGTCCCAATTAGCGAGCCTTTTCAATAGTTCTTCGGCGCTTGTGGCACTGATGATGAACGTCTTCCAGTCTTTGAATTGACTTTCGCCCATCCAGAGACTGATTGTTGGGAGCAATCTCTTTTGGCAGATCTCAATCAAAAAGGAATCCGGATTTCCAGATGGCAGCTTCATTACGGTTTGGCGAAATCGCTCGATATAGTTTCTTGTCAGCTCCTTCTCCCCTTGGACAACATCCATGAGGGTGGACATTGTGATGTCCTGCCCTACTTCATAGAATCTCTCCAAGAACATGCGCTTGAAGCCGGCGAAGGAGTGGATGTAGTTGTCTGGCAGGTTACGGTACCAGTCGAAGGCGACCCCTTCCAATGCCCCAATGAATAATCGTGTGAGAATTGTATCGCCATGGGGCAGATGGTCGGTGGTGACCTAGAAGTAAGTGATGTACCGACTTGCTGAGGTCTTGCCATCATAAGGATTGATATTGAACGGCTTACATCTTGGTGGAAAGGGGACATCCCTCCATGCAGCAGGATATGGTGCCGTATTCTGAGGTCTTGAGAATTTTCTCGAGCGTGAAACATGGCTCGGAGCTCCTGGACCTCTCTTCTCGCTTCGCAGGCCTCGTCCACGGCGGTGGGGGTCGTTGTTTCAGGAGGGTCGTTGCCCGAGTTTGGTGCTGCTGAATTCGAGTCCGCATTGACCGCGGGACCCGCACTTGTTTGACCAGGCGTCCCTCTTTGCAGCGTTGGAAAGGTCGCTTTAATCTCGTCCACAGACTTGACCAAAGCAAGCAATATGGCTTCGAGACTGTCGATGCATTGGCGATCACTGGAACCTCCTTGGCTGCTGTCTGTCATGAATACCATCTTCACGTGAGGAGAGATGGACGGAGCGGTAGAGGAAGCGCCCTCCGAATCGTACCCTTGTAGTGAGAAGTCATCGGGGTATGTGGGTATGTTCTCTTCTTGTTCAGACTCGGAAGGAACAGTACCCCCAGTCTTCGAGTTCGCCTCGTCTTGGGAGTTGTGGACGTCTTCGAAGACGTCGGGGTTCGCAGAATTCGATGGGAGAGTTGCCTCCCCTGACTCGTCTTCTTGGAACATCGGATTATTGTGGAGGTTCGGAGGAGTGCTACCCCCAGTCCCAGCAACCCCCTGTATTGTGGACGATGAATCTCCTACTGTAGCAGATTTTGTCTTAGAATGAGTACCTTGGAAAACTCCGGTGGTGGGCACCCGCTTAGACGACAGTCTTTTAGTCGCAGTGGTTGAAATCTTCGGGCTGGGAACATTTGCCTTCTTCCCTCTCCCATCGGCGGAGATTTTCTGAGCAGAGTTGCAGGAGACAACGGAAAGTGCCTCATCTTCTGAAGATGGCTGTTGCAGTCTTTGAAAGACGGACGGACGGTCTTCTTGCACCCTCGCGTTATTCCAGCAGCAGTTGACGATGACTTGGGTGCAGT
This sequence comes from Iris pallida, assembly GCA_029216955.1. Taxonomy (NCBI): domain Eukaryota; kingdom Viridiplantae; phylum Streptophyta; class Magnoliopsida; order Asparagales; family Iridaceae; genus Iris; species Iris pallida. The sequence continues at coordinate 1,344,170 of JANAVB010042418.1, forward strand.
GACGTCCGTGGGAGGACTTTTTGCACCCCGATGCGTCTTCTCTTTCCTTGCGCTTGTGGAGGATGGCCTCATGCAAGTTAGACGGGTCTGGATCGACCATGCTTGCTCCCTGGATTTTAGGAGACTTTTGCGCACCTCTCTGTCCGTTCGCCGTCGGGGGCTGGACTCGAGTGGTTCTGTACAACTTTCTATCTGAAGCCCGCATAACGGTATGTGGGATGCTCAGATAATCAGAGACAGGATCAGCGGACCAAGCGTGCCAAGCTCACGCTGTCCTAGACTTCTTCGCTCTAGTGCGTAAGGGCACATAGTAGGAAAGGTCTAGGTGATGCCGGAGAGAGTCAGACTTTTCTTCTTGGGAGCACAAGAGATCAGGACCATAAGACAGGCGGTCGAAGACAGAGCCGCGTGGGGTAGGCGTCATGCTGCCGTCCTCAACAGTCTTCATGCGGATGGCAGACGTAGCCGTATAGGCTTTCTTCATGCGGCTGGGCGTCTCAGCCGCATGAGTTTTCTTCATGCGGCTGGATGATCTGGCCGCATAGACTTTCTTCATACGGCTGGTAGATTCACCCGCGTGAGCCTCCTGCATGTGGTTGGTAGATTTGGCCACAGGAGTGCTCGGCTTCTTCTTGGGGCGCATAGAGCCGCTTTTTGTCCCTGCAAGTCCAGCATCGTAGTGCTTTCCTCTGCCGGACTTGGGGACAGCAGAGTTCTCTACGGCTCGAAGTGGAGCCGTATGAGAGTCGCCTTCACCGTCTTGGGTAGCAGAGAGTATTCCGTCCAGAGCATGTGGAGGAGCAAATAATTTTAGCCTCCACTTGCAGCAAGCTTTCTTTGTGCGGGTTCGCTTCTGGATCGGGCCGGCACTTCCTTCAGAGAGCATTTCTTCAAATGCCTGTTGGTCGAAATGGACGACCATCTTCTGTTGCGTGAAGCCAAGCTTGGCTGCATCCGACTGCGTCACCAACTCCTCAGTCGTGGAGAAGTTTTTCCCCAGCAGAGTCGCCATCGTATTTGCCATGAAATATAAAAGAGCAGAACAATTGTCGGAGGACTGGACTTCTACTTCACGTTACAAACTCGCTTGTACAAAGAAAGCCTAGGGACGAAAACTTAGGTACAGCAATCTAAGTACAATTATTTATTTTAGATTCTGGGGGGTGACGATAGAGGCTCGGGAAAGCGACGGCCGCTCTGCCTTACTCCTTGGACGATCGGTATGCAGCCTTGGCTCCAGAAGATTGCTTGGCGTTGAAGAAATGCTCTCTTTGCTCTCTCTCTGCTTTTTTCTCTCCAAGTATTCTGGTGCTCTCTGATCTCGAAAAAGGGTCTCTTTGCAAGGGAATGGCACATTGCTATTTATAGGAAGGAAAGGCCATCATTAGGGTTTACAATGATTGTCCCTTAAAGTGGCGGCGGCCTGTTGATTGATCAATCTGGGCCATTAGTTTTGAGTGTAATGAATCTGGGCCATTAATGTAGATTGTGCCAAATTCTCTCAGTAATTAATGCTGATTGGAAGAAATCTCCCTTATGATGATCTGCTGATGTCTGCGAATCTGAATGAATAAGTTTAATTCATTCTCCTGCCACGTATCCCAGATCATTGGAATTTGACCCAATCTTTGATTGCAGTAAGTCTGGAAAATTGATTGGCTTTATGACACGTGTCCTGGGAGCAACTGAGGGGATCTGAGCCGCATGAGGATTGAGCTGCATAACCCTGGCTATGTGTCAAGGCTGTTGGAGAGTGGCCCCCGACCCTTCGAATCATATGATAATCTGGACCGCATGGACGTATGTGGCCGCATAACGGGTAACTCCTTCGTGAGCCGCATGGAAATGGTCCTCGTGAGCCGCATGGGGAAGCGTCTACTTGAGCCGCATAGGGGTGTTTCGATCTGGACCGCATAGAGCAACTTCGGCCTGAGCCGCATAGAGAGTCTCCGCTCGAGCCGCATGGGGAGTCTCCGCTCGAGCCGCATATGACTGTCCACGTGTCTAGGCTACGTGGAATTTTCTGGATCTCTGGGGATTATGTCAGAGATTTTCTTCGTTTCTCTAGGAGTCTGTCATTATGACAGAGTCATAATTACGTCTTTGTGTCAGGGCTGTCGTCTTGTCAGAGCTGTCAGCCGTCCAGGCAATTAATGCAGTAAGGGAAGAGTTGCTTGTATGCTACATGGCACCTCTTCGAGCCGCATGAAGATCACAGAGCCGCATAGATGCATTGAGCCGCATGGGTTCTCTAAGCCGCATGGGCTTTCTAACCCGCATGGGGTTTCCTGGCCGCATGGCTCTTTCTTTATTATTTTCCATGCTTCTACACTGAGGAATCCTTATTGCATACTTCCAGGGCAACTTGGAACTTACAATAGAAAGCCGTAGTAGTTGCATGGCCGTTTAAATTAACTTGTTTGTGTACTGTACCTACTCCGTTAACTACCGATATGACCATAATATCAGGACATGACGGGTCAACTTCTGTCCTTGTTTGGTTGGGAAGTTGGTTTGAAGTGTCGTAATGTTATGGGAATCTCAGTACCAAGCGGAGACTAAATTATTATATTCTTAATTTTTATCACTGGTTCTAATTCTTCATGTCGTGCTTCCTTACGGTACTTGCTATTAGAGGTCTACCCTATCTGATTTTGCATGGCCAAATTTAGAGCCAGTTTCCGAGGACTCCGCTTACTTCTACCTCCAAGATGGTCAACACTAGAGGGATGATCGCAGGAGAACATGAGTGGGTTCCTTACTTCCCCGCTCGTTTTGCTACTTACTTTATAGTTTGCCGTTTGGCACCGACATATTAGTCGGATTGTCTTGTACTTACGTTTTCATAATTGTAACTAAGTCAGACTGCAGCTGATAACAATTGTGTATATTTTGCTACATCATCTGGCTATGTTTTGTTCTGCCAGATCTCAAGAACATTTTGACTGAGCGTTTGGGACGCCTTACTGCTTTAACTTACATGTTCTCTATTATTGCTTCTTGTTTGAATGATTGAGACAATAGATGTGGAGTGACCATAGTGAGACTTTCATGTAGTATGCACCCCCTCATCTTTTAGACAACATTGATCGTATTATACAGTATTCATCTACCCGTAATACGTAGCTGGCTGAGTCACTCCTCCGCTCTCCGGTATTCTGGTTCTAGGCTGTGACAAAATATGTAAGTCTTCCTATTTTACCTTTGGTACTCTTTGAGTACCTTCTTAGAGTTCTGGTATTTGCCAAGCAGTTTTCTGTGGTCATCTAAGAGGTTACTAAAAGCTTCACGTAACCGTTCAAATGTAAAATCATCATATTTATCAAACATGAGGTTTGAGTTTACCTGATCATACACCATCTGTAAGCCCACTTCCTGATTTGCAAATCTTTATTTTTCTAACTATTTATTTTATTTGAACATCACGATTAGAAATACTCTCTCTTAATATAATTAAAGATTATTTTGCTGTTATTTTTGTATTTTGAAAAATAATTAAAATTTATAGTTTGAAAATGTGTCACAACCCGCACCCGCTTTTCGGATGCAAGCACATGAGCAAACCAGCTATCTATCAAGCGGACTCCAGCCCGACTCGAATACATAAACACTGTCAAGGCTATGGTACACTGCCAAATTATGGCAATACAATCTATATCTCAATCCATAAGAGTAATGTAAGCATGAATGAACAACTATGAGTCGTGGTCTGTAGCCCACTAGCATATTGTCCGATAAGACCCCAAAGAATGTAACGAGAGTCTACAAACTGAATCAATAAATATAAAATCTCATGATAATGAATGGAAAACAAGAGCTGGATGAACCGGATAATAAGCATGGTATCAATACCTGAATCTCGCAAGCAATATCGTAATTATCTGAAACCCATAAGTATCATAATCATCCGCCATCCAGAACTGCTAACTAACTCCATACAATAACTAACCTGAAGAGATCATCAGGTCCTCAGGGGACATAGCAAGATACATAAAAATATGCCTATCTAGCAGTTTAATCATACATAAACTATAAACATGATATAAGCAAGGAACGAGACACATGCATGGCAAAAGACTACGACCAAACGGCTGACAAGTGACTATCGACAATTGGCTACTGACATGTGACTATGAACTGGATTACAAGAACAACTACACGTAACTGAACTGCTGGATGAACAAGTGAACACGAGATCAATAGAATACCAAACCCTCGCCCTGAGTGGACTCGCATGTTTGAACTAATCACTAACCCTCGTCCCGAGTGTGGACTCTCTGGTTAGTTCACGGTAAGGCACCCTCGTCCCGAGTGTGGACTCTCTGGTGCAAGTACAAGTCAACATCCTCATCCCGAGTGTGGACTCACGGATGTAAACATATCAAGACAATCACCCTCGTCCCGTGTGTGGACTCTCTGATGCAAATGATCGACCCTCGTCCCGTGTGTGGACTCTCTGGTTGAGGAAACGATAATAAGGATTTAGCAGTTCAACTACATGTACTCATTCTATAACACAACTCAAGCAAGGTACTAGTGAGACAAGGTACGACTCAGTCAAGACACAGTCAAGTCCAGTATAACTACACTGACAAGTCAAGCAAGACCACAAACTGGTGAACATGGTATATAGAAAATAGATAAATCAAGTCAACTAGAAAGCTATTGAATCATGTAAGATCTATAACAAGTAGAGTATCTAATGATAACACAATAATAACATGAAAACTGTAAACATGAAATTAAACTGTAGAGGGAGGCAAGGTATCTTGCCTGGAGTCTTTCCAAGGTTGCTGAGACTGTGATACCAAGGGTCTAGTCCTGGCCTATCCAAGAGCTAATGCTGGTACAATCTTCCAAAATCTACCAGAGCATTAACAACCACCAGTAACTACCAAGCATACATATACCTATAGAGATATGTCCTTATTAGGGTTTAAGGAAAAGTAATTTCTTTTTATACAATTCCTGTACAAATATCGTATACATTTAATTGACCCATTATAGAGTGACATTTTATACTATTATAAGATATCATGCTCTCATCTGCTATAAAAATGCATTATGAAATTACATATAATATGCATACTTTTTAACATATTTCATAACTAATAATAGTATGCACAGGCAACTCAAAATAATGTGAGTATTGTAGATATAGGCTTAATTTGAAAATAACACTTTATTAGAATATACTTGCAATTACTCATATAATAGCTATTAGTTTATTTGTAGTTGAAAGTATATACCTTTATAGCGAAAAATATTTTATTTGGGAAACATTCTCCTTATATATATAGCAGTCACAAATTCTTTGTAAGTATTTTTAGAAAAATACTTTAATATATTAAAATAATAATCTACATATTCAAGTCGCATAAATACGTATATTTACCATTATTCCATATGCTTAATTATTTATATCAACTACTATATAAACTAATACATTACATAACAATATACACTGTACTGTATAATAATATTCCTATTGAAATTAATAACATGATTTCAATAAAGAAGGGCATATAGGTAATTTACCTATACACATGGCAAGGGTGCTATTAGAGCTGTCAGGACGGGCCGGCGGGGCAGGCCGGCCCGTAACCCACCAAAACCCACCATTTAGCGGGGCGGGGCGGGCCAACCCACCATTTGAACGGGCCTGAAAATCCCAACCCAGCCCAACCTGCCGGCGGTCCGCGGGCCAGGCGGGCCAACCCGCCGGCGATCCGTACCATGCACATATCATTTTGCAAAGAAAAATATATAGTCCCAAATGAAATTCTGAATAATCCTGAAGCTGAAAAGCATGTAGTTGATAAAGCAAATCATTGCAGCCAAATATGAAGCTGATTGCCAGGATCATTAAAATTGTCAGGATCAATTCATTCATTCATAACATATATAAGAGAGTATATATGCCAGGATCAATTCATTCATTTAAGATAAGAGAGTATTGACTCTGTCAAATATGAAGCTGATTGCCAGGATATGCCAGGATCAATTCAATTCATAACATATATATGAGAGTATATATGCCAGGATCAATTCAATTCATTCATTTGTAGTTGATAAAGCAAAACTTATCCTTCCAAATATGAAGCTGATTGCCAGGATCAATTCATTCATAACATATCATCAAAAGAAACACACAGATCATCAAAATTGCCAGGATCAATTCATTCATAACATATATAAGAGAAAGAGAGAGAGAGAGGACCTTTCGGTTTTGGCCTTCGGGGTCGGGAGTCGGGACTCGCGGAGTCGGGATGGGAGAAGAGGTCGGGAGTCGTTGACGCAATGTCGCATGAGGCGCGTGAGTCGGGGACTCGGGACTCAGGAGAGAGGAGACTCAGGCGTGCGTGAGTCGGGATGCTCGTCAACGCTGCGTCGCTCCGGAGACTTCAGGATCAGGAGAGAGGAGACTAGGGTTAGGGAGGGGCCTAGGGCCGGCTGGTTAGAATAGAAACTGAAGAGTGAAAAATGAAAACAAATAATATTAATAGTAGTGGCTTCAGGCTTCAGCCGCTTCACAGCCTTCACTGGCTTGTGTAGTTGTGTTGATAAATCAATATTTATCATATAATATAAGTATTAAGTACTATTAAGTTATTACACATTTACTATTTATACACAACAGTAGAAGCCCGCGGGCTAGCCCGCCCCGCCCAAGCCCACGGCCCGTACGGGCCAACCCACCGAGGCCCGCTGCGAAACGGGCCTCTAATTGTATAGCCCAACCTACCTTTTCTATTTGCGGGGCGGGCCAGCCCAACGGGCCTGGCCCGTTTTGACAGTTCTAGGGGCTATCCATGTACAGGTGCAACAGTTCATGGTCGAATAGGCGTAACTGGACGAAGATGGCGTCGTTACTCGAGCGAACAGCCGGAACGGTTCGACGCAAGGCGAGATGGCCGTTCCCTCGCGTATAGCGTTCGGCACCGAGCGCGTGTGGGGAAAAAGGGTGGAGAGTGGCCGACGTTGGCAAGATGGTAGAGATGTCGAGTTGGCACACAAAAAAATATGATCGATGCAGAGTTGCACCATCAGCTAGACGGTGAGCTGTGTTGCGGAGACATAGTTGGGCATGTGAGTTGTCATGCCCCATTCTCATATCATGGTAAGTTGGGCAGGCAATAACATCTCAAGGCTACGCACCCGTATTGCGATTGTCGCCTGTACAGACTAGAATAGAAAAGTACATGTAACAACTTAACACATTTATTTACATAAACTATAGTTATTATACATTAATTGTTTTTTAGAAGTACCATCTATACAAGTTCTATTTGACAAAACATTAATTTACATATACAGGCTGCAAAACGGTGTCAGTCATCTCTTAAGATTCTTTATATTGTCTACTCCTCGCCATTTCCCTCGTCATAGAGTGGTAGCATATCAACAGACTCGTCGTCTTCTCCTAGTGAACAAATACTAGGTCGTTTAGAAATGACAAGTAAGTCCTCGATCAAAGGCGATAATAAGTAAAAGTTAAAAAATTTAGAAGAACTTTAAAAATTGCAACTAAATAGTTTAATACCTACCTTGTGAGATAAATAGAGATATTGAATACTCATGAGTCAGTAATTTTATCATACTAGACCTAACTTTATGCCTCATGATTATGCACTTTTGTAGAGAACACATGTGGATCACGATCACCCTCTATTTTTCAGACAATAATCCCATTTACCCGGGACCAGGTAGTGACTGTATTGGGTACGGTGCCTTAAATCCGACCCCCCACATCTTGTGGAAACCTGTATATATGAACTTTTTAAATTCCATTTTATTTTTGGAATTTACTGTACCATTCTCTGTTGGTGAGCTAGGCCCCACCCTCCGACATCGTAAGGCCTTACGGATGCGGGACTACTGATCAGCTTCAACTGGTGTAATTTATATTGTAGGGATTTCGATGGATGTGATCCAGTTGTTCTCTCCTACCCCATGATGCAACTATAAACATAGACAAAGTCTACTAACTCTTAAGTCTAATATTATCCTCTAATCTTAGTTACCATCCCGTATATAAAGACAATACGCCATATGGTAACTCTTATTGGAGGAAAAATTATCCAACTTGTTACCATCTGTATGTCAGAACGACACATCATATGGTAAGTTGTTGGCAAGAATCACTCCTTAACTTATCTTACCATCTCATGTATCAAGATAACACGCCATATGGTATGATCAATCGAACTAGGAATTAGATAAAATTTTAGATTTTTTATTTAGGTTTTCCAAAACCTAAAGTTTCTAAATTTAGCTAACTCCCGAAATTATTGAAAATTTCGGCAGAGTCTCCTTTGTATTTATTGATTCCGAAATTTTCACAATAGACAAAATATAACAAATTATAATAATCGGGTATGCCGACCCCTTCGGTGGAGCAACTCTCAACACCGGACCACGCATTTTATAATATATAGTAAAAAAATTAAAGCCTTCTTACCTTATCAAGCAAACAAGCAAGCAATCAATTTATTTTAGGTTGCTACAACTTGTTCCTCCTAAAAGCTATCCAAATTCAATAAACAAGATTTATTAGTATAAAGGTACTAAAGTTTTACTTCCAATGTTACTAAATGATTTGAATATTTAGCAATATTGGATTGATAACACTACATACATAATTAAATTTAAAGGTTCAATTCAACTCATACTTGTTACATGCATGATTAGTTTCTTGAAAGTGCAAAAGAAGTTCAAACTTGAAAGGTTATAGGTGTAAGGTTACCTTAATATATGGGTACCTAAAAACATCCATTTTAACTAAATAATTCAAGCCAAATATGTTAAATAGGTATATTTTTAATCGTGGACAGAATTGACATAATATGTTAAAATCGAAAACTAATTCTTACGTATACATAATTCAAGCAAGGAAATATAAATTTATATATATTGCCTTTAAGTGTATAGATTAAGTTCCTAAATTGTGCCAAGGCTTACAAATGTCCAAGAATGTACGCATACATATTATGCCCATGTATAAATAGATATACATGTATATATATAACATCACTACAACGTTAAGATTTGGAGTGTCCATTTACGTTGTGTCCGACACATTGTGTCAAGAAGTTTGTGTATATTTTTTTATATACCTAGAAAGATGTGTCAATGGTGTTGTGTATGTATTTCTATATAAAAATTTTAGGCATGTTTATGTCAAGAGTGTGTATATGTGCAGAGCCCTGTCCCGCAAAGTCAATCAGAGGAATTGAAACGCCGACGGCGTTCGGACTTAGCCTTGCAACGGCTACTCGAAGGCTCGCTCGGTCGAGGCGACTCCTCGCACAGGTGGGGGAGTTTCGGTGAACTCGCTTCATCTTAGCCTTCACTTAATAAGTCGCTCGTTTTCAACTTGCACAAGTAGGCTAATCTAAAAGCTACGAACGCACATAGCTAAGGGAGTAATCCCGACCCGTCGGAATGTCTAAGAACATGGAAAATGGTCCCACGGTCTTCATAGAAGTCGGCTAAGCGTACTTTCTAATGACACTCGATCCTTCGATCCCGTGGCTTGGGAGAAGGTAGTTTGCCTAAGTTGTTAAGTTGCCCCGACACTCGAATAAGCCTAAGTCATAGGCGTCGCCTGCTTGAATGCTTGTTAAAGCATGCACTGCCCCGTCGTTTTGCCCCAACGTTGGAATTGGCCTAAGTCATAGGTGTCGCCCGAATGAATGCTTGATAAAGCATATACGGTTCCGTCGTGCAAGGCTTGGCATAGCCTTCGTACGTCCCGTAAGGCTTGGCATAGCCTTCGCATGTCCCGTGAGTTAAAGTCGTCTTGCACGGTTTGTTGCCTTAAGTCTAGGCACGAACTTGGTTGTTCAAGTCGACACCGTGTATCGCACGTTCCCTCGATGCGTAGCTCGGCATAGCCCTTGCTCGTCGAGTCGTTGCCCAAATAAGTTAAGATAAGTGTTGCGCTGAGTTATCGATGCCATTTCTCGCACTGTCCCGCTCTCTCTGCGGTTGTCAAGTCGCGTAGTCCCTTGAGAACAAGGCTCGTCGTATAAGTATATGACTTGAGCGTTAGCCTCTCCTATAGAACCAGGCCTGTCTAAGTTACGAGTTACGGTCGGTTTAGTGAAAAGCTTGCCACGAACAAAGGAAGTCCACGCGACTGGTTGTCGCCGAGATCGGTCCCGCTACTTGGGAGTCTCGCTAACTCTTGATATATCCTGCACACGAGATCGCTCCCGCGGCTTGGGAGTCTCGTTAAGTCTCGATAGAAAGAAGAAATACATGGTCATGTGAAGGAAGGACTGGTTAGATCGAGTTGAGACTTGCATGGTCATTGGACAACTTGTCGACAAGGTGTAGTCTTCTCGAATGATAACCGGGGCACCGAGATCATTCGGCCCAGGGGAAGCGAGTGTGGCTCAAAGTAGGATACTGGATAACCATATGGGAGACTTCGGCGCCTTCGGGCTAGCTACCCGTGTAGGGACGAGACCGATATCCCACGAGCCAGTCCAAGATAGCTTGACATTGCTAGTGACCACTCATGTAGATGTGTCGGCAGATAGCAGCACACCGCATGTATGTCTTTGGATTGGTCTAGAGTCACGGCCTGCACGAGTCGTCCCATTTTTGTTCTTGGCACTTGAATCGTTGGTACGAGAATTGGTCTAGAGGCGCTTGAGTTTAAACAAAGGTCTTGGCATGGCCGAGTTCACGTAAGTTGCTCCACGGCATAGCATTGTCTTGAATATGTCTAAGTCGCGAATAGAATGTGGCACGACCCTGCCGTCCCGAGTTGTAGTTCGGTCAAGTACTTGAGTAATGAGTTACTGCCTCGATCGAAACACACGTTGGCATTATAGCACGACCCCGTCATTGTACGACCTTGTCGTTGCATCGCTAAGTATAGGACGAGACGCCTTGTTTAAAATGCATCCTAAGGCAAGACTATAAAGACAATTGAAAGGGTTTATGCTGCACAAAGTAAATGAAACGTGTCGGTTATGTATGGGTGGGCGAGGAGCTCACTCCACCAGTACAGTTGAGTACTGACACCCACACAGTGTTTCATGTGCAGACACAGGTAGAAGCTCGTGGCGCGGAGCTCGCTTGGATGCGTCGAGGTACGGAGTTCCTTGGCGAGTCGAAGCGTGCGGCTGCATAAACTCAGAAGACTTATACAGGACATAATGTATGGATATCGCCTTTCGAAGCTTCCGCTGGCTCAAGCATTATAATCGAGAGATGAGAGAGAGCAGAGTGACTTGTAACATGAGTAAAAAGTGAGCACGAGAGACTTGTAATTTGGCCTTGCGCCCACAAATGTAATCTTGAATTCAATATCAATAAAAAGAGTTTCTTTTGAATGACTTGTGTTCATGTGTTCTTGTTTCAAATTTTTGCTGCATATTCAATGTATCTGCTTGGGACTTCTGTGCGACGACCCCGTCGTCGTCGCTGTAATCGACCGTTATGGAACCTGCCTTGCATGAGCGCAATCTAGGCTCGTGCGGCATCACGCCTTAGCGAGGACGATCGCTTCTACGGGAGCGGGGCGTGACATAATGGTTTCAGAGCACGGCTTTACGTCCTTGGACTTCACGTCGAATTTCTCAGTTTTGAAAGCTCGTCCTTGGTGATTCATGAACCGCCGTGGATAATTGGACTCGTATAAGATTAGGGCACAACGTATTGTCGAGCTAGATGATCTCGAAATCGAATACATGAATTGGTTAGAATTGGTGATTTGAACGGATTCGAATTCGTTTTATTGTGCGACGAATGTCTTGATGCGAACTAGGTGATCATGCTCGATGTTTAGAAATATGAGTGACGCGAGCTTGGGTAGAAAATCCTGTACTACCGACTTTGATTTAACCCTAAGATTGGGGTCAGTGTTGGCATTATTGTTGGAGAACTATGATTCCAATCCTGACATTGACTTAGCCTTAAGAATTGGCCTATCGGATAGGCGAGATGCTCTGTTTCAAGAGTTGTAATCAAGGATTGATCTTGCAGATTGGTAAGAATGGATTGAATGAATCAAGAGTATAGGAACACCCTGCTCACGAGATTCGGCTGACATGCATATATTTCAGGGACGCCTGAGTATGTGCACGATGCGACTCGAGTGAGAACAACGAATTCTCTATCATACGGCTTGGCTGAATGCATGTATTTTGGGGACGCCTGAAATGCATGCACGACCCAACCAAGTGATACGATGAGTTCAAGCAAGACTTGAAAAATAGGAGAGTGTCGAGACCTTGAAATCATGTTAACAGAAGGATTGATAGTCATGCGAGCGTGGCTCGGAATCTTAGAAATGCGTAGGCGGAGTGGGTGCGATTAAGTCTTGGCTATAGAAATGGTAGGATGGTTTGCCTTCAGGAAAGTCTCAAGGATGAGACTTGTTCTGAGTGGTGTATGTTGTAGTGCCCCGTCCCGCAAAGTCAATCGAAGGAATTGAAATGCCGACGGCGTTCGGACTTAGCCTTGCAACGGCTACTCGAAGGCTCGCTCGATCGAGGCAAGTCCTCGCACAGGTGGGGGAGTTTCGGTGAACTCACTTCATCTTAGCCTTCACTTAATAAGTCGCTCATTTTCAACTTGCATAAGTAGGCTAATCTAAAAGCTACGAACGCACATAGCTAAGGGAGTAATTCCGACCCGTCGGAATGTCTTAAAACATGGAAAATGGTCCCACGGTCTTCATAGAAGTCGCCTCAGCGTGCTTTCAAATGACACTCGATCCTTCGATCCCGTTGCTTGGGAGAATAAAGTTGGCCTAAGTTGCTAAGTTGTCCCGACACTCGAATAAGCCTAAGTCATAGGCGTCGCCTGCTTGAATGCTTGTTAAAGTATGCACTGCCCCGTCGTTTTGCTCCAACGCTGGAATTGGCCTAAGTCATAGGTGTCGCTCGAATGAATGCTTGATAAAGCAAGCACGGTCCTGTCATGCAACTCTTGGCATAGCCTTCGCACGTCCCGTAAGGCTTGGCATAGCCTTCGCATGTCCCGTGAGTTAAAGTCGTCTTGCATGGTTTGTTGGCTTAAGTCTAGGCACGAACTTGGTTGTTCAAGTTGACCCCGTGCATTGCACGTTCCCTCGATACGTAGCTCGACATATCCCTTGCTCGTCGAGTCGTTGCCCGAATAAGTTAAGACAAGTGTTGCGTTGAGTTATCGATGCCATTTCTTGTACTGTCCCGCTCTATCTGCGGTTGTCAAGTCGCGTAGTCCCTTGAGAACAAGGCTCATCGTATAAGTATATGACTTGAGCGTTAGCGTCGCCTATAGAACCAGGCCTG
>JANAVB010042418.1:1362461-1386649 GCA_029216955.1 Iris pallida
TACGTATTTTGGTATACATGTACGTATTTTTGTATTGCATGATTCCTTGCTTGGCTTTTCTTTCATGACTTGGTTTGTATTTGGGTTGGTGGGTTGGTTCGGCTGGACTTGGGTAGCCTTGGTTCATCATGAACCAAGGGGTGAACCCCTACCTACCACCACCATTCCCCTTTATTAATCCTACTCCTCTTTCTCTCTCTTCATTAATCATATTCTTCTTCTTCCATTAACTCCTTCACCTACCTGTGAGAGAGAGAGAGAGAGAGAGAGCTTAGGCAAGTGCATCTTGCTTCATGGAGGAACCCAAATTTTATTGTTCTATTCTCTTCTTCACAGCATTCTAGAACACTTTAGTGCTTGGCATTTTTAATTTCCATGGCTCATTGCTTGTAGATCTAAGTTTATTTTATTTTTGGATTTCTTGCGTTTTGATCTACTTAATCTTGTTATTATCAAGTCTTGATTGTTTTATGTTGTAGAGAATTTCGTTCTGCCCCATTTTGACCTATGGAAGTTCGGATTTGGACTCTAGATGAAGGTTTTATGGAGCTTGGAAGCCATGGCTTGGTTGGTTCTTCTTCTTAGAATAATGGAGAAGAAGAACAGGTTCCAACCGCATAGACTTAACCGCATGACAATTTTATGCGGTAAGTGATCATCTAGCCGCATGAAGTCATTCTTACTTAGTCGCATGACTGGGGATGAGCTCTTGCCGCATAAGCCTTTTCCTTTGAGCCGCATGAAACTTGATTCCTGCCAGCCGCATATATACCCGTCACTTCCAGCCGCATGAGGCTCCACTTGACCCGGCTGCATATACCCGATTGGTCAGCTAGCCGCATGGACCTACGTCTCCGCCAGCCGCATATACACCGCTCCTCCACCAGCCGTATGAGGCCGAGTCATTCTTGGCCGCATGGAATCCAGCGACCCTGAGCCGCATGCGCCTTGGGCTTCCTTCTAGCCGCATGAGCCGCGCATGCGCCATATTGAACCCGAACTCTGGGCTGCTTAAACCCGCATTGATCTAGCCGCATGACTCCTCCCCGTGCCTTGTCTTATTATTTAATTATTATTATTATTTAATGATTTTATTAACTCATGCCTTGTGACTCTCAATACAACTTGGGTCTCTTGATTGAATGCTTGCACCATGTTATCCTGCACATGTACCATGGACACGACAGTGGCCCGTCGTGGCGCACTCCTGATAAGTAACCTGACCTGATAGTGTCCCGTCGTGGCGCACTCCTAACAAGTCAACTTGACATGATAAACCTGACATGATATATCTTGATAAGCTATTACGATGGCTACATGACATGACATGACCAGTATAAATAACCTGGACACCGTAGGCGATTGTGCTTGTACAAATAATCCAGTCCTGTCTTGCATCATATCTAGGATGGGACCACTGAGCACCACGGTCAAAGGTACCTACTGAAATGGACTAAGACTAATAACTAGGATAACACAGTAGTCATGAAGAGATTTCCTAGCTACAGGTAATCCCGTTACCTGGGCGCTCATGGGATCTGTAGCCTGCCGTCGAGTAGGGCACATTTCTAGCACGCTATCATGTGTTGCACCCTTCAAGTTACCTAAGGGTACATGCATTTCCTGGACGATGTACCCACCTGAGTTCAACACCTAATTTTCGACCTGGGTAACCTGGATGGTCTGCAGGGCTTATGGCTGTAGAATAATCTCGCTGTATCTTGTTAGTAACTAGACATGTGATAACCCTAGTTAGTTATAGTATCAAGCAGTACTTATTGCTTGGCCGTGATTGATTGGATGGAATAACCAGTCTAGTCCTGTCTTGATCCTATACAAGAATTGATACATATCCTGATTGTTTTACCTTATCTTGTCGATAAATGGTGGAAAACCAAGTTCCGTTCAGATGAAGGGTTATAACCCCGGTCCTTGTTTGGTTTACGGGTTGTAACCTGGTTATCTGAATAGTTCCATGGTTATCTCGTCGTATATCATCCTGATATGTTCTCTTTAAATTCTAGTTTTACTATTTATTTATGTTCTTGTGCTAGTTGCTGGTTTTAGTTCCTAAGTGAAGCTTCCTTTATGGTACTTGCTCTTTCTGGGATCTGACCCAGCTGGTTTTGTATGGCCAGCTTTTGGAGCAGCTCCAGAGGATCTACCGACCTTCCAGCCCGATGCTGACCACCAGGCGTAACCAGGGCAACGAGTGGGTTTATTTTTGATCTCCCACTTTATTGTAAAAATATTCTTTGAGATGTTTAGCCGACGAGCACCTGTTTAGCTCGATTATATTTTACTTACTGTCTGCCTATGGGCTGTAACATGATTGACAGATCCTAGGGTTGATCATGTATGACTAAACTCTTGCTAGTCCTCATATTTTGTAACGACTAGCTTCATGATCAACTGAATATATAAAGTTTGGGATGCCTTATTATTGTATATTTGGTGATCTTACATCTTGCGACATTTACTTACTTGCTTGTGATTGAGACACTAGGCTTGTTCATGACCATAAGAGACTGTTGGCTTGTAGTTAAACCCTCATGTATCTAGACAGCCGTGACCGTATAGCAAGGTGGGTTGCACCTCAATATAAGTAGCTGGCTATGTCAGCCTCCGCTCTCCAGAATTCTGGTTCTGGGGCGTGACATGGTTTAAGTGGTGGCCCATACAGGTCTTGTAAATCAAGATATGTGAGGGTTTACCGGATATATGTCTCAATCAGTACTCGTCCTTGATCTGTGTTTATATCCTCTAGATCCCTGGAATTTTTGTCCTGATCACATGCTTGCATCGTTGATCTATCCTGGTCCTTCCTTATTATTCCCTATGTCATCCTCTTCAGCGACATTGTTCCTGGACCTGCCGGTCAGCAAGGCGGAGCACCTCCCGTAGACCAGTTGTAACCCGGAGATCAAGCCCAGCATTTCGGAGTAGCCTCCAGAGTTGTGCCTATTGGAGGAGAGTCACCAGTCCGGCCAGTTCAGCCAGCAGAACCTGATGATGGAACTTTGGTGGGACTCATCAGGACCTTGATAGCTTCCCAAGATCGTCGTGGAGATGCCTTGCACCAGGCAGTGACAGATTCTTTGACCAGAGGCGGTTATCGGGGGAACAGCGCGTGTAATGCCCTGCTCCGCATCGGTACATTACGATGAGTCGTTGACTCGAAGAGTTGCGTTGACCCGATGAGGTATCGATGCGAATCGATGCAAGTGTTGCGTTGGCCAAAGGTAAGCTTTGAGTCGGTTGGAATCTATGAATCGAATCGATGCAAAGAGTAAGTCCCGTTTGAGTAAGTGCTGATTCTAGTTGATCTGGTGTGCAGGCTATGTTTTTACGCTGGGCGATAAGAGGTCGGCATTTTGTCTTATGCAATAAAGTGTCCGCGAAAGCAAATCGAGGCCTTGCAACGAAATGTGGCATGGGCGCAATAGGCCAAATCAACCGAGTAGCTCAAGGGGATGGCTAAGTCCGGGAGTTAGCTATGCAATCGAGTTATGGAAGCGAGGCGCTTCAATCGGCGAAACGGCAAGGCGTATCGACTTAAGGTGGGCGGGTTCTTGACTCTCTCTCCCTATTCCTTCATGTCTAATAAAATACGTTATGGTTGCATAATATGTTATCGAGTTAGCGAGCGTGGCTCGGCGAGTAAGTGTCTAAGTATGCGTTGAACACTAAGATAGAACATTAAACAATCGAAACATTGAAGCGACGTGCATCGAGTGCACAGGTCGCGGTAGGGCAATGATGGTAGAACATTGAAAGATGATATTGAGATGTGCATCATGTGCACGGCTCCGAGAACATTGAACACTAGGCGTAGAACATTGAATACGGTGCTGAGCGTGCCCTCGGGCACTTATGCTATGAAATGACTAAGTAAATACGGAAGTAGGCTATGCGAATAACATTATGAACGAGACGCGTGATTATGAGTACGAGACGACAAAGCCGTTGGGCGTCGTGCATCAATATGGATGTGTTGGGGCATAACGCCGACGGAGCTCCCCATATGAATGGTGGATTATGTTTATGGCACGGGAAACCGTTTATGTGCAAGACTATGTTTATGGAATACGAGATCGGCTGGTATGCTATGGATTGTATGATATGGAACGTATTGCATGGTCAATGGACTCGGATTGCCCGTGCACGGGTGCGGCTTTCCTCGAACGGTTACGCCGGGGCGCCGGGACCGTTCGGCCTAGGAGGGAATTATGTGTGGTATTTATGGTGCACAACATTCGGACGGATTGCGACCGTCCAGTGCTGTGATAAGCTATGATATCCGTAAGTTTGGGATCCTTCGGATACTGGGCTAGCAACCCGTATCGAAGCGATTGTAGGCTTACACATATGAGATGCCAAGTCCATTACGGTACGAAACACCGTGACCTTCATATAGATAGGGCCGGTGGGCTGAGATGAGAGCTGGGTGCAGGCGCAGGGCCTGCTACCCATTATGCATATGTTTACGTTATGATCGGTTGGTTGTGCGAATTGTATGTTTGCTTATGTTAAGTTCTAACCACTGCAGGCTAAAGAAAATGGGACGGCATGAGCACGAACACTATGTTTACGTTTATGTTATGGCTAACTGTATCTGCTGCAGAAACACGGGATGTGGTAACACATTATAATAATATGCTATGTTAAGTTTTGCCATGAAACTGATCCTAAGGCTAAATAGAAAGACCACAAAGTAAGATGCATGCTCACTAAATGATTAAGTGTTTGGTTTGGGTGTGAGCGGGTCTTGATCAGTGCGAAACGAGGACGAAAGCACTAAACCTCTACTAGTTTATGTGCAGGTTCAGGTTATGATCAGCTCGGGGCGGAGCTTGGCTTGGACGTGCCGAGGCATAGAGTCTTTGGCGTTCAAGAGGAGCTTCCGCATATGCGTTCGGACTTGCGACATGGAGATGTTCGGCCGAAGACTACTTGGTGGCTATAAAGAGGCATAATGTATGGAGCAATGAAATCCTTTGTGAGCTAGAGAGATCATGAGCGTTGTAGCCAATTGGCATTTTATGTTGGGCTATTCAGAGCCTTTGTAACCTTCAGTTCAATATGAATAAAAGAGATTCTTATGTTTCACTTGTTTTCTTTCGCTGCTTATGTTATCGATTTGAGATAGTTCTATGTGAACCTGTTATCTTGCCTTGCACGAGCGCAACTCCAGGCTCGTGCGGCATCACATCCCAGCGATGGCGATGATTCGGGTTAAATCTAGCGAGGACGAGCGATTTCTCGGATCGGGGCGTGACAAGTTGGTATCAGAGCGGTTCCATCCTTTGGACCGTGCGTGAATCTCTTTGACCCTCAGTTGCTTCGTTATCGAATTCAGTTGACTCTAAGTTGTTTCCGCAACCGCATGGCTCATGGATCTGCTCGACGCTACATTGGATGTTCCATACAATAAGTCTATATTAAGTGCGTACGTCTGCCACAAGTATGTCGTGACTATCACGTTATCTCCGGGTGCCGTCGGAGAGTGTTGGTTGCACGAAGTACAACGGGTTATGGAATGATGGTCGCACGAAGTTCAACGAATATGGTGATGTTGGTTGCATGAAGTGCAATGATATGCGTATTGTTGGTCGCACGCAGTGCGAGGAGCTATGTGTTGTTGGTCGCACGAAGTGCGAGAGATATGTGTTGTTGATTGCACGAAGTGCAACAGGTCGATATGTAAGACAATGCGTATTATGTGGCTACGCGAATGGTTATGTGTTATCGGTTGCACGGAGTGCAGCAAGTCGTGGATCGTTCGTTGCATCAGTACAATGAGTCGATACGGTATGATAGGCGTAGTATGGCTATACGGATGGATAGCGATATGTTGTGCGAGATTGAGTAAAGACCTTAAGTATCGAGACTAAGTTGTTGCACAAGTTGCAACGAGCGGGATTCGAAGATCGCGGATGCGATAGTACGAATCGGGTTGGTCGCTAAGTTGAGTTGAGTAGGCGAACGTGTATGTTGGCTATATATCGCGTTGAGCTTTGAATAAGCGAATGTTGCGGGTGTGATCGAGATGATCACCATGACACGGTTAGATTGAATGTATGTCAAACTTGAGCTAACGTTAGAGCTGGGATCGGAAGGATCGCCATACGGGACGGTTAAGTTGAGATAGAAGTCGGACCTATGCGAAGTGTGATGTCGAGTAATGACTCGATTTCGAGTGGTATATGCAATACCAATTATGCGGGCAAGTATAGCGAAGTATTGTGTCGATAACGATAGGCTCGATCCTGAGTGGTATATGGAGTACCACTTAGCGATAGCTAGGTTAAGATGTTTGGTGACTTGCGATAGGTTACGTCGAGACGATTATGTTGTTACGATATGTTCGCCGCAACGAACGAAGTAGTATCGAGACTTGAATGGGAATGACTTAAGAGAAGTCGATGCGAGTACGCCTTGATGAATTGAGTCAAAGGGTTATGTGCGAAGTCGTACTTATGGAGGATATGTCAGACGAGGATTCGTTAAGCGTAAGTCGAACGATAGGCTGAGCATAACGAAGGAATGTTGCGTTGAGGAAATAGTCGACCCGGTCGGACTTATGTCGAGTTAGTACGGAAACTTCTTCGGAACGAATTGAGTAGGTACGGAGAAATCGTACGAACGAATTTGGGTTAGCACGAGGAGTCGGTAGCACGATTTGGAAGTGCGAGTTAGGAATATGAGAATGGATGTGTGCAAGGCTTGATTCGTATTCGAGTTCGGATAATGGCAATGATTGCAACGAGTTTGGGCTTATGAGAAAGGAAGATGTTCAAGTTATGCATATCGACGATGGTATTGAGGCGTATCAAAGACGATATGCAATAACTCGGGGATACTCTGATCAGATGAACAAAAATTATGTTGAGCATTGTTGTTGGATGAATAAGATGCAAGTTAAGTTATGGCAATTGAGATGATAACGGTAGGAACGCTTCGGAGAATTTGAGAGTGTACGGATGTTACTCGGATGAAAACAAAAGTGTATGGATTGCTTCGTGGATAACCACTATGTTGACATTCTTGTCTTGAGCGAGCGCAACACCAGCCTCGCACATGCATCACGTCAAACTAGAACGATCATTCTGCGTGAGCGCTGGTATGGTGATTCATCCAGTGGGGATGATCGAACTTGCAAGGCATGGCAATTTGGATATGGATTTGTGGTTTGATGCGAAGGTGGAATTGAGGATTGTACGATATTGTCAACGGCAGTGCCTAAGTGACTCGAGTAGTAACGGCGTATCAGTTGCGCGGGGATAGAGAAATTACGGATTGATATGTCGGATTGGGTAAAGTCCCATAGGAATTGTCTGGAATTGATTTGGCTTCGCGATAGGATATAGCATGGTTTGTTGTAACTGTCCCTCGTTGATGATCTTCAATTATCGAGCGTAGTTTCGGGGCAGATGACCCTAGAAGACTTGACCGCCAATTCAAGTAAATGTTGAAGTCCCGTAGGATGACCCTAAAGAAGTCGCGTAAGAAGAATAAGGAGTGAGGTAGTGCATGTTGAGGATAAGTCTAAGCGAGTGAGTATCGTGTCTCTAAAGTCAGCGAGTACTTGAATCAATATGGTCAAGGAAAGTTATGTTGGATCGAATAGATGTTGAGGAACGTGCTTAGCGTAGTAACGCGGTAAGGCGATTGCAAGGATTTTTGCAATGCGCGAGAGCAACAAATAGTAGAATGACCCTAAGAGTTGTGTCGTAGATCGGTTTGAATAACGGTTAGGCTATGTGTGTTGAGCGCACCATCGATATTACGAAACGAACTAGTCGGGATTGAATCGGGGACTAAGTAAAGGATTCGTACTCGGTCGAGTATCGGAGATAGGCGTAACGTAAGAGACCTTGGGTCGGAAAGATTGTTGCCTTTGAGCATCGTAGACTCAAGTTGACCTCTTGTGTCGGGAGAGTGCGAGCATGATGTCTGAATAAGTTACCTAGCGGGGGTAGCCCCAGACGCAACGTATGGATAGAGCGAGAGAATATGGATCACGTATGGATAGTTGCGTCGAGACTTAGTACGGATTGTAGGCAAAGGAATTTGTGACATGTGGACTTAGTCCATGTCATTAAGGCCAAGTGTATGAATGATTGGATAAAAGACTTGAGTTATGTGAGAGATAGGAAAACGGTTGGGCGAATAGGCGTTGCGGGAGCTCGTTGCGATCGGATGCGCAATGACTTATGCAATGCATGCATTAGGTGGCCGGCGAGAAACTTATGAGATCGAATTTACGGATTTGAATCAAGTTATGTGCAAGATGTTGGAAGATGACCGCATGTTATGGTTGATGCATACGAGGAGTATTTTGGGAATAAGGCGCTAAGATAGGACTAAGTCGAGTACGGACCGATGGATGCTTGAGGATTTAAGTTGAGCTTGTTAGTTGTCCCGATATCCTACAACTGAGCTTGGCTGAAATGCATATATTGGTGGGACGCCTAAAATATGTGTATGATCCAAACTAAGTTGTATGATTCAACGATAGTAGCACGAGATCGTGAAGCGATCTATGCGAGGCACTTGGATTAAGTGTTGGTTTTGGTTCGAGGACGAACCTGATTTTGAGTGGTATATTATGTAATGCCCCACTCCGCATCGGTGCATTACGATGAGTCGTTGACTCGAAGAGTTGCGTTGACCCGATGAGGTATCGATGCGAATCGATGCAAGTGTTGCGTTGGCCAAAGGTAAGCTTTGAGTCGGTTGGAATCTATGAATCGAATCGATGCAAAGAGTAAGTCTCGTTTGAGTAAGTGCTGATTCTAGTTGATCTGGTGTGCAGGCTATGCTTTTACGCTGGGCGATAAGAGGTCGGCATTTTGCCTTATGCAATGAAGTGTCCGCGAAAGCAAATCGAGGCCTTGCAACGAAATGTGGCATGGGCACAATAGGCCAAATCAACCGAGTAGCTCAAGGGGATGGCTAAGTCCGGGAGTTAGCTATGCAATCGAGTTATGGAAGCGAGGCGCTTCAATCGGCAAAACGGCAAGGCGTATCGACTTAAGGTGGGCGGGTTCTTGACTCTCTCTCCCTATTCCTTCACGTCTAATAAAATACGTTATGGTTGCTTAATATGTTATCGAGTTAGCGAGCGTGGCTCGGCGAGTAAGTGTCTAAGTATGCGTTGAACACTAAGATAGAACATTGAACAATCGAAACATTGAAGCGACGTGCATCGAGTGCACAGGTCGCGGTAGGGCAATGATGGTAGAACATTGAAAGATGATATTGAGATGTGCATCATGTGCACGGCTCCGAGAACATTGAACACTAGGCGTAGAACATTGAATACGGTGCTGAGCGTGCCCTCGGGCACTTATGCTATGAAATGACTAAGTAAATACGGAAGTAGGCTATGCGAATAACATTATGAGCAAGACGCGTGATTATGAGTACGAGACGACAAAGCCGTTGGGCATCGTGCATCAATATGGATGTGTTAGGGCATAACGCCGACGGAGCTCCCCATATGAATGGTGGATTATGCTTATGGCACGGGAAACCGTTTATGTGCGAGACTATGTTTATGGAATACGAGATCGGCTGGTATGCTATGGATTGTATGATATGGAACGTATTGCATGGTCAATGGACTCGGATTGCCCGTGCACGGGTGCGGCTTCCCTCGAACGGTTACGCCGGGGCGCCGGGACCGTTCGGCCTAGGAGGGAATTATGTGTGGTATTTATGGTGCACAACATTCGGACGGATTGCGACCGTCCAGTGCTGTGATAAGCTATGATATTCGTAAGTTTGGGATCCTTCGGATACTGGGCTAGCAACCCGTATCGAAGCGATTGTAGGCTTACACATATGAGATGCCAAGTCCATTACGGTGCGAAACACCGTGACCTTCATATAGATAGGGCCGGTGGGCTGAGATGAGAGCTGGGTGCAGGCGCAGGGCCTGCTACCCATTATGCATATGTTTACGTTATGATCGGTTGGTTGTGCGAATTGTATGTTTGCTTATGTTAAGTTCTAACCACTGCAGGCTAAAGAAAATGGGACGGCATGAGCACGAACACTATGTTTACGTTTATGTTATGGCTAACTGTATCTGCTGCAGAAACACGGGATGTGGTGACACATTATAATAATATGCTATGTTAAGTTTTGCCATGAAACTGATCCTAAGGCTAAATAGAAAGACCACAAAGTAAGATGCATGCTCACTAAATGATTAAGTGTTTGGTTTGGGTGTGAGCGGGTCTTGATCAGTGCGAAGCGAGGACGAAAGCACTAAACCCCCACTAGTTTATGTGCAGGTTCAGGTTATGATCAGCTCGGGGCGGAGCTTGGCTTGGACGTGCCGAGGCATGGAGTCTTTGGCGTTCAAGAGGAGCTTCCGTATATGCGTTCGGACTTGTGACATGGAGATGTTCGGTCGAAGACTACTTGGTGGCTATAAAGAGGCATAATGTATGGAGCAATGAAATCCTTTGTGAGCTAGAGAGATCATGAGCGTTGTAGCCAATTGGCATTTTATGTTGGGCTATTCAGAGCCTTTGTGACCTTCAGTTCAATATGAATAAAAGAGATTCTTATGTTTCACTTGTTTTCTTCCGCTGCTTATGTTATCGATTTGAGATAGTTCTATGTGAACGTGTTATCTTGCCTTGCACGAGCGCAACTCCAGGCTCGTGCGGCATCACGTCCCAGCGATGGCGATGATTCGGGTTAAATCTAGCGAGGACGAGCGATTTCCCGGATCGGGGCGTGACAGCGCGGCCAACAACTTCAAGCACTTGAACCCTCCCTTCTTCGATGGTAGCGAAGATGCTATCGCCGCAGATGCTTGGCTTCAGGACACTACGGTAATTCTAGAAGCAGCCAGGACTCCAGAGAACAAGAAGGTGGCCGTAGTACGCCTGTAGTTGTTAGATCTTGCCCGCAGCTGGTGGGCGGCGCAGGCCGTTGGATTAGTGGCTCCCATTACTTGGGCAGTATTCAGGAAGAGATTCCAGACCAAGTATTTTGATGCTGTAGCTCAGTACGATCTATAGACCAGGTTCACCAATCTGAAGCAGATGGGCAGGACGGTCGACGGATATGCGGCCGAGTTTTCCAGACTCAGTCGGTTTGCTCCCACCTTGGTGGCAACCGAGTATGATAGAGCCCAGCGGTTCCAGCAGGGGCTCCATCTGGAAATTTTATTGGCCGTAGAGCAGTTTGAGCATCAGACTTTTGATACAGTCTTGAGAGCAGCTAGGAGGCATGAGTATACCTCCCAGATAATTGTGGATAGGGCTGGAGGTCGGAAGAGATCTCACGGCCAGATGAATCAGTCTTCAGCACCAGTCCCGACAGCCAGGGCCTTGATCATTGGAGCTCCGAGGCGGGCGACCTCAGTGACGTCGGTTCAGCATTCAGCCCCGACGTACCCTCAGCAGCAGCAGCAGAAGCAGAAGCTGTCTTCCACAGTAGGATATTCTCATTATGGAAAGCCAGGCCATGTGGTGGCAGAATGTCGTTGGGCGCAGGGATTGTGCCTGGCTTGTGGAGCAGCAGATCATAGGGTTGGATCCTGCCCGAATAGGGGTAGTTCCTCATCATCCAACCTTTCTAGTCCTTCGGTGAGAGGACCAGCACCAGTCCAGCAGTAGCAGCAGTACCCGTTGTCGAGGCCCTTGCCGCCTCAGTCCCAGGCATTCCAGCAACAACACCCCCAGCAATATGCACAAGCCCAAGCCCAGATCTAGAGCAGACAGCGAGGATTTCAGCAGAGGGGACCAACACCCCGAGGGCACGGTCAGGCTATGGTGATGACCGTAGAGGAAGGATTGGCACCAGGAGAGGTAGTGGCAGGTACTATTCTCGTCAACTCCTTTCCAACTTCAGCCTTATTGGATTCTGGTACATCACATTCATTTATGTCTGCATGATTTACGATATGGGAGGATTGGAGCCCGAGTCATTATCAGTAAGGCTCAATATACTTACTGGTAACGGACTTGTGGGAGTAGATAGAGTGTTTTCTCGTGTCAGATCGTCGTTAGCGGTAGAGAGTTTCCCGCTAGATTGATAGAGTTTCCGATGGACGATTATGATGTGGTCTTAGGGATGGATTGGTTGAGAAACCAGTATGCTAGAATAGACTGCCATATTGGCAGGGTTATTTTTAGCATTCCAGGCGAGCCGGAGATTTCCTTCTCCCGAGGCGAAGTTGAGCCTTCTCCTCCATTATTACGGATGGCAGTCGCAGCAATGCAGTTACCTCGGATAGTCGAAGAGTTTTCAGATGTTTTTCTAGAAGAGCTTCCAGGAATACCGCCAGAGCGGGAGATCGAGTTCACCATCGACATGATCCCCGGGACAGCCCCAGTGTCAGAGAGAGTCTACAGAATGGTGTCGTCAGAGCTAGAGATATTGTACAAGATGATCGAAGAACTTAGAACCAAAGGGTTCATTCGTGCTAGTAGATCGCCTTGGGGAGCCCCGATGCTTCTTATGAAAAAGAAGGATGGTCCATCCAGGTTATGTGTTGACTATCGTACCTTAAACTCGGTGACAATCAAGAACAGATACCCTTTTCCGAGAATAGATGACTTGTTTGATCAACTCAAGGGGGAAGCAGTATTCTCGAAGATCGACTTGCGCTCAAGTTATCATCAGATCAGAGTCAGAGAGCAGGACATCCCGAAGACAGCTTTCAGGTCTAGGTATGGGCATTGGGAGTTCCTTGTCATGCCATTTGGAGCAACCAACGCGCGGCTGTATTCATGGACCTTATGAATCGCATCTTCATCCCTTATCTGGATCAATTCATGATCGTGTTCCTAGACGACATCATGGTCTACAGCAAGAATGAGATGGAGCATGAACAACATCTCCGAGTGGTTCTTCAGATTCTCAAAGAGCACCAGTTGTATGCCAAGTTCAGTAAATACGAGTTCTGGTTCGATCGTATTTCGTACTTGGGTCACATAATCACCAGAGGAGGAGTAGAAATGGATCTCCAGAAGATTGTTGCCATTAACTCGTGGCCGGTGCTCAGCACAGTTACAAAAGTCCATAGTTTCCTTGGATTGGCCGGCTACTATCGGCGATTTGTTTCAGATTTTGCTCGAATTTCAGCACCATTGATCCAGTTAACTCGCAAGGATGCACGGTTTACTTGGAAAGCAGAGTGCCAGAATTCTTTTGAGAAGTTGAAGCGAGGCTTGATGACGGTACCCATTCTTACGCTTCCAGATGGAACCGGAGGATTTTCAGTTTATTGTGATGCTTCAGACAGAGGCTTAGGATGTGTTCTGATGCAGCATGGGAAGGTAATAGCTTATGTGTCACGTCAACTTCGTGATCATGAGAGGAATTATCTAACCCATGACTTGGAGATGGCAACAGTAGTGTTTGCACTTAAATTGTGGAGGCACTACTTGTATGGAGATAGGGTGAAGATCTTCACTGACCACAAGAGCCTGAAGTATGTTTTCACCAGAAAGATCTTAACATGCGTCAGAGAAGATGGCTGGAGCTTCTTGTAGATTATGATGTCAACTTGCAGTCCCACCCTGGAAAGGCCAACGTTGTCGCAGATGCATTGAGCGGAAGTGCCGGAGCATGTTTCCTAACAGCACAACCAGAGCTGTTAGCAGATCTTCAGAAGATGGGTATAGAAGTTATTCTACCTTCCGGTGTGGTATTGATGGCCAGTATGCAAGTTTAGTCTACTATAGTCGAGAGGATCCGAATGGCACAATCAGCAGATTCCAAGCTTCAACGACTCAGAACAGAGTGTATGGCAGGGCGACGACCACAGTTATACATTCATGACGATGGTACACTTAGGCATGGTAAGCATCTTTGTGTACCCAACAGAGATATCAGACAGGAGATCATAGTGGAGGCGCATAGCTCTCAGTATTCTATTCATCCCGGTGGTACAAAGATGTACCGAGATATTCGTCAACACTTTTGGTGGAATGGTATGAAGAAGGAGATAGCCCAGTTTGTCTTTCGGTGTTTGGTTTGCCAGCAGGTTAAAGCTGAACATCAGAGGCCCGCTGGACTTCTTCAGCCCTTGCCGATTCCAGAATAAAAGTGGGAGCATGTGACCATGGATTTCGTGACTGGATTACCTAGATCCCCAGCTGGTCGATTTGTTATTTGGGTTATAGTTGACCGACTCACGAAAGTGGCCCACTTTCTCCCATTCAGAGTTGGTCAATCGACGGCTCAGCTAGCAGAGATGTACATTAGGCAGATTATCAGGCTTTATGGTGTGCCCGTTAGTATCACCTCAGACCGAGATTCCAGATTTATGTCGTACTTTTGGTACAGCCTGTAAGAGAGTTTGGGGACTCACCTCCAGTTCAGCTCAGCATATCACCCGCAGACAGATGGCCAGTCAGAGCGCACGATCTAGACTCTTGAAGATATGTTGCGATCTTGCACACTTGACTTCGATGGTTCGTGGGAAGATCACTTGCACCTGGTAGAGTTCTCGTACAACAACAGCTTCCAGGCCAGTATCCAGATGGCACCGTTCGAGGCACTGTATGGTAGAAAGTGCAGATCCCCGCTAGCCTGGGATGATGTAGGAGAGAGGCAGATGCTTGGTCCAAAAATGATTACCCAGACAGTTGAAGTGGTTAAAAGAGTCAGGGATCATCCTCGAGTTGCCCAAGATCGCCAGCGCCATTGGGCCGATTCTCATCGGCTCCCTTTTGAGTTTTCTGTCGGCGACCATGTATTCCTAAGGATTTTGCCTAACTGTGGCGTCATTCATTTCGGCGTACGGGGAAAGCTTAGTCCTAGGTATATAGGGCCGTTTGATATTCTGGAGTGAGTAGGTGATGTATCCTATCGTCTTACTCTTCCGTCGTCGCTAAGCGAGGTGCATGATGTGTTCCATGTATCCCAATTACGACGGTATATCCCGGACCCGAGCCATATCCTGGATCATTCGGAATTAGTTGTTGGTACCAACCTTTCGTATGAAGAGAAGCCCGTGTCTATATTGGACCGGAAAGAGAATACACTCAAGAACAAGACTATCAAGTTAGTCCGAGTTGCTTAGGGTCATCCTTCTTTGCAAGAGTCAACGTGGGAGCGTGAGGATAATATTCGATCGTGATATCCCGACTTGTTTGACTCATGAGGTATAATATCTTTCTTATGCCTCATGCCCTTGATTCCTTGCTTGCATGATTGATTGATTGATTGCCTAGTCATAATTTGCTTGTGATTAGTATAGCTTGTTCTTATCCCTCTAGTCTCTTGAATAAATTCTGAGGACGAAATTCTTTTAAGGTGGGTAGAGTTGTAATGCCTGTTGTTCGTATTACGTATTTTGGTATACGTGTACGTATTTTTGTATTGCATGATTCCTTGCTTGGCTTTTCTTTCATGACTTGGTTTGTATTTGGGTTGGTTCGGCTGGGCATGGGTAGCCTTGGTTCATCATTACCAAGGGGTGAACCCCTACCTACCACCACCATTCCCCTTTATTAATCATCTTCTTCTTCTTCCATTAACTCCTTCACCTACCTGTGAGAGAGAGAAAGAGAGAGAGAGAGAGAGAGAGCTTAGGCAAGTGCATCTTGCTTCATGGAGGAACCCAAATTTTATTGTTCCATTCTCTTCTTCACAGCATTCTAGAACACTTTAGTGCTTGGCATTTTTAATTTCCATGGCTCATTGTTTGTAGATCTAAGTTTATTTTATTTTTGAATTTCTTGGGTTTTGATCTACTTAATCTTGTTATTATCAAGTTTTGATGGTTCCATGTTGTAGAGAATTTCGTTCTGTCCTATTTTGACCTATGAAAGTTCGGATTTGGACTCTGGATGAAGGTTTTATGGAGCTTGGAAGCCATAGCTTTCTTGGTTCTTCTTCTCAGAATAATGGAGA
The DNA here is from genome assembly GCA_029216955.1 of Iris pallida. NCBI lineage: Eukaryota > Viridiplantae > Streptophyta > Magnoliopsida > Asparagales > Iridaceae > Iris > Iris pallida. The sequence goes on from JANAVB010042418.1 coordinate 1,378,353, forward strand.
AGAAGAACAGGTTCCAGCCGCATAGACTTGACTGCATGACAATTTCATGCGACAAGTGATCATCTAGCCGCATGAAGTCATTCTTACTTAGCCGCATGACTGAGGATGAGCTCTGGCCGCATAAGCCTTTCCCTTTGAGCCGCATGAAACTTGATTCCTGCCAGCCACATATACACCAGTCACTTCCGGCCGCATGAGGCTCCACTTGACCCGGCCGCATATACCTGATTGGTCAGCCAGCCGCATGGACCTACGTCTCCGCCAGCCGCATATACACCGCTCCTCCACCAGCCGCATGAGGTCGAGTCATTCCTGGCCGCACGGAATCCAGCGACCCTGAGCCGCATGCATCTTGGGCTTCCTTCTAGCCGCATGAGCCGCGCCTGCGCCATATTGAACCCGAACTCTGGGCTGCTTAAACCCGCATTGATCCAACCGCATGACTCCTCCCCGTGCCTTGCCTTATTATTTAATTATTATTATTCAGTAATTTTATTAACTCATGCCTTGTGACTCTTAATACAACTTGGGTCACTTGATTGAATGCTTGCACCATGTTATCCTGGACATGTACCATGGACACGACAGTGGCCCGCCGTGGCGCACTTCTGATATGTAACCTGACCTGATAGTGGCCCGTCGTGGCGCACTCCTGACAAGTCAACTTGACATGATAAACCTGACATGATATATCTTGATAAGCTGTTATGACGGCTACATGACATGACATGACCAGTATAAATAACCTGGACACCGTGGGCGATTGTGCTTATACAAATAATCCAGTCCTGTCTTGCATCATGTCTAGGATGGGACCCCTGAGTACCACGGTCAGGGGTACCTACTGAAATGGACTAAGGCTAATAACTAGGATAACACAGTAGTCATGAAGAGATTTTTCAGCTACAGGCAATCCCGTTACCTGGGCGCTCCTAGAATCTGTAGCCTGCTGTCGAGTAGGGCACATTTCCAGCATGCTGTCATGTGTTGCACCCTTCAAGCTACCTAAGGGTACATACGTTTCCTGGACGATGTACCCACCTGAGTTCAACCCATAATTTTCGACCTGGGTAACCTGGATGGTCTGCAGGGCTTGTGGCTGTGGAATAATCTCGCTGCATCTTGTTAGTAACTAGACCTGTGATAACCCTAGTTAGTTATAGTATCAAGCAGTACTTATTGCTTGGCCGTGATTGATTGGATGGAATAACCAGTCTAGTCCTGTCTTGATCCTGTACAAGAATTGATACATATCCTGATTGTTTTACCTTATCTTGCTGATAAATGGTGGGAACCAAGTTCCGTTCAGATGAAGGGTTACAACCCCGGTCCTTGTTTGGTTTACGGGTTGTAACCTGGTTATCTGAATAGTTCCATGGTTATCTCGTCGTATATCATCCTGATATGTTCTCTTTAAATTCCAGTTTTACTATTTATTTATGTTCTTGTGCTAGTTGCTGGTTTTAGTTCCTAAGTGAAGCTTTCTTTGTGGCACTTGCTCTTTCTGGGATCTGACCTAGCTGGTTTTGTATGGCCAGATTTCGGAGCAGCTCCAGAGGATCTACCGACCTTCCAGCCCGATGGTGACCACCAGGCGTAACCAGGGCAAATAGTGGGTTTATTTTTGATCTCCCACTTTATTGTAAAAATATTCTTTTGAGGCGTTTAGCCGACGAGCACCTGTTTAGCTCGATTGCATTTTACTTACTATCTGCCTACGGGCTGTAACATTATTGACAGATCCTAGGGTTGATCATGTATGACTAAACTCTTGCTAGTCCTCATATTTTGTAATGACTAGCTTCATGATCAACTGAATATGTAAAGTTTGGGACGCCTTACTATTGTACATTTGGTGATCTTACATCTTGCGACATTTACTTACTTGCTTGTGATTGAGACACTAGGCTTGTTCATGACCATAAGAGACTGTTGGCTTGTAGTTAAACCCTCATGTATCTAGACAGCTGTGACCGTATAGCAAGGTGGGTTGCACCTCAATATACGTAGCTGGCTATGTCAGCCCCCGCTCTCCCGTATTATGGTTCTGGGGCGTGACATTCCTTGAGTAAATTAATATGTCATCAATGATACAATCACAAATTTATCCAAGTATTGATAAAATATTCTGTTCATCGGATCCATAAATATGGCAGGAGCATTCGTTAACCCGAATGGCATAACTAAGAACTCATAATGCCCATAGCGAGTTCTAAATGCCGTCTTTTGAACATCTTCCTTCTTTACTTTCACTTGATGATACCCGGATCTCAAATCAATCTTCGAGAATACTTTTCTTCTCCTAGCTGGTCAAATTGTTCATCAATTTTAGGCAAGGGATATTTATTTTTTATCGTAGCTTCATTTAATATCCTATAGTCGATGACTAATCGTAGGGTTCCATCCTTCTTCTTCACAAATAAAACTAGTGCACCCCAGGGTGAGGCACTTGGTTCAATGAATCCCTTGGACAATAACTCCTTGATCTGCTTATTCAGCTCTGCCAATTCTTCTTTGTTCATTGGATATATCTTCTTAGCTATAGGAGCTGCCCCGGGTACCAAATTAATGAAAAATTTACTGCCCTATCTGGCGGTAATCCGGATAATTCTTGTAGGAACATATCTTTAAATTCTTCTACAATCCTTGAAAATTGTTCTTCCTCCAATCCTTGAAATCTTCCTCGAATTGGTAGTTCAAGCTTTTCCAATTCTCTAGCATCAAATTCTTTCTGGTTTCTGTTAAATTCATATATCTTCTTATTGGAAAGTTGAAATGTAATCCTATCTTGTCCACAGTCAATATTGGCTAATGTTTTCGTCAACCAATCCATTCCCAATACTATATCATAGTTATTCATTGGAAAAACTAGCAATCTTACCAGGAATATGCCCTCGCCTAATTTAACCGGGCATGCTTTACAAATACGGCTAACCCTTACTATGCCATTTCCCGTAAGAATATTCAAATTCTTAATCAGGGGCTGTGATTCGATTTCCCATTGCGATATAAAACTAGCAGATATGAAGGAGTATTGGCTCCTGAATCGAATAAAACTGATACGGGATATGATGAAATTAATATAGTACCTGTTACTACTTCTTCTGCGATTTCGGCCTCTTCTGTATCCATCATGAAGGCTTGACCATGTTTCTTCTTCTTATTCCCTATGTGTGGCTGCTTTACCTTTTGAGCTTATTGGAAGTATGCATGTGGAGCCAACGGGGGCCTATGTTGGTATCCAGATGGTACAATTGCTCGGGGATTCGTCGTTGCTTGGATCATAGGTCTGGGACCATTCCCTTGCAGTATTGGCCTTGGACTATGCTAAGGATTCTGTTGTCCGAATTTGCTGATAGCACACTGGTAGGCCTGGTGCCCTGGAAGTCCACACTTCAAACATAGACCATTGAGAAATCTACAGTTATTCTTGATGTGTCCTATTTTTCCACAGTATTTGTAAGTGGTTACTTCCCTCTCCTGTTCCGTTTGAGGACGCTTAGGAGGTCCTTGCCATTAATTCTTCTAGGATGAAGATCCTGTATTCCATGACCTCTTTGAACCTCCCGACTTTTGAGATTGCCTTTCCTTCAACATCCTTTCTTGATCGCGGGCGGCCTCAGTTATCTCCGAGTATGTCTTGCACCGATATGGTGCTACCTTGTGCTTCAACTCAGCATTCACTCCTTCTTGGAAGAGGCTCACCTTCGCTTCCTCATTTGTTACCATATAGGATGTAAACTTACTCAATCTGGTAAATTATGCGGCATATCCATCTACAGTTAAATGTCCTTGCCTTAGTTGGATGAACCTCCATTCTCGCTCCAGTGTTGTTGATCTTGGAAAGAATCGTTCTTCAAATTTTCTTTTAAATTCTTCCAAAGGAACTATCTCATTTGACTCTTCAGGATGTTCTGCTCTCCAACAGCTATCTGCGACATCCAAAAGTTGGATTCGGATGACTGCTACCATGTCTTCGGGACTGATATTTGCTGCCTTCATTAGTCCCTCGGTGGTTCTCATCCACTGCCTAGCTTCTATAGGACTCCCAGTCCCACGAAACTTGGGTAGATTCAGATCCCTATAGTCAGTTACCGATTTCTTCTTAGGTTAAGATGGAGCCCGTAATTATTCTATTAGTGCATCCGTCGTTGCTTGTGCTGCATTAGCCTGCTGGCTATGACTTTCTAGAATCTGTTGCAGTAATTGATATATATCGGGAGTGCTTTGTTCAGCTTGGGTGGCAGAAGTAGATGAATGAGGATTAGCTGAACTGTCCATTTCCTGAGTAATTCAAAGATGAAAATTTTCAGGAAATGGTTTTGGATTCAAATGGAAGATTTGATAAAGTAGCTTTATCAAATAAAATTTGATTTGAGAGATACAAAATATCAAAGTATCTCATATCTCAGAAATTCAAGAATTTTCAATACCAAGGAACACGAACATTTTCAAAAGAGTAATGAACAACATATTCATTCACTATTATCAAAATAATACAACATGCTATTAACTTCACTAGGTATTTACATACATATACTACCCATATAGTTGTCCCTCCTACGCTTAGCCTCTATGTACATCTATTGTTTTACAAAATGTGATACAACAGACAAAACATACCATTCTATCTACATAACACATGGACACACTACCCTTAGTCTATGGACAAGAGCTCCCAGCACAAAGAAACACACGTCCACTTTGAAGAACTGTAGCTTCTAGATAGTGTTCTTTCCAATCATCATAAGTCCCTTCGTAGCCTTCTACCTTGGGGTTAGAGTATATGTAGTTTGGATCTCGAACATATATGAAATGGATCGCCCTTACATGATATACTTCTGCCCCATCCTCTGTGTCTCTTATAACAGGCCGTTGAATACCATACTTTATCTCATACACTGGCATGTTATACCAATCTTGTAACCCCCATTATTCCCTTACCATTTGTTGATATAAATAAAGAGTGTAGTCACTTCCATCCGAGAGCAAGCTTGGTAGGAACAGGTCCATAACCTACACCCATCGTAATCCTCAAATGTAACGAAAAAAATTAATAACAATAAGTGCCGATGTATATATAAAATTTTGATAATGAGGGGTAAAGGTAAAGATTTTTTTTTAAAACTTCAACCATTTTTGATACTGCCAAGTACACCCATTTTATATATACATACATTTGTACATGATTACATTCTCCTTCTGATCCTTATATATACATCTGCTGTCTTACAAAAAGAGTTTTACAGCAGACAAAAGCTATCTTACATCGTCATATTTCCTTCCCTAAACATTACTTAAATCCACATTTCTGTTTTTTCGATGACGGTTGCCCCCGGATGAAATTCCAGCCATTCTTCAAAAGTACCATTATAGTCTTCCTTATTTGGATCTCCATGTTGTCGGATTTTGATAAGTACAAAATAGTTTATCCTATTAAAAAACACCATATCCTCATGAACAACATCCGACACCACGGGATATTGGATCTCATAGTGTACTCCGTAAGCCCTTATCATTTGCTTGGGAGCAAGTCGCCACTTTCTTTTTGCAAAACGATAGTAATCAACTAAACTATGTATACCATTTCCCAATCTGGCACAAGGCAAAAAGTGAGGCATGATCTACACGCACCAAACTTCAAGTTAGTACCCTCTAAATAAATAGCTAAAATATGAAAGTTTAATAAACAGATCAATAATATAGGGAATAATAATAATTTAGGTAATATCTTCAGTTTCTCCTATACTTTTTCGATACTGCATATCCTTAGGTGAATTTAAGAAAATCCTTAGGGTGAAATCGAAGTCAAGGTTTTTAAACTTATATAAATTCCTAATTCTTTTTAACCTATCCCCTTATCCTAGCTTTTCCATTCTTTGCCGACCTGCATGGGCCACCACTTAAAGATGTGTCACACCCCATTCCCAAATCATGGTAAGTTGGGCAGGCAACAACATCTCCAGGCTACGCACCCGTATTGCGATTGTTGCCTGTATAGACTAGAATGGAAAAGTACATGTAACAACTTAACACATTTATTTACATAAACTATAGTTATTATACATTCATTGTTTTCTAGATGCACTATATATACAAGTTATATTTGACAAAACATTAATTTACATATACAGGATGCAAAACGGTGTCAGTCATCTCTTGAGATTCTTCATATTGTCTACTCCTCGCCATTTCCCTCGTCATAGAGAGGTAACATATCAACAGACTCGTCGCCTTCTCCTAGTGAACAAATACTAGGTCGTTTAGAAACTACAAGCAAGTCCTCGATCAAAGGCGATAATAAGTAAAAATTAAAATTTTTAGAAGAACTTTAAGAATTGCAAGTAAATAGTTTAATACCTACCTTGTGAGACAAATAGAGATATTGAATACTCATGAGTCAGTAATTTAATCATACTAGACCTAACATTATGCCTCATGATTATGCACTTTTGTAGAGAACACATGTGGATCACGATCACCCTCTATTTTTTGGACAATAATCCCTTTTACCCGGGACCAGGTAGTATCTGTATTGGGTACGGTGCCTTAGATCCGACCCCCCCACATATTGTGGAAACTTGTATGCGTTAACTTTTTAAATTCTATTTTATTTTCGGAATTTACTGTACCGTTCTCTGTTGGTGAGCTAGGCCTCACCCCCCGACATCGCAAGGACTTACGGATGCGGGACTACTGATCAGCTTTAATTGGTGTAATTTATATTGTAGGAATTTTGATGGATGTGATCCAGTTGTTCTCTCCCACCCCATGATGCAACTAAAAACATAGACAAAGTCTACTAACTTTCAAGTCTAATATTATCCTCTAATCTTAGTTACCATCCCGTATATAAAGACAATACGCCATATGGTAACTCTTATTGGAGGAAAAGTTATCCAACTTGTTACCATCCGTATGTCAGAACGACACATCGTATGGTAAGTTGTTGGCAAGAATCGCTCCTTAACTTATCTTACCATCTCGTGTATCAAGATAACACGCCATATGGTAGGATCAATCGAACTAGGAACTAGATAAAATTTTAGATTTCTTATTTAGGTTTTTCAAAACCTAAAGTTTCTAAATTTAGCTAACTTCCGAAATTATTGAAAATTTCGGCAGAGTCTCCTTTGTATTTATTGATTCTGAAATTTTCACAATAGACAAAATATAAAAAATTATAATAATCGGGTACGTCGACCCCTTCGGTAGAACAACTCTCAACACCAGACCACACATTTAATATCCGGGTACGCCGACCCCTTCGGTGGAGCAACTCTCAACACCGGACCACGCATTTTATAATATATAGTAAAAAATTTAAACCCTTCTTACCTTATCAAGCAAACAAGCAAGCAATCAATTTTTTTGGTTGCTACAACTTGTTCCTCCTAAAAGCTATCCAAATTCAGTAAACAAGATTTATTAGTATAAAGATACTAAAGTTTCACTTCTAATGTTACTAAATGATTTGAATATTTTACAATATTGGATTGATAACACTACATACATAACTAAATTTAAAGATTCAATTCAACTCATACTTGTTACATGCTTGATTAGTTCTTGAAAGTGCAAAAGAAGTTCAAACTTGAAAGGTTATATGTGTAAGGTTACCTTAATATATGGGTACCTAAAAACATCCATTTTAACTAAATAATTCAAGCCAAATATGTTATATAGGTATATTTTTAATCGTGGACAGAATTGACATAATATGTTAAAATCGAAAACTAATTCTTACGTATACATAATTCAAGCAAGGAAATATAAATTTATATATATTGCCTTTAAGTGTATAGATTAATTCCTAAATTGTGCCAAGGCTTACAAATGTCCAAGAATGTGTGCCTACATATTATGCCCATGTATAAATATATATCATGTATAATATATGTATATATATATATATTATATATATATATATAATATATATATATATTATTATATATATATAGATTACAAGGAAATATAAATTTATATATTGCCTTTAAGTGTATAGATTACGATCCTAAATTGTGCCAAGGCTTACAAATGTCCAAGAATGTGTGCCTATATATTATGCCCATGTCTAAATATATATATCATGTATATATATATATATATATATATATATATATATAGATATTATATATATATAAGATATATATATATATCTATATATATTATATATGTACACAATAGACATACACCACACACACACACACACACACACACACATATGTATATATAATATATTATATATATATATATATATAACATTACTACAACATAAGATTTGGAGTGGTCCATTT
>JANAVB010042418.1:1393956-1486456 GCA_029216955.1 Iris pallida
AGTATATACGACAACCTAAGCATACTTAAATTTTTAACTTAGGGGTCAAGCCACGCCAGTGCGCTGCTGACTGCAGTGACCCACAATGTCCATAATTCAAATAAATGGGGACAATGCACATCTGCCTTATCATTGTATGTCACCGAAAATTATTTCAACTATATCCATAAGAATTTCAAAGGAACTTCAATAAATTCAATTAAGTCGATCATGATAAGAAAATATAAGTATCTGTCCTTGAGTAAAAGTATCAGCTTTGAAAACAAAACGATCACAAAATGAACGAAGATAACTTGAATTATATAGATAATTGAACCAAGATTTGGAATTAAATAAAATGATCGTAAAATAGTTTTAAAAATAAAATGAGGTTTAGAGAAGACAGAAGATAAAATGGCAAAAAAAATAATCAAAATTAGGAATTGAATTCTATGAAGGCCTAACTTACCGAACATATATTCTACCCATCTTGGATCCTACCAACATATCAAAACAAAATAACATATTCTCTTAGAAATTTTTTTCGATTTATCTTTACCGAGACTTCAATAAGTCATTAGCTAAATCACATGGCCTATTTAAATATCTTAACTATCCAAGGGTCAAATTGAATAAGGGACTCCTAGTCCTATTTATTCTCCTAAAATTAAATCAATCCTAATTGTGAATAAGCATTATATTTGCAGGCTTGCAGTAGTACTGCTAACTCAAGTACTACCACAAGTTCGTAATCTTTTGCAAAATCAGACCTGCATGGGCCACCATAAAAACTTGTTACGACCCGTACCCGCTTTTCGGATACGAGACGTGTCCAAGACCAGCCTACGCCACGGTATCGGCGGTAGGACGCTGTCTAGCCCGCAATAAATAAAGTGCTCATAAATACTAACTGCTCATTCACAACAACTAAATCAACTTTATAAAATATAAAGTTTTACATTTGAAGAATAATGTAAGCTTTTACATTTATAGAAAACTACCACACAACTAACTAGTCTTCTATGGTTTAGCCTTCGAGTCTCTATCTCCCCCTCGTATGGTCCATAGCGCAAGAGTAGGCACGTCAACCTCACCTATAACAACGATCCAGTCAGGAAAGGAGCAGAGTACAACCATATTGCAATTAATATTGTTAGTCCAAAATAAGTTAGAACAATGAGAAACCATGAAGGAAAAGAATATATAAAGAACTAGCAAGGCAAGAACTATAAGGATATGAACTAGCACTAGCAAGATGTGAACTAACAAGATATAAAGTGGCAAAAAGTAAACTAGCAAGATGTGATCTAACAAGATATGAACTAGCAAGATGTGAACTTAACAAGATAATAGACTAGGTAAGGAAAAATAGGAACCACTATGTGTGTGTGAAATACCTTTTAATACGTGAATGGCTGGGCTAATACGACACATCATACGATGGCTATCATTCAGTAATTGGTATGGCTAACTAATACGTGGGTGTGTATGACTTAGCTATCATTCGGTAACGGTAATTGGGTTTGTTCACGTATTTACCGAGTATTTCCCCTCCCGACTCTCTAACAATCAATAATGGTCAATGATACACTAAGAAGGATACGATAACTAAAGTGTCACAATCATGTCTCAATGGAATATCAAGCAGTGACTCAACGGGATATCAAACAAGAAAGCCATAGAGTAAACTGTTGTAATGAACTAAAACATAAATACGATACTGTACTTGCCTGAATCCTTGCATAAACTGTAGCCACAAGTCGAGGATGAGGGAATGTCGATCTATAAGCTGTCAACCTATAACACACATCGCACCATGAACCGTGCACGAAAACCACTAAATTAATCCTAATGTTCTAGTTCTAAATAGTAGCTAGTTGGGTTACTAATCTAATAATAATTAATTCTGGAATAATTCACTTAAAAATCTAATTTAACCTAATAATAATCTGAATATAATCTAAACATGCAAGTTTGGCCATCAAAAGTCGTGTTTCTCAATTTTGGAAACCTATGGCACGCAAATCGAGGCGTGTCATTGACTTTTTAGTCAAACAGTGTGAACTCTATAATTTGAAAGTGCACCTTGGTAGATTTCAGCACACGAGTACGCTTAGAATTCAACTGTGCCGCAAAGTCACGCTTTGGTCAAAAGATATCGTCGTTATGGCTAATCGTGACCAAAATGGTGATCAACCGATCAATTTTGAGTTCAATAGTAAAACTAAAAATACTAAATTAATGAAATAATTTTTGGGGAAGATTTAGGTCGTAGAGCTCTGTGTTAGCTTTCTGAAACTTCAAACGGTTCGTGATTTTGATTTCTGGTTCTCCCGGAATCTGGAAAACACCGAAACGTGTCAAGTTTCGGACAACCGACACTCTACGAATTTTTCAGAAATTTAGGAATAATATCTACAAAAATAAATTATATATTCAGAAAGCTTACCTCAATATGAATCCAAAAAAAAAAACGGCACACGAAAAACACGTCGGAGTTAGCGGAAATCGCTTCGGGAGGTCGGAAACCCTAGATGAGTTCTCCCACAAAAGGCGGCTAGAATTTAATTAGGGTGGACGAATATAATAATATATATATAGGAGGGAGAGGCGGTGGCTGACAGGTTTGAGCTCCGACAGGTGGGCCAGGGTACGGGTGATTGTGTAATATTTTACGAAAATAGGTTTTTAATTACCAGAAATAAATTTTTAATCAGTTTTTAATCAAATAACTCAAAATAAATATGTAAAAATATCAGAAAAATCTGTAAAAATTCTAAAAAATATAAAATAACATATAGAACCCTAAAAAAATATTTGGGGTCAATATTTGCTCATAGACTTGCACAGTAAATTCTAGAAGTCTTAGAAAATAGGTTTTTCCTATATTTAATTATCTAAAAATTCCAAAAAAATTGTAGAAAATACAGAATATATCTTTAACCTTATAGAGCCTAAAGAAAAATAATGGGTCTCAAAATAGTCACAAATGGCCTCAAAATAAATTATGAAAGTCATTCATAAATATAAATCTTCATAGAATAAATATTTAAAGATATATAAAAAATGTCTAAAAATCATAATAAAATATAATATAGCTATAAAATGCATATAGACCCTATCTAGAGATCATGTGACCACAAGATGGTCATAACTCACCAACAAGCTTTGGCATGACTCCCAATGACCATAAAATTAATCATAAACAAATAAAACTAAAAAAAATTAAAAATTTGGGAAGTGGACTTACAATTAACACAGCCATCAAACCTAACCATATCTTTTCCCCCTATTTGAAATTTCTTTACTCATCGAAGATTTTTTTTTATTAAAACTCCTCCGTGATTCATGCAACCTTGTTTCTTATGATTCCCTTGTGCGAAGATGGAAATTGTATCATGACACCTTTCAGTATACGGGACTAGATTAGAAAACCCCATAGAGGAGATTAATGGTATAGTGGTTAAAATGATTATGCAAATACGATCTATAAAAAAATTGAACATAAGTTGAATTGTTGTGATTTTGAGTGTGATAGGATGATATAAAGCAAAGGTGATTAGACTTCTCAATCGACAAATTTGGTTTTTGAGATGATACATTGTATAGGAAAATTTTTATAGTAAGGAAACATGGTATTATGATTTTCAAGGTTATTCCATTACCAAAGATTGGAATTTTTTTTATTCTTGATGTTTCAGGGGGTTAAATTTCTATAATATGAAGTTAACATGACTTAATTTTCACCCTCATAAGTTAAAGGTTACTGAATTTCAATTTTCAAGAAGATTATGAAGGACGAAATTTGGTCAAGGAAAATATTTATATATGTATAGATATATTGAAAGAAGTAGACTAGAGATTCATTGAATTCAACTTGTTGGACTTATTAAATTTCAAATATGAGATATTGGATTTAAATATAATTATTTTGAGAAAGTAGAAAAAAATTTGAAGTCTAATTTTGAAATAAAATAAAGAAGAAAAGAAAAATTGTTTCAAGAAAGTTTAATTTCTGTGGGATATGAGATTTGAGGAGACTGTAAAGAGCCATTATTTATAAGGTGATAAGGACGATCCGAGATTATAACGATAATTGAAAACACACAATAGAAATTTAAATCGAGAGTAATGAGCTAGTGATAAAAAATTGATATTGGAAAGCTATTGTCTATTGTGAGCTTGCACGTCCATAGGGTAAATGATAGTGATTGATCAAATTTAGACATTAAGAGTTGTCATGCATACGATCATCTTCTGTCACAACCCGCACCCTAGGTAGGAGAACAAGTACGTAACAACGTCCAGCCTACTCCGTAAAAACGGTATAGAACGCTGTAGGTCTGCTAGCCAACAAACAGTATATAATAACCTGTCATCTTCGCATGAAGGATATAATATGAAATAATGATAAACTCAATCACAATCTAGTAGAAAGAATCATGGCACGAAATCAAGATAGATATAATCACAAAGTGCAATATCCAGCTCAACAGAAAGAAAAAGAGTCACAAAGTAATATAGTATATACATATCCCAATATCATAAGCATAAGTAGCAAGCTGGAGACAAGGTCCAGTCCAAAATCTACTCTAACTAAACTAAAGCTAGAGGCTCGTCGGGCGAAGCTAAGCCCTGCTGAACCGAGGTTTCCAAGTCTATGCCCACTACGTCATCCGGACCGTAGTAGGTACAACAATCCTCCCCACCGTCATCTGTAATATTTTGTCAACTGTCACTCCCCGTTCCCAGAATACGTATTTTAATACGTGTTCTGCTCGAATGTATTTATTTAATATTTATCATGTATTGTTCTATATTTAAATTTCTTTAATTTTACGCTAATTAATTTTTTTGCATTTTACTTTCTGCTTTTATTCTCTGCTTTAACTTTGCTTTAGGTTCGGTCCAGGTTGGTTTATTTTCGGGTTTATGATGGTTCATCATGAACCGAACCCAACACCCTATTATTTAAAGCCCCCAAACCCTTTCTCTCTCTTCATTACTCTCCTTCACCATTACTCTTCTTCTTCCTCATCTCTATCTCCACCTACCAAACCGTAGGCAAGTACATCTTGCTCCACATGAGAACCCATATTTTTATGGTTCATTTTGAAGTCCTATTTTTAGTAGACCTAGAAATTACTATTTTTTTCGGATTTTAGTGGTTTTGATCTGTCAAACATTCTTATTTCCAAGTTTTGATTCATTTTCGATTTGTTGAGGTGGTGTTATACGCCATTCTGAACCTTGGAAACCCTATTTTTGGCTTGGAACGAAGGTTCCATGGGAATTGGAGTTCGAAAGGGAGTTTACGCTCACGTTATACGTGCTAGCGTAGTATCGAGTTTACGCCCATGTTATAAGTGCCAACGTAGTATCGAGTTTACGCCCACGTTATACGTGCCAACGTAGTATCGAGTTTACGCCCACGTTTTACGTGCCAGCGTAGAATTGAGTTTTACGCTCACGTTACGCGTGTTCGTGTAGTGCCGAGCTTTACGCCCCCGATCACTCGTGTCAGCGTAAAATTGTTTTTATGTCAGTCTACTTAACCTGGTGTATTCCTTTTACGCGCGCAGTGCCTCAGGCGTAAACTCTAATCTTTTTATATGTACTCCTTGGCTCGACGTAAAACGAGTTTTACGTATATAAATTCATGCGTAAACCTGACTTTTACGCATACCCTGTTTTATGTGCAGCGTTACTTTTTACGCATACTTTCTTTACGTACGTATTTTGCCTTAGCATAAACCTTGGCGTAACCCGGTGGCCTTAGCATATAACTTTGGCGTAGACTAAGCATGGTATAAATTAACCTTAGCGTAATCTAACTTTGCCATTCCTATTGCTCTGTACTTTATTCACTTTATGTCGGCATGATAATTCTCCTATTATATCCTTACGCCTTTTGGCATGAACTTGATATAATCATGATATGTTAATATTTTCTTCAATATAGATTATTATGTGGAATGTACCATATGTCCTGATTTGGTTTATAGATACCCCGAATGATTGGAATTTAACCCTGAGAGTTGTAGACTCGACCATACTAAATAATAGTTTGACTTTCATGCCTTGTTACAAATTGACATTGATTGTTAACTTGAGTAATAATTGATCATGCGTTCCTAGTTGGAACTAAGAGACTGGCTAGTCGTCTTATTGAATTGAATGAATGAGACACATTCATATGAACTATGAACTATTATAATCGACTGGCCGATCTCGAATATTGGCATACAGGCACGTGCAGGCTTCAATTTATTTTTCTACAAAAGCAACATGTGTACTTTATGGTCAAGGCATGATTATTCCTTGGTTAGTTTTGATTGTTGCATTATGCTATGTAATACCTACAACCTAACCGCACGGGTATCATTGTAGAGTTGTGCATATCGTACCCCGTACAAAGGTACTCATTCTGAATGACCATGATCCACGGTATGGGATTTCACTTAACATAGAGGCTACTAAGTTAAATAAAATAATGATTGCATGGAGAGAATGGATTTCCGAGTTCTTGCACGGTAGCTCTCTTTGGGACTATTAAGTGCCCGACAGGCCGGCTGGTTCCCACAGATACTACAAATCTGCCACACGGGCAGGGAGCGATATCTGCTTATATTATTTATTGTACATTGTATATTAACGACAGGCGTCCCGCTGGGACTCGTCTAAATACATGATTGGTGCAACTGATTGATTGGGTAAACTAGCCTTGTTTGCGCATAGTAAGAACTGAAGGATCCTTATGGCATAAAACCAAGATAACTTGGAACTCACAGTAACAAGTCGTAGTAGTTGAATGGCCATCTAAATTGATTTGTTTGTGTACTGTACCTACTCCGTTAACTAACTGAGATGATCAGAATGTCAGGACATGACGTACCAACTTCTGTCCTTGTTTGGTTGGGAGGTCGGTTCAAAGTGTCGTGATGTTATGTGAATCCCAGTAGCAAGCAGAGACCTATTTATACTATTCTCTTATTATTGGTTTAGTTCTTCATATCGTGCTTCCTTGTGGTACTTGCTATTAGAGGTCTAACCTCTCTGGTTTTGCATGGCCAGATTTAGAGCCGGTTGCCGAGGACTCAGCTAACTTCTACCTCCAAGATGGTCAATACTAGAGGGATGATCACCGGAGGACTCGAGTGGGTTCCTTACTTCCCCGTTCGTTTTGTTAATTACTTTATACTTTGCCATTTGGTACCGACATGTTAGTTGAATTATCTTGTACCTACTTTTACATAATTGTAACTAAGTCAGGCTGCAGCTGATAATAATTGTGTATACTTGCTACATCATCTGGCTGTGTTTTAGAAAGCCAGATATCAAGAACATTTTGATTGAGTGTTTGGGACGCCTTACTGCCTTATTTTACATGTTCTATATTTCTGTTTCTTGTTTGAATGATTGAGACAATAGATGTGAAGTGACCATAGTGAGACTTTTATGTAGTATGCACCCCCTCGTCTTGTTAGACAGCATTGATCGTATTATACGGTATTCATCTACCCGTAATACGTAGCTGGCTGAGTCATTTCTCCGCTCTCCAGTATTCTGGTTCTTGGGCGTAACATCAACATATCCAGTCAGGATGGAACGAGCACAATCAACTAACAATGGTTCACAAGATATGACAAAAGCTAGAAGACTGTAAATAGAGAGTACATACAAGAAATCATGAAATGTATATGTGAGTATCATGGCAAGGTAAGGTGTAAATCTAGAGCTAGAATAAGGCAAGTAAAACTGATCATGGCATGTGCAAGAATCAAGAATCATCTATCTAGGTGTGTGAGTACTAGCTACAACATGTGGCCGGCTTGGAAACTTGCACAATAGTAACAGGCCTGGCTAATCATACATGGAATGTATAATCAACACTCACAATTAATCGATACACAATGGG
Source organism: Iris pallida (assembly GCA_029216955.1). Taxonomy (NCBI): domain Eukaryota; kingdom Viridiplantae; phylum Streptophyta; class Magnoliopsida; order Asparagales; family Iridaceae; genus Iris; species Iris pallida. The sequence goes on from JANAVB010042418.1 coordinate 1,401,854, forward strand.
TGCACAATAGGAATTGACCACATATCTACACTAATACTCCCTGCCCCTGACTGGTAGAGTGGATCCAAGCAAGACATGTTACGACACGGGATTCTGCGAGAATGGAGCAAGTCTCCTCGAGAATCGGTGTCCATATACTGCATAAGAACTACAAGAAGCTTGCACAAGATATACCAAGATAATAAGGAATAACATCTCATGTCGGGATCCATAAATACCAATCCGTGTGACCAATATGTCAAAAACAAGTATATCTACACTAAGTACATGAATTATAACAATTATCGTAAATTGGAAAAGTTATCAAAGAATGTACTCGCCTGTGATGTGATGGATAAGTTGACGGAGTCCAAGAACAGTGCCTCGAGGACCTATAGATGGAATACTGTATCAATATAATGGTTTGGAAGTAAAATCAAGTCATACTAAGTCAAACTAGGTCAAGACACATCAAACTAAGTCAAACTAGGTCAAATTAAGTCAAACTAGATTATACAGAGTCAATCTAAGTCATACTAGGCCTAACAAAGTCAAACTAGGTCAAGGCAAGTCAAACAAGGTCGATTTAAGTCAAATGTTGACTTACAGTTGACTTTTGGTCAACTGATCAACTCTGGTTAACCCTTGGTCAACTCTAGGTCAAACTTGACTAACGTTGACTGATAGTTGACTTTGGGTCAACTGGTCAACTTCGGTCAAGTTCTAGTCATTTCTAAGCTACAGTTGACTTCCGGTTGACTTTTAATCAAAATAGTCAACTTGGGTCAACCAAGGTCAAAACTAGTCTAAGTCCACTATTCCTAACCATTACCAACCATAAAATCCTAATTATAACTATATCTTAAAGTAGTAAACTCATATGTTAGAAAATAGGTATTATCCTAACATACCCTCTTACCCTTTCCAAGGTAAAACCTTACCTTAGCCTCTAACTCTGACTCTAGATCTCTCCACCTTCATTCTAAGTTTTTCCCCACTCTCTAATATGGTATTCCAACCCTCTTCTAGTATCTCGATACCGTATCATGATATCTTGACACTCAAAAGTCAAAAAGGGTAAGTTCTCATTACCTTAAGGTAATGGATATTGAGATACCAACTTGGTATCTCTGAATACCACACATATAGACTCTAACTAGAGACACTAACTCACATTATCTAACCAAACCAACTTGCTATCTAACCTATCTATTATACTAATTTCTAACCATTACACAAAAGCTAAACTCTAACTCTCCAAACTCATTATCTAATCTAACTTGGATAGATAGCTAACTAAATCTAACATACAAACTACGCTCTAATACTACGTGAACATCCAACTAGAACTTAACATCCTAACTAACTTGTTACAAACCATCTAACTTATATCATATTATCTAACTTCTAACCAATATCTTACCTCTTCTAAACCCTCACCAAGACACACTCTAACTCATCCACAACTCACTCACACACATATACTAACTTGCATGAATACTAAGAAGGGGGGGTGGGGGATGGTGGCTGCCTAGTGCAGCCACCCTAGGCTGCTACTCCTGAGGAGCAGCCCATGTGCTGTTGAATGCAGCTGCTACTGCTCCCTGTTTTGGGACATCAAATGGGGGGGTTCCCTGCTCCACAACTCCCAAGCAGTGGGGGGGCTGCCTACTGCAACAGTCCCCAATGGGGACTGTTACTGCTGCTGCTGTTACTAAATTTGCTATTGCTGCTGCTGTATTTGGGGGGGGGGGGCAGCCCCTAATCTCCTCTCCACAGCTGCAGCTGCAGCTATCCTTCTTCTTATCCTTCTCATTCTCTCCATATTCAAACACACACACACTTTTCTCTCAACTCTCAAGCACAAGCACTCACATACTCTCACAAACATAATTGTCTCCATCTCTCCACTATACCAACACAACATATATATATAACCCACAATCCAAAATCAGTCCAACATATAATAATATACATAAAAATGACATGTAGAGACTCAAACTAGACATGTGGGCTAAACCACTTAGATCCAGCCATAGGTACCCAAATGAAAACTAATCCTAACATCCTAACCATGGTTAAACCACCCTCTAACAATGCCAAAACTGAAATTAAAAACCAAAATAGCCTATTGGGCATAAAACCAAGTACATGGTGTGCCTCTAGTGGAAATCTCTCCATGGGGACACCAAAACTAATCCAACTTTCTAGAGAGGACTCAAATGAGCATCAAACTTGAATCGGTTGGTCTCTCTAACAAACGGGTGGATCCTATGGATTCAGAATTACATAAACTACAAGGAAACATGGTTTAGAGAAAGGATTGATACCTATTAGGAGTGAATCCTAATAAAACTCTCTCCGACATGAAGATCCTTGTAGAAAGGACACTTCAACCTTGCACTTTTCTCCCAAACTTTGGTAGCACCCTCCCTTGAAGTTGTAGAGAGGATTGTTGGAAGAAACTATAGATAAATGAGATGATTTGAAGATCAAATCAAAGGGAACTCTCCAATTTGGGGAAGAACACCAAAATAGGAAGAAGGAGGCTATGTGTGAGAAAATTTGGAATGAGAAAATTTGGAATGAAAAGAAGGGGTAGAGTTTGCCGGCCATGTAAGGGGGTTTGGGGGCAATTGGCAAATATCCAAAATTCCCTACAAGCCTCCATTTGGTCAAATTGTTTTATGTGAAAATTTGGGGTTAAAAGGGCCAAGTTAAAATCTACAAATGGACCAATTAAGTCATGTGGGATTAGTCTAAAAGCACTAGACTAATTAGTAGGATTTATAGGCCATATCTAACTTAAGTTTGGGTCCCATCTAGAGTCTAAGCTATCCGGGTCACTAACATATGTCGGAACGAGACGAAACTTAAACCCGACTAAACAAATCCAATAAAAATATTATTAAAAATATAAAATTTCTAAAATGTTGAAAAATAAAGAATGACCAAAATACCCTCAATGGTAAAAATTGGGAGTGACCAATCTTTCCTCCTTAAAAGAATTTTGTCCTCGAAATTGAAGAACTATCACAGCAACAAAAACAGAACAAGGAAAGAAAAAGAAAATTTTCTACCTCAAGGCTCGAAGAGATATGAAAATCGCTCCCGCATATCGTCCTCTCTCTCCAAGGTAGACTCACCTGGAGAGTGGTGCCTCCATGCAATACGAACCAAGGGTATAACCTGGTTCCGGAGCACCTTCTTCCTACGATCCAAGATCTCAACCGGCTGCTCTGGATAACTGAGAGTCGGTCCTACCTCGATCTCGGAGTGGTCCAAAATGTGACTGGGATCTGTCATATACCGTCTCAGCTGTGACACATGGAACACGTTGTGCACTCCCTCTAATGCAGGCCGTAACTCCAGTCCGTAAGCCACTGCACCGACCCTGTGCAAGATACGGAAAGGTTCGATGTATCGCGGACTAAGCTTCCTGCCTCCACCAAAACGAATCGTGCCACGCGTCGGAGAAATCCACAGAAACACAAGATCACCAACCTAGAACAAAAACACAAGACTTAAGGCTTGATCTAAAATAATCACAATCAGACTCAAATACTAGAAAAATCTAAACTATACCTCAAACTCCAACGGCCTCCGGTGGCTATCGGCCCAATGCCGCTGCCTGTCCTGTGCCATCCGAAGTCTATTTCTGATAACCCTGACCTTCTCTGCAGCATCCACTACCATCTCAGGGCCAAGCAAAACCCTCTCGCCGACATCATCCCAAGATAAGGAAGTACGGCACCTCCGTCCGTATAGAGCCTCAAAAGGTGACATCTCTATACTGGCTTTGTAGCTGCTGTTGTAAGCAAACTCTACCAAGTGAAGGTGGTCCTCCCAAGATCCTCCGAAGTCCAAGATACAGGTACGAATCATATCTTCGAAGGTCTGAATCGTCCTCTCTGACTGTCCATCTGTCTGGGGGTGGTATGCCGTACCGAACTTGAGCGATATGCCCAAACTAAACTGCAAACTCCTCCAGAAGTGAGAAGTGAATCGGCTATCCCGATCCTAGATTATGCTCACTGGAACCCCGTACAATCGGACTATCTGCCGTACGTACATCTCGGCCAGCTTCTCCGTAGACAAACCCACATTAAAAGGCAAAAAATGGGCCGATTTGGTCAATCGATCAATAATGACCCAAATCGCATCCTTTCCTCCTAGAGAACATGGAAGTCCAGACACAAAGTCTATAATAATATGCTCCACTTCCACTCTGGAATGGATAGTGGCAGGAGCAGACCACCTGGTCTCTGCCTCTCGATTTTTATCTGCTGGCACACCAAGCATCTAGAAACGAACTGAGCCATCTCGTATTTAATGCCATATCACCAAACATGTTGTCTCAAGTCTTTGTATATCTTGTTGGCACCAGGATGCATAGAGTACTAAAAACGATGTGCCTCCTGAAGAATCTTCTCCCGAAGTCCTCCGCTCGACATGTATAATCTGGTACCATGCCTCAACGACCCATCTCTCGCCATAGAGAACTCATCCAACAATCCTGTCCAAACCTGCTCCCTGATGACCCTCAGAGCCTCATCCTCAAACTGAACTGCTTTGACTCTGTCCATCAGCTCTGACTGCACCTGAAGACCCTACATCTGCTCTTTCAAACCCAAAAACTATTACCTCTATGCCCAAGCTCTCCAGATCTGCTAGAAGGTGACGATCCTTCGTCAAACACTTGGCCATTGGATACCTGCTTAAAGCATCTACAACCACGTTGGCCTTTCCGGAATGGTACTATAAGAATATATCAAAATCCTTCATCAGCTCTAACCATCTCCTCTACCTCATGTTTAGCTCCTTCCACGTAAATACGTACATCAAGCTCTTATGGTCAGTAAAAATCTCCACACACTCTCCATACAAATAGTATTTCTACAGCTTCAAGGCAAAAATGACTGTTGCCAACACCAAATCATGAGTCGGGTAGTTCTACTCATGTGGCTGTAACTGCCTAGATGCATAAGCAATTACCTTCCCATGCTGCTGAAGAACACAACCCAAATCCATTTTCGAAGCATCACTATAGATCGTGAATCCTTCAAACCGAGATGGTAACGTCAAAATATGAGCCGACGTTAACCTCTTCTTCAGCTCCTCAAAGGCATCATGATACTCATCAGTCCAGACGAACTCCACTTCCTTTCTGGTGAGTCTAATCATCGGCTTTGCAATTCGGGAGAAGTCCTGCATGAACTATCGATAGTAGCCTGCCAAACCTAGAAAGCTCTGAATCTCGGCAACTGAACTGGGTGTCGACCAAGACTTTACCGCTGCAATCTTTTTCTGATCCACTGAAATTCCATCACATGATACAACGTGGCCCAGGAACTCCACTCGGTCCAAGAAGAACTCGTACTTTGATAGCTTCCCATACAGCTGCTCCTTCTTCAGAATCTCCAGCACGACCCTGTTCGCAAAAACAAAAGTCTTTATTTCACAAACTTTTAAAGAATAGTACAAGAGTACAATGAATTCTAGAAAAGTACAACTATAGGAATCCGATCTGAAGACGATCGCTATATCCCTTGGACGATGTGAACTTTGAAGACGATAGCCTCTGAAGAATGCAGCAGCACTTGGACAAGAACTCCTGATCTCTCTGATGATCTTGAATAGTCTTATCCCTTTAATGAAGAACTTGAAACTCTATTTATAGAGTTCTAGAAATAACTATTTTGTAGTTATTCTGGATTGCGCACAATAAACTGCGCTGGCGACAGACTGCGCAGACTGCAAACTATGTTGGCCTATTGGGCAATTGCTCGATCGTGGGCTAACTGTATTCAGACGTGTAGCATTGTTTGATTAAAATGTGCTTGGTCATGTACAGGCGGTTGCCACGTGGCGAGCAATTGATGGCATGTAATCCACGTAAAAAATGTCAGTTACTTTCCAAAAGCTTGATGAATTGCGCTAACCGAATAGCACTAGCTTCAGACTGCGCTTCCTTCTAGTCAATAGATAGCGCTGGGATTCGAATTTGGTCAAACTGTGCTATGGTTGAACTGGCAGACTGCGCTGGCCTGTACAGCTGTTCTCGAGTGCTGCGCTGCACAAGAAACGAATGGACTTTTTGTTTTTCGGGCTGTCAAGCTGTCATAAGATCTGATCTTTGTCAGGTAATAATGGCGTTACCACGTTAGCATAGCGCCCTCAGGTGGTATCGCGGTTCAGCTCACGCGTTTGATTTTTTGCGCAGTCTATCTCCAGCACAGTTCATTGAAGGGTATGCAATTGAGACTTCTCTGCCTATTTGATAGATGCAACATGATTTTTAGGACATATAAGACCCCCGTCAAAGTTTTCAAAATTTGAAAATATTTAAAGTTTCGAAATACTTTGAATTTCGAAATTTTAAATCAAGTTGCGCTTTGGTTGCGCGTTTGGAGGAAATAGTTCTGTCTTTCGTAGCGCAATCGGAGGTGACTGTTACACTTCTGAAAAACTATAAATAGTTTAATTTCTCATTCTTTCAACCTTTACTTGTTTTCGATTTCTCAAGAGATAAAAGCTCCTCTCCTACTCTGACTACTTCTTCTTCCTTTCGCCGTCGACGTCAACGGCACCCAAGCGAACAGCCACAGAGAAGGGAAAGGCCCCCGCCGAACCTTCGAATCATGTTGCACCATGAGTATCTCGTCACGAGACGGGTCATCCAGCCCTTCAAGGTGAATGACGAGCCATGATCGAAAAAACCGTTTTTAGGGTTTTTTAACATTTTCGGACCTTCATACCTCTCTCTCTTTAGAGATTGATGGTATTTGCGCCATCCTGTTTAGGGTTTTGGCTGCATGTTACAACAGTTTTTATTTTTATGAAAACTGTATCTTTGCACAATCTGTTGGAAAGTGCTGACAGAGTGTTCAGCACAATCCGTCGATTTGTGCATCGATGCGCAATCTGATGTTTTGTGCAAGTCGAACGTGCTAGCGCAAACTGATATTTTGCACAAGTCGGCTGGCGCAAACTGATGTCTTGCGTATGTTGGCTATGCTGGCACAATCTGATGTCTTGCGCATGTTGGATATGCTGGCGCAAGCTGATAGATTGTTTCATTTAGCGCAATTTGATGAAATATAAAGAAATTTTTGATTTCTTTTGCACATACTGATCTTTGTCTTTTTTATTGATGCAGTTAACCTCAGAGAAGATTTCAACTACGAGGTTCTTGTAGGATCTTTGTCTGAATCTGAATTCAAGGAAGATCTCTCGCATGTGTCTTTTCCTCAATATGCCTTACCGTCATCTCGACAAAACTGTACTGATTGCGCAAGACAATGATACTTTACTGTGTCAGATGAACGGGCATCCTCTTCAAACTGCTGATATTGTCACCCACAAGAAACCTCTGTTCTTGTTTGGTGAGGCTTTTGACAAGAATTCTCAGCCGAGGCCTCGCATGGAACAGAAAATCTTCCAAAGGGGCGAGAAGACGATACTTCTGCCAGAGATCTCCAGATGCCTTCCTTTGTCCCGATATGCTTTTGTGGGCTATCCTAGAAGAATGGAATGAGACATAACTCTGCTGCAGCAAGCCCGAGCGGGAAATATGTGTTAAGAAGGGGCCAGACCATAGAGATGTGTTCTACAGTTCCTCTGAGCGACATAGCTCCTTACTCAGAGGACTAAAACCTGGTTGTATCCCGCCGGAAGATTCTTCCCTGCTGCTACCAGTAAAAACTCTAATATTTGTAAATAAGTTTGCGAAGGTGGAAGGGAGGTATCCGGACCAAGATTTGCAGTTGACAGGTCTTGTGAACCCGAATAACAAAAGGTGGATATGTGTGGCCAATTGGATATTGGTCCAATTTGAAGCTCGGCTCAAGGAGATTGATCTGTATCTGGCAGTGTACGCCACTATTTATGGCTTTCCCCCAATCCATATATATTCTTCGCGTTGGCGGAGAGATACAATTACAGGACTGGGACTTTCATGATGCCACACGGGAAAATTGGATTAGCCTTGCATGAGATGAAGTACATCTTTCATCTGCCAATAGAGGATATCCCCTATGAAGATTTTGCCCCGACAAATGATGAGTTGGACAACTGCACCAGGAGAATACTGACATGGTAGCTGTCTTTGAAGAGCTACTATGCCATTACAAGATCTATTCTTTATACTACAAGAGTGGCACAGCCGGTATCTGTTATTCTACCAAATGGTTGCCGTATCTTTTCCTCAACTATATTATTGAGAATAAGACCAAAGAGCATGAGAACTGCAATCCCAACTTCTTCAGACCACTTAGCGATAGCGAAGTGATAGAGTTGATGGAGACGCATAATGATATGGATATCATAATTGAGGATGATCTTCAGTATCCTCCTTTTAGAAGAGGAGACATCATTGAAAGCTACATGAGGATGGGTTACAGGTCTATGTCAAAGGAAGCCCAACTGGCAGGTTTCCTCACTTACTGGCTTCGACGATATGTCATTCCTGGGGCCAGTGCAGTTGACCGCTTTCATCGCGGTTTATTGTTCGCTACCGTCCGCCTAGTTTTCGGCTACCAGATGGATTTGTTGTCAGCAATGACATGCAGGACGAACGTCGGCCTCCGTCTCTTCGTTGATTCGATGGTTCGAGAAAAAGGCGAAAAGGGACATTTCCCTCGGCTGGAACTGCCGTATACATATCTGTTTGGATGGCTGCTTCTACACCATCCTTCCTTAATGAATCCTGATATGGTGGCAGTGGGTGGAAGCTTTTTAAGAAGATTCTCTGGATGTAAGTGGATCTATACCACTCTGAGAGACTGCCGGCGAGCTCTGAATCTCGGCAAGGGATGAAACTTTTACTGCGTTCCCCCTCCAGTTGGTTATGAGCATATGTCAACAAACCTCGTCGACTCTGTGAGGATGCAGCCTTTGGGCTATATAGATTTTGACTGGCTGAGGATGATTCGGCCATCACACTTGGTATATCAGTTCGAAGATGAATGTTATCTGGAGCCTTATCTTCCAAGCCATTTTGTACGTCAATTCGGTTATGACCAATTTCATGTAGGCAATGCCATAACATGCCTACAGGAAAAAGGTTATTTGATTGATGGAGCCCAGGCTTGGGCATATTACAATGCCCGTGACCCGAAGATGACGTTCTCGATGCCGACAAGGAACGATCGTGGCCTACGCATGCTGTATACTTATTCGATCTTTTATATGTCAACAACTACTTTTGCTGAGAATTTCAATCTAGCAGACAGCTTTACGATGGTGACTCTATTTAGAAAAGGAGCACCTATTTTGTTGCTTCCTGGTAATGATGAAGAGCACGAGCCAGCTGATGCACCTCTAGAAGCTTCGAGGGAAGCCAACTTCCCTGAAGAAGTCTACGAACTGCTGTGTGTCCCTCTGAAAGTTGTAAGATCTCCGATCAAGGAGAAGAAGAGGAAGGCAGAAGCCATCTTCTCCTGTTTCAAAGAAGAAGACCGCTGTAGACTCTTCAGAAAGAGTCAATACTCGCTCACAGTCTCGACAACAGACTGAGTTAGCTCATATAGAAGAGGCAACAACCCCTACTTCCATCCAAAGAAAAACACACGCAGCAGACGTAGAGATTCTGGAAGAACCTCTACGTAGGACGAAATTAGCTTTCAGAAAGAAAGTAACCACTCCCCCAAGATCTATCCATACATCGGCCCTGATAAGTGCTGCCGCCGGGGTTATGATGTCTTCTCCTACACCTGCTCCTGAGCCCAGGCAGGAAGCTTCCAGTGCATAGAACATGGACAAGGTTGCAGAGACAAGAGAGGAGATGGCAGAGACAAAGGATGGGGCTGCAGAATCAAGAGAAGCAACTGCAACTCCAACCCCAATCAATGAGTCGGGATCATCTGTCGAAGTATTGCCATCTCCTACATTTGCAATGGAAGCTGCTCACCCTCCAGCTACACCAAGATCGTATCATGTTGAAGAAGATCGACTGATGATTGAGGCTTTAGAAGACTGTGACTTCGGCTTCCATGATGATATAGATCCAGTCGACGCAAGTAATGATGAGGAAGCACAAGAAGAGGGTACAGATGATGAAGAAACATCAGCGGAGGAACAATCTAAATCCGGAAGAGGATACTGATGCCCATGCATCCCAAGAGAAGAACACTGTTAATGAAGTAGCACCGGAGGAAGCTACTGTCACCGATCCAAGAGGTATTGATTGATATTGATAATCTTCTTTTATAGATCAAATGACTGATATCTAAACTTTCATTCATGCAGAAATTCAACCTTCTCCAATTCTTCCGGTATGCACTGATATAGTGCAGACAAAAGCGATAGCCAGCAGTAACCATCATTTATCAGGCGGCTCTGAAGCAGGAAGTAGTCAGGCAGTGATGTCTGAAGCTACTTCCGCGAGGCTGCAGCCTATGTCAACAGATGAATATCTTGTCACTAAACCCAGCATTGGTAAGCTTGCCCACATTTTGATCCTTTTTGATAGTCCTTAATGACAGCAAACTGATGATGTTTATTTAATTTTGCAGAAGAACATCTGGGAGGGGCAACTAGCTCCTCTATGGCCCCGCTATCAAAAGAGACTATAGCCCATGTTCAAGATGCCGAACTTTCGCCTTTACAGGCATCTACTGCTTCAACTTCAATAGGAGTAGTTGCTACACCCAGTGCCGCGGCTACCAACAAATTTATAGTTGGTTCCTTTACCAACCACTTCTTTACTTCATTAGGACCTTTAATAGAAAGGGTAATGGAGGAAGAGAGTGTTGGTTTCATCACTGTCAGAAGTCCAACTTCTTATCTGATCGGCGGCATCCGAAGTCAGGGTGATGAGGCTCAAGCCACCTATCTCGAACATGTGCTGGATGAGCTGGAAGAATCAATTAAGATTTACAAAGATCTTAATCGGGGGGAGGTAGAGCCACTGGTGAATGCCGAGTTCGAAAGGATGACTCGAGAAGCTGAGGTCACAAATGCTGATTTCAAAACTTTCTTGGACTCTTTTGCCATAAAGTCTTCAGAGTATGATTCTCAGATGGAGATAGTAGCGTCTGCTGCTGGGGAGAAAGAAAAGAAGGTTAGTGATCTGAAGGTAGAGTTTGCTCGACTTTAAGAAGAATTGAGAATCGTTCAACTTGCTCTTGAAGAAGAGACTATACAGCATCAAGCTACAGTTCAGCAACTAGACATTCAGACCCATGAGAAGAATGAGTTTGTCAAGTCTCATCAAGATGAAATCTCTCGCCGACTTGTGACCTTGCCGACATTTGACGCTAAATCTGGAATGGAGGAAGCTAGAAAGCGGGTGCTGGATTCTCGTGAAGAATGACTTCAAACCTTGAAGCAGCAGATAGCTAGTCTGATGATCCTACCGATTGAGTAAAAGAAAATCTTTTGTATTTTCTCCTTTGTGATGTCTTTTTGTAATGCCTTTTATTTTTATCAATGAAAAGACATTATTTTTGTGGCTCTATTATTTATTGCATATCCCATTACGGATATAAATAATAGCGATAGAAAATATATTCAGAGGTTCAGGACATGATATATTTCTTGATTTAGAAAATAATTATATTCATTATGTCTGTTTAGAGGTAATGTGGACATGGCAGAATATAATTTGTTAAAAATTATTATTTTGGTAGACAACTTAATCAGAGGTAAAAAATACGTGACAAGTTGTTGATATGGATGAACGAATGAATCGTCAAAATGAATGAAATAAATGGATGAACCGTCAGATGAATGGAATGAACGGGTGAACCGTTGAATGAATGGAATGAACGGATGAACCGTTGGATGAATGGAATGAACGGGTGAACCGTCATAATAAATGGAATGAACGGATGAATCGTCAGATGAATGGAATGAACGTTGTGAAGAATACGTCGCTTCGATTCGCGTAATCGACTGTCTCAAGAATCTCTACCTATAAATAGAACAGAAACTTAGATGGAATGATCAGTTTCACTTTTGACACAAAAATGTCGTCTGAAGATGCATCCAAGAAGGCTGAGATTGTCCCGAAGGTTGAAGAAGTCACGGAGGAACGTCCAGCCGAACCAACCCAGCCAAAGCAGACGGAGGCGGGTGAAGGTTCATCTGCCCCCAAGCCGCCACGGGACATCTTAGACTTTCTGGTTGAACCGGAGAAGACTGAAGAAGAGGAGTCTATGAGGATGGCCGCTTGCATGTTTCTGGTAAAATCGAGCAAGGATGTTCTCGGCCCTTCTGTGACTATATTTTTGAAAAGGACGGCAGTGGTCCTCGTCCTGTCTTTAAAAAGGACAATAGTGATTCTCGTCCTTGATATTATGTAACATTGTTCATGATGAAATAAAATCAAAATTTATTTATAAACTGTCTTGTTGTATTTACATGAAATCTATGTTACATTCATACATAGTACTTTTAAGGAATTTGCCATTGATATGCATCATAGCAACTCGACCGTCCAGTTCTGTGAGTTGATAGGCTCCATTTGAGAAGACTTTACTCACGATATAAGGCCCTTCCTATTTCACATCGAACTTGCCTTTGCTCATGTGAGTCATAGTCATGGGACGTCTGACTGTTAGAACGAGTTCTCTTTTCTGAAAGGCTCTGACTTTAACTTTGCGGTTAAAAGTCTTCGAGATGAGGGCTTGGTACAACTCAATATGCTGTTGGGCCAATAATCGCTTCTCATCAAGTGCCTACAATTCTTGAAGTCGAAGAAGATCATTATTCTCTGTAGTCAAGTCATTAGTGATAGCAATCATTAAAGATGGAATTTGAAGTTCCAGGGGTAGAACTGCTTCATAACCGTCCACCAGAGAGAAAGGTGTATAGCCTGTGGGGTTGCGGACCGTAGTGCGGTAGGCCCATAAACATTCTCCAAGCTTTTCACTCCAATTTCGTTTGTTAGTAGACACAAAATTCTTAAGGAGCTTGATAATAGTCTTGTTGAAGGCTTCAGTCATGACATTAGCAACAGGGTTGTAAGCTGTAGAAGCGACATTGTCAATCCGATGATCGTCACATAACCTTGTGAACTTTTGACTAATGAACTTAGGTCCATTGTCATGAATGATTCGTTGAGGTACACCAAATCTGTAAATGAAATAATATTTGACGAAGTTGATGACGCTGCTAGTTTTGACTTCAGCCAAAGGTATAGCTTCGGCCCACTTGGAAAAGTAATTCGTTATGGCTAATATAAAATAATGTCCCTTAGAAGAAGGAGGATTGATAGGACCTATAACATCCATGCCCCAAGCTTCAAAAGGCCAGGAAGCAGCAGTCAGATGAAGAAATTTCGACGGTTGATGGATGAAATCTGCATGGATTTGACAGGCTCGACATTTCCTTACATATTCGATGGCATCAGATACCATAGAGGACCAGTAATAACCCATTCGTCGGATACGATCCTGTAGCTTAGGGCCGGGATGATGTGCTCCACAAACACCATCATGAGCTTCATACAATACCTGCCTTGCTTCATCACCAGCAAGACAACGCAAGAATAGGCCGTTATAAGTCCGTCGATAAAGAGTCTTGGTGGTCTAGTTGTAGTAGAATCGAAGAGATCGTCGACAAATACTCGTAGCCTCTTTAGGATCTTCAGGGAGTATATTATGAACCACAAAGTCGATGAAAGGAACTCTCCAATCTTCATTGATAACATTGACTTCAGCGAAGTTACTGAACTCAATGTTATGATTGTTTTCCATGCAGAACAACTGTCTGTTGGAAACAACAACCACTTGTTGTCTTTTGACGGGAATTGCTAGGACTGCTGCAAGATTAGCTAAAACATTTGCCTCAGTGTTACAAGCTCGTCGAACATATTCAATGAAAAAAGCCTTGAATGATATAGCCATGTAAATTGTAGCTTCATGATAGGGCACTAGATCATGAAGGCGAACTTTGTATGTTCCTATAACCTGATTGATAATTAGTTTAGAATTGCCATAAACTTCAAGATATTCAACTTCCAGCTGTTTAGCTAACTGGAGTCCAATAAGCAAGGCATTTTATTCAGCCATATTGTTAGAGCACGACTGATCTAAGAAATAAGCTCTTTGGATAGCTAATCCTTCTGGGGAGACTAGTACAATTCTAACTCCTGCCACAATGGTCCTTTTTGGTCTGATCCGGGATGCTTTGTCGAAGAACAGACGCCTGGTAGAAAACTCTTCAGAGATCATATTTGATTCCAATGTTTCGTCTGGAATTTCATCATAAAGCTTAGATGTCTCCGGAACAGGATGAGCTGCTAAAAAGTCAGCCAGTGCTTGACCTTTAACAGACTTTTGTGAAACATAAACCATGTCATATTGGGCTAGCAAAATGGCCCATGTAGCCAGTCGGAAATTGAGTGTGCTAGGCTTCTTCATCAGTACCCGAAGAGGGTTAACTCGGGAAATAACGTGGATGGTTTGGCCGATGATATAATGCCGAGTCTTTTGAACGGCGAACATAAGAGCTCGGTATTCTTTCTCAACCGGACTATAACGGTGTTCAGCACCAATCATAGTACGACTAAGATAGTAGATAGCTTGTTCATGGCCTTCTTTATTTTTCTGGGCAAGTAAAGCACCCAACGAATGATCCATAGCACGGACAAACATTAAGAATGGTATACCTGAGATTGGTGGCACCAAGACTGGTGGGTCCATGAGATATCACTTTATATCATCAAATGCTTGTTGACATTCTTCAGTCCAAATGAAAGATACACCCTTCTTCATTAACTGAGTAAATGGTCTGCAGCATCCAGACAGATTTGAAATGAATATCCTGATGTACGCAAGTCGACCTTGGAATCCTCGTAGCTCTTTTAAGTTACGTAGAGGACGCATCTCTTGAATGGCTTTGATCTTCTCGGGATCCACGTGTATACCCTTAGAGGTAATGACGAAGTCGAGAAATTTACCACTAGAGACACCCAAGAATGACTTGGTGGGATTCATTTTAAGTTGATGTTAGCGCATTAGATTGAAGATAGTTCTTAAAAATTGGATGTGATCTTCCTTTTGACGGCTCTTGACAGCAATATCGTCGGCATAGCATTCGACAGTCTTGCACAGATAATCTCAAAAGATGGTACTCATAGCTCGTTGGTAAGTGGCACCCGCGTTCTTGAGACCAAATGGCATCATTGTATAGCAGTAGACTCCGCGAGGAATGCGAAAAGTAGTATGTTTTTCATCTTCAGGATTCATCCGAATCTGATTGTATCCCGAGAATCCGTCCACGAAAGATATCCTTTTAAACCTACAAGTGTTGTCGATCATGACATCTGTAATAGGGAGAGGAAACTCATCTTTTGGACAGACTTCATTAAGATCCCGAAAGTCGATGCAAACTCAAACTTTGCCAGTTTTCTTCAAGACTGGAACAACGTTGGCTACCCAATCAAGATGTTGTTCTTCTCGAATAAAGCCACAAGCTATGAGCTTTTTGACTTCATCATCAATTGCGTCCATCATTTCTGGCTTGAATCGCCTTTGATACTGTTTAACTGGCTTTGCATTAGGCAAAATATTCAGTTTATGAGTAGCAACTTTGGGATCTAAACCTGGCATTTCTTTATAACTCCAAGCGAAGACATCAATGTATTCTCGAATAAGAAGAATTAACTCTTGTCTATCCGCCTGTGGAAGGTTCTTGCTGATAAATATCGGACGAGGTGACCCGTCTTCTTCCACATCAATTTGAATCAATTGATCTTCGGTAGGAGGTTTCCATTGTTCGAATCGGAGTTCCCATTGGGTATCCATTCGTTGTGCCCAAGGATCTGTTTCGAGATTTTTTTCGATATCTTCATCATAGCCTTCTGGAAGTTCAGCGAAAACCATGTTAGAAGATACAATCAATCGATGAACTTGGCCGATGCTGGTGTCAGAATCCCATGATCTGGAATCAGAAGAATTAGAGCGCTCCTCACTATCGGATTCGGAGACTGCTGGAGATAAGATTGGAGGTGAAGTATATCCGAGACCTCTTTTCGTCCTGCTATAATACATCTCTGATTTTCCTTTTGGAACAACCGTACGGATAGGAGTTCGTCTACCCTTGCCAAAATTGAGGCCGTTCTTGAAGTCATAATCCATCTTCCGGATGATATCTTTTGATTGTTGACTATAACGACGAAGTTGGAGACGTCCCATATCGTTATTTTTGCTATCATCCGTATAGCTAAATTTTTGTTCTGGCCCTTTACTAAAAAGTATTGGACTCTCACCTCTCTTTCGAGAAGGGACAACAAAATACGAGTCATCTGGATGTTCAAATAATACTTCTGTCTGAAGGGATTGTACGACCCCTATTGTAAATGTCTGAAAACTGTCTAACATGTCCAAATAGCATTTAGTATGATAAATGACATCATTATACTGGAAAGTAGATACTTTTTCATTGATTTGTACATCTATATTTACAACATGACCTTTAGCCTTAACTGGCTTGGTCAGATCGATTACAAAAGGAGGAGGAGAAGAACAAGGAGTATTGGACTTGTTGCGAGGAAGGTCAATAAGAAGCGGCTCAGAAGAGGTGAGCTCCCATTTATCCTTGTTACGATGGAGGTCAATAACAAGTGGCTCAGAAGTAGTGAGCTCCATTTTATCCTTGTTACGACGTAAGTCAATAACAAGCGGCTCAGAAGAGGTAAGCTCCCTTTGACCTTGACTACCATCAATTGATTGCTTCTGGGCCGGCAGATGAATAGCTAGTGGTTTGGAGGATTAAGGACGAAAAACACGCCTTTTGACAGGTATGATGAGAGTGTCATTAGGAACTACTTTTCGTTCTTCCTCAACATCCATGGCTAGTACTACCTTTATAAATTCTTCTTTGTATATGCGAGCATCGTTGCAAATATGCTTCAACAACTTTGAAAGGGTAGAGATCCACAACTTCTTTTTGGACCTCTCCTTGGTCATCAACATACTTGAAGCATTGATGGAGAGTAGAAGGAACAATATTATGTTCATAAAGGAATGGTCTCCTCAGAAGAGCATTATAAGAACAACCATGGTTGTCTATAATGTAGAAGGTCACCTTCGTGCGAAGATTGCCAATTTGAAGTTTTAGGCGTATCTTGCCTAAAGGTTCACTCCTTCCTTGGTTGAATCCCAGGATGGTGGTGATTGTACCAGAGAGACTATGCACTGGAATCCTTAGAGCATCCAACATCGTCTTCGTCATGATGCTGAGTGCTGACCCTAGATCTATCAGAATACGGTCGATCTTCATGGTATCGACATAACCCATGAAGTAGAGAGGACGATCATGTCGATTGCCTTCCAACAACATGTCATCTTGTATGAAAGTAATGTTTGAGATTAATTCCAACACACTATGACAGTGGAGACAAGAGACAGGTTCTGATTCAGGTTTCTTGAGAAGAGTTAGACAAGTTTCTGCCTGCATCAAAGCCTCACTCAGTGTTTCTCGATTCTCTTTAGAGAGACGTAAGAGCTCGAAGATGGACAGCCTGGCCGGTGTGTTGGCCAATTGAGCCAATATGTCAAAATTATATGGCTTCTCAAGTCCAGAGGGGGAAGATTTCTTTAAAACTTTGTCGAAGCGGACTTGTTGTTTGCCTTTGTCGGCTGATGTCGGTTTAGGAGGAGTTGATTCCACAACCGATAGTGATGCAGAAGGGATGTCCTCTGTAGAGATAGGCTGTACTGGAACAACCTTAGAAGATGAAGCAAGACTTTCTTGAGCTTCAGGATGTTCTCGTAGATTAGCTTTCCCTGACCTGGTACCCAATAGAATCTTTTCTTCAACTATGGGGTCAAAAGACACCATATTGCAGCTCTTTGTCTTTCCCTTAGAACGTTCTTTCTGCTTAGAGGAAGAAAGGACTTCGAACTCTGAAGCAAGATCAGGATGGATCCACATGATCTCGCTATTATAAAGGGATAAGGGGACAAGACCCTTACTTCGTGGAGGAGGAAGATTCTCAATCTCCAGAGTAGCTTTAGGAATAGGGATGATGCCACTCTACACTATTTATGGTAGAAAATTACCGAACTGTACAGAAATCATATTGGCTGTAACAGTCTTTTCATCCTGCTGGAGAGTGATGACACCAGCGTTGACTAACTCTTGAATCTTGTATTTTTGCACATAGCATCCCCGAGTAGGATGCCCTATGAACCTGTGATAAACACAATATTTAGGATGGTCAGTTTTATCGACTTCATCAGGCTTCTTCGGGTCAGGAAGTTACAATTTATTGCTCTTAAGCAAACAATCAAAGATGCTCTCCATGTCCATTTTATCAAAAGAATACTCTACTTTTGGGCGAGGTTGGTGGAGGTGCAGGAGGAGCAGAAGTAGGCGTGGGTTGAGACACGTTGACAGCCAAAGATTCCTTGCTTTTGAGGTTGATGTTCAAGGTTTCTTTGCCTTTACGATTATTCTGGCGATTACCGCTACCGGATGCAAAAGGCTCATCTCGATCAGGGTTAGACATGTGTACCCCCAATTGTTTGAACTTTTCGGTGCTAACTTCAGCTGCTTTAGCATTGATGATGAATGATAGCAAATCCTGGAACTGTGTTGATCCCGTCCATATGCTAATGATAGGCAACAAGTTTGATTTACAAGTGTCTATCGATACAACAGATGGGGTTCCAGGAGGCATTTTGAGTGCCTCTCAGCAGAATCGTTCAATAAAACTCTCAGCAGTTTCATTATGTTTTTGCTTGATCTTGTTGAGGGCGGATATAGTCATGTCGTTGATACCCTCAAAGAATCGTTCCAGGAATATCTGTTTGAGCCCAGCAAATAAAGTGATAGAGCAATCAGGCAGGCTGCGGTACCAGTCATATACTGTGTCGGCTAAGCAACCGACGAAGACTCTGGTAAGAAGAGCATCATTTGGCTGAAGCTGGACAGTCATTACCTCAAAATGGTTAATGAACTGACTCGGAGAAGTGCTGCCATCAAACAGCGTGATCGTAGGAATCTTGTACTTTGGAGGGAATGGGACTTCCTTCTATTCAACCGGATAAGGTTGTTTGATACCCAGCCTCTGTAGACCATCTTTCTCTTTGAAGGCCTCAAACTGAGTACGTAGAAGTTTTATAGCCTCATTAGCATCTTCTGAGGATGGAGCAGTAATGGGCTGGCTTACCGTGTTAGGAGGAGAAACAGCATGGTAAGCACTACCCCCAGCCCCTGAATGACTGGGTGTAACTTGAATAGGTATTGAGGCTACTTGATGAGATGGTACCCCCAGACTTGCATTAACAGGTACCAAAGATGCTATAATCTCAGGATTTACAGCAGGTACAGTTGGTGGTACTGTATGTTAAGCTACAATGACGGCATGCATATTTGTGATCATTTCAGCCATAGTTTTCAATTTGTCTTCCAGTGCCGCTATTCGTTGCTCTTGAGTTGCTGAACTAGAAGCGTTTGGATCTTCAGTAACAACATAGGCTGACATTTCTCTGGGTACAGTAGAAGACACTGTCTACTCAGAGCTTTCACTATACGCATTATAATCAGAGAAAGAATCATCCCCTGAGTGAGAAATGGGGAAATAACCAGAGGGATCTTGGAGAAAATTCCTATGACCGATTGTATCTCGGCTTCGGGATCAGGTATGTTGGAATACTCCTTCAGAAGATTCACGGAGTGAATCTAGATATTATTGACTGGGCTTACGGTGCTTACCGTGCTTTGAACACTTCCTACCCCAGTGTCTCGAGAAGCCATATTTATAGAGGCATAGAACACCTCGTCTTCATCTTCTGACATCGGTTCGAAAGTTAAACGATCAAAGACAGATCGTTTTGTCGTTTGGCAACAACAGTTGATAACCACCTTATGATTACAGTGGCGTTCTCGTGGTTGGATCGGAGGTGTTGAAGTATTGTTCCGCTTTTGCTTGAGATGTTTCCGGAGATCGGGGATATATTCTTTGACGACATTCGAAACATGATTCCGATTCTTCAGATGCTTTATCCCATGAGTATACAGAGAAGTACTCAATTCATTGGCATAGGTGTCAGGATTTCTCCTCCTGGAAGTATGCTTCTGATGCAAGTTCACCTTTGGCATTGGTTGCTTGCGTTTCATAGAAGCTGGCCTATTGAGATAAGTCCGTAAATCGGCAAATTCACTCCCAGGGGCCTCCGTTTGAGACACCAGCAATTTCTCCTGCTTCGAGCGAAATATCTGAAGAGTTGGGAGATCTTGGAAATATGCAACTGGAGTAGGCAAGATACCTCTCTGATCAATATTTTTTCCTTTAGCAGGGAGAGTTTTTGTACTGTTTAGTGCCGAGGCACATTCAGATGGATCTTCCGCGATAAAAAACGGAGAAGACTGAGAAAAAACCAAAGGGCCTTTTCCTTTATTTTGTAAAGAAGGGTTGGCTAAAGAGCGTTTCCTTCTGTTATTTTCCAGATTCTGATCTAGGGAAGATTGAGAAAAGACCAAAGGGCCTTTTCGTTTATTCTGAAGCGGAGGAGGAACAGTCAAAAGACTACCCCCTGTGGGTTGCACAGGAACAACATGAGGCTTTGAAAGGGGGGCAGAACTTTTCCCTTTGTTATTAGAAGAAGGGAGAGTAGTCAAGAGACTATTCCCTTTGGGTTGCGCTGGAACAGAAGAAGCAACAACTTGCCTTCTGAAGAAAATGACAGATGGCTCCTTGGCCATAGAACGTGCAGAGGGTGCACCCTGTGCTCTAGAAGAAGTAGCAAGTGGAGCTTTAGCCACAGAAGGCTTAAGGGGTCTTGAAGAAGCAGTGGATTGCGCAGGAGGGAAGGAGGTCGCCAACTGCCCCAGAGGAAAAGGGGTCTTGAACTTTGCCATAGCAGCATAAGTTGTAGATTACGCTGTGGTAAGAGGAGCAGTGTGCTGTGCATGGGCAGTAGGAGCTCTGGCTTGCGCTTTGGCAGCGCAGGTGGTGATTTATACAGGAACAGAAGTGGCTACTGGTTCCTTGACAACAGAGACAGCAGGTTGCGCAGATGACTGTGCAGAGGACTTCGAAATCCACACTGAATGGACCTTGCTCTTGGCAGAGGCCACAGTGCGACAAGTAGCCCCAGAGTTGATCATTGCTTCGTAGGCAGTCTGGTTGACCTTCACAACCAACGTCTTCTGCGTCTTTCCGATAGACGCAACGTCACATTGAGTTGTCACTTCCTCGTCGAAGGAGAAAGTCGTCCCCAGCAGAGTCGCCATTTTGTTTGAAAAAACAAAAGTCTTTATTTCACAAACTTTTAAAGAATAGTACAAGAGTACAATGAATTCTGGAAAAGTACAACTATAGGAATCCGATCTGAAGACGATCGCTTTATTCCTTGGACGATGTAAACTTTGAAGACGATAGCATCTGAAGAATGCAGCAGTACTTGGACAAGAACTCCTGATCTCTCTGATGATTTTGAATAGTCTGATCCCTTTAATGAAGAACTTGAAACTCTATTTATAGAGTTCTAGAAATAACTATTTTGTAGTTATTCTGGATTGTGCACAATGAACTGTGCTGGCGACAGACTGTACAGACTGTAAACTGTACAGGCCAATTGGGCAGTTGCTCGATCCTGGGCTAACTGTATTCAGATGCGTGGCATTGTTTGATTGAAATGCGCTTGGTCATCTACAGGTGGTTGCCACATGGCGAGCAATTAATGGCATGTAATCCACGTAATAAATGTTAGTTACATTCCAAAAGCTTGATGAATCGCGCTAACCGAATAGCGCTAGCTTTAGACTGCGCTTCCTTCTAGTCAATGGATAGCGTTGGGATTCGGATTTGGTCAAACTACGCCAAGGTTGAACTCGCAGACTGCGCTGGCCTGTACAGCTGTTCTCGAGTGCTGTGCTGCACAAGAAATGAATGGACTCCTCGTTTTTCGGGCTGTTAGGATGTCAGAAGATCTGATCTTTGTCAGGTAATGATGGTGTTGCCACGTCAGCGTAGCACGCTTGGGTGGTAGCACATTTCAGCTCGCACGTTTGCTTTTTAGCGCAGTCTGTCTCCAGCGCAGTTCATTGAAGGGTGTGCAATTAAGACTTCTCTGCCTATTTGATAGATACAACTTAATTTTTAGGACATACAGACCTGTAGATGCTCCTCGTGCTCCTCAAGCGTCTTCGAATATACCAAGATGTCATCTATGAAGACTACCACGAACTTATCAAGGTATTGATGGAATACCTTGTTCATCAAGTTCATGAACACTGCTGGGACATTAGTCAACCCAAATGGCATGACGGTAAACTCATACTGTCCATAACGAGTACGAAAAGCAGTCTTCGAAATGTCATCCCGCTTTACCTTCAACTGATGGTACCCAGATTGCAAATCAATCTTCCAGAACACCTTCGTGCTGCTCAACTGATCAAACAAGTCATCAATCCTGGGCAATGGATACCTGTTCTTGATAGTGAGGTTGTCGAGCGCTCGGCAGTCGATACACATCTGTACCGTATCGTCGTTCTTTGGGACAAACAAAAATGGCGTGCCCCAAGGTAAAGAACTAGATCTGATAAAGCCCTTGACCTGCAGCTCGTCGCTTTCTTCTTCAGCTCCGCTAACTCGCTATTGTTGACTCGATAGACATGCTGAAAAATAGGCTCAGCGCCCGGCATCAAGTCTATCGAGAACTCAACATCTCTGTCCGACGGTATCCCCAGCAATTTCTCGAGAAAGACATCCAAGAACTCTGCAATAAATGGATACGGCAACTCCTTCCTCGCCAACAAGGCTCCACAAAATCCATCTCCCGGCTCCGCTGCTCCTGTGACAAACTGAAACTCTGGCTTTCCTGACAGACTAAACAACACTATGCCTGCTCTACAATCTATACTAGCATGGTTCATGCTCAACCAGTCCATACCGAGCACCACATCGTAACTCGAAAGTGGCATTACGAGCAAGCACACACTCAGTTCCCGGCCTCCCAATGTAACACTCCGTCCCTTGCAAATATATTAACCAGGATAATACCTCCTTCGGTCATAATTTTGTAAGTCCTACCCAGATACTCAGCAACAATAATGTGTCTAAGTGCAAAGGAAACTGACAAAAAACTGTGTGGAACACCTGAATCAAATAATACTAAAGTAGAAAAAGAATCGAGAAGAACTGAACCTGCTACAACATCTGCAACTGGCTCGATCTCCTTGGTTGCAAGAGCAAAATCCCTGCCCTGAATACCCCGCTGCTGGTGGTGCTAAGCAAACCGCTGCTGCTGGGTCGGAAGTGGTGGACCCCTCGGCTGTACTGCAGGTAATCTCGATGGTGCCCTCTGAGCTGTACCAGTAACAGGACGGTTTACAGGACAATCTCTCAACTGATGGCCTTCGCCACCGCAAAAAAGGCATACTCCCAGCCTCTTCCGACAAACCTCCCAGATGTGACCAGGCTTCTTGTAGAAGTTGCAAGAAGCCCCATTCTGTACCTACCTCTTCTGAGTGTGCTGCACCTGCTGAACCGGTGCTCTGGCCTGATCCTCCGGCTAATGATGCTGGAAAGAATGATGCTGAAGCTGAGGGCATTTAGCAGCCCCCGTGCTGCTGCTAGCCCCCGAGAAAAGATCGCGATCCCTCTTGGGCTTCAAGCCCCACTCCCGCTCTACCTTGCGGGCCTCCGCAAAGATCTCGATGTAAGTCACATAAAAATAGGGAATGGGGATCTTGATATCCCAGATCAACCCCTCTCTGAAACGGCTCACCCTGATCTCTGGGTCACGAACCATATACTCCGCATATCGGCTCAGATGGCCAAACTCTGCGACGTACTCCTCAACAGACAAACTGCCCAGCTGCAGATTCTGAAACTGCCTTACCAGGTCAATCTTGTCTGTAGGAGAGAAGAAGTTCTCCTTGAAGAGAAGCTTGAACTCGGCCCTGGTATGGCCGTCTCCAGCAAGGGCTGGCTCGTTCCTGAACCAGGTGCGAGCAATGTTCAATAACTGTAAACCCACTGCCTCGACCTTCAGTTCGTCTGCAAGGCGAGAGGCCCTCATCTATCGCTCGATGTCCTCGAGATAGTCGTCAGCATAGACTACACCCTCAGTCCCACTAAAGTCACGAGGCCCTAACTTTCTGAAGTCCTGAATGTCGCCCGACCTCAGATGCGCTCTCTAATATGGAGCCCTCTGCTCCACGGCTGCTAAAGCCAACTTATGGACATCCTCCATGCCCTAATGCATCACGTCGGTCTGCCTCTGCTGTGCCTCAGACTGGGCTCTCTGAGTCTCCAACATCTGTTGTGTCACTCCTTGATTCCGGAATACGTATTTTTAGAACGTATACTGCTTATTTGTATTTACGTATATTTATACGATATTTATTTTGTTGTATTTCTTCATGTATATCCCAAATTATTTGACAAAATAATATTTCGTAATTTATTTTCTGTGATTTTAGTTTACAGTTTTGGCTCTAATTGGGTGACATGTTCTCGGTTCACTTGAACCCGTTGGGTCATCATGAACCAACTTGGTTTAGGCTTTTATATAAAACCCCATTCCTTTTCTCTCCCCTCATTCATTCCTCATAACTCCTCTCATTTACTTCCTTCACCCAACCAAAAGGCAAGTATCAACTTGCACAAGGGAGAGATCCATCATTTTCGTTTTCCTTCAAAATTTTTACCAAAACTTGTTCTTCTCCTCATTCTCTACTAGATTAGAACTTGGAATTTTCTGATTGGAAGCTTTAATTTTTGTAGATCTAGGTTTTAAACATTTTTCGGTTTTCCTTGGTTTTGATCTACTAAACTCCACCATTTTCAAGTTTTAATGGTTCCATGTTGTAGAGAATTGAATTTTACTCAAGATTGAACTTTGAAAATCGAAATTTGGTTAAGAATTGACTTAGTTATGATTTTTGGAGTTTTTAGGGTTCATGGTTCTTCCCTCTCGGTTGAGGGGAAGAAGATGAACAGTGTCCTGTGTCCGCGCCCTCCGCGCGCGCGCATCCCGCGCCGCGCTGATGGGAGGTCCGCGCCCCTGTGTCCCGCGCCCTCCGCGCGCGTGCGTCCGCGCCGCGCTGATGGGAGGACGCGCCCCGCGTGTCCGCGCCCCCGCGTGTTCGCGCCCCTGTGTGGACGTCACGCGCCCGGCCTTCCTGCGCCCTCGCGTGTCCATGCCTTGCGTGGCCCGCGCCCTCGCGTGTCCGCACCTTGTGTGGCCCGCGCCCTCGCGTGTCCGTGCCTTGCGTGGCCCGCGCCCCCGCGTGTCCGCGCCCCCGCGTGTTCGCGCCCCTGTGTGGACGTCACGCGCCCGGCCTTCCCGCGCACTCGCGTGTCCGCGCCTTGCGTGGCCCGCGCCCTCGCGAGTCCGCGCCTTGCGTGGCCCGCGCCCTCGCGTGTCCGCGCCCCACGTGTCCGCGCCCCCGCGTGTTCGCGCCCCTGTGTGGACGTCACGCGCCCGGCCGTTTTCCCCGCGCCTGCGTGGCCGCCCGCGCCTGGCGCTTCCCGCGCCCGTGTGGCCGTCCGCGCTCGTGACCGCGCCCTCGCCCGCCATGCGCCCGCGCCATAGATGTGACGCGCCCGCGTTGGTTGGCCGACCTTGCCTTAGTACCTAGTCAGCCTGTCCCTAGTTTTCCATTTTTCATGCTACCTTGGCTTATATACGTGTATATGTATTGGTTTGTGTGTGCGATATATCCTTACGCCTTTTGTCCTGAGCATGAATCTGACCCTGGAGAACAAAGTGTTCCTACTCGCTACATGTGCCTGAATGTCCCGGTTCTCGTTCATGCTTGACAAATGACTCGTAATCCCACGTGGCGCATTTGCAATGTTGCATTACACTAAGGAGGGTAGAACGTGTCGACCTACTGATCGACATGGATCCTCACTTGGGGTACTCGTACTACGGTACGACATTCTAGGAGGATGATCATGCAGGCCATAGCATGAGGATCCAAGATTTTACATAGGGTTTAAATTAGGCAACTAAATCTATTAGATGCATGGAGAGGGCAGAATCCCGAGATCGTGTTACACCAGCCGCCTTGAGGTATTGCCTCGACGCGCCAGCTGGTCACCACGGATATTGTGCCATCTGCAATGAGTGGATGCCGGTATCCGATTATTTCCTGATATATTACAAGTTTTGGCAAGGTAGCCCTACGGGGACTTGTGCCTGCAAAGTAGCCTTATGAGGGACCTGTGCTTAATAATACTTGACTACGCGGACCCCTGGGTTGGCTAGCCTTGCTGGAAAGATACGATCTGAGGACTCTGATAATTTAATGCGAGGATAACCTCGCCATACTAGAAACTCGTAGACTTGACTGGCCGTGAAAATGACTTGCTTGTATTTTTCTTTTACCTTCCGCGAGTAACTGAGGAAAGCGGACTGTTATGGTGCGTGATCCAACCCATGTTCTTGTTTGATTGTTGGGTTGGTTATCGTACTATGACAGGCTGCGGACCGAAGTTACGAACGGAAGCCTTAATTTGATTGTGATGTGTTACTCCTGTGAATGACTAAGGAACATGGCCCACCGCGGTATGTGATCCAATCTATGTTCTTGTTTGATTGTTGGGTTGGTTATCGTGCTGCGATGGTCTGTCGATCGAAGTCACGACCAGGAGATCTTCTTACTTATATCTGTAAACTTATGTAGAGGTCATAGAGTGCGACGCGTCCCGGCTCCATGTGGCACCTTTTGTCCTTGTTTGGTTGTAAGGGTGCCAGATGGGTCCGACGATGTAGCGCTACCCTATAGCCGCAGCATAAGCTTTATTCTTATCATTATAACTGGGTTTTATCTTAACTCTTGTGCCCTTTGGCGGTACTTGCTATTCGGGGCTGACCCCGCTGGTTTTGTTTGGCCAGATCTCGTAGCAGAGCCAGAGGACGCGATCCTTCTTCCTGACATCCATGGTGCATACTAGGAGCATAGCTGGTCGGGGACTCGAGTGGGTTTCTTCTCCACCACTCTTGCTTATACTTTTGTGCGGCGTTCAGCCACCGGCACCCGTTAGCCGGATTACTTGATATTTTGTGTCAGTACATAATTATAACTAAACAGACTGCAGCTGTGTATAATTTTGTGCTCATGACTCTCTGAGATAGCTATGTTATAAAGCTAGTCTCTCATGACCATTTTGATGAAGCGTCGGGGACGCCTTACTGCTTTACCTTTAATGTTCATTTAATTGCTGATGTTGTGTTGATTGATTGAGACATAGAACTCTGTGGGACCATAGGAGACTTGATTGTAGCATGTACCCCCTAGTCTCTTGACAGCCACGATCGTCGTATGACGTCACGTACCTCATATGGTGTAGCTGGCCTCGTCCGTCTCCGTATTTCGGTACTGGGGCGTGACAAGGTTTTAGTGGTGGCCCATGCAGGTCTGATTTTTAGACTTGTGGGGTATTGCGAATTATTAGGAGTCTCAATCAAAACTTGTTCCCCTTGAAATTCTGTTTCGAATTCTCTGTCCTTGCCTTGATCTCTAACCTGACTTGCATCCTCGAAATCTTCCTCGTCCGGACTTGATAATCTTATATTCTTCTCTATAGGGGTGCTTCATTCTCAGTAGCGGGTGAGGCCCATGAGGAAGAGCAGCAAGAGCATGGCTCGACTGGGCAGCAACAGGGGAGAGAACCTTCTCCAGTGCAGGCACGAACAGAAATGGAACCAGAGGCAGTGCAGCCGCAGGTTAATGAAACTCCTGCAGCACCAGTAGCGACGGCAGTACCAGACGTCGTAGCACTCCTGGAGATCATCCGGGAGTTTCTTGTCACTAACCAACAGCAACAGACTCGGCAGCAGGAGCAGAACGTGTTGCTGAACCAAGGGATTCAGTTAGCTCTTGAGAGGAGTGCCGGGGTTGACTCGGGAGCCTCAGGAAGGTTCCGTCGCTTGAACCCGAGGTATTTTGATGGCACGGAGGATGCCATCACTGCGGATGCATGGATTCAAGACATCGAAGCCATTCTTGTGGCAGCCAAGGTTCCAGACGATGAGAAGGTTGATCAGGTCAAGCTGGTACTTCAGGATCTTGCCCGCGACTGGTGGGCATCAGAAGAAGTTGGTACAAGACGCCCTGTTCGTTGGACCACCTTCAGTGACAGATTCAAGGCCAAGTATTTTGGCGTAGTAGCTCGATATGAGCTCCAGCAGAAGTTCATCAATCTCAAGCAAGCAGGCAAGACCGTAGATGGGTATGCAGCAGAGTTCTGCAGATTGTGCCGTTTTGCACCATCAATGGTGGCAACGGAGCCAGAGAAAGCTATAAGGTTCCAGCAGGGACTTCATTTGGAATTATTGCAGCTTGTGGAAGGACACGACTACCAGACATTTGACGCTGTCTTGACGGTAGCCCGGAGGCACGAGCTTACCCAGCAGAGGTTGGCATCGAGGGCAGGAGGTCAGAAGAGATCTCATTCCCAGGTTGGAGGAGGAGCAATGCAGCGAACATCGGCACCAGCACCCGGTGTACGTATTCATGATGCGGGGGCGCCGCGGAGGACGGCCGTGTCAACTAATACCGTGCCAGTTCGGCATCAGCAGCCGAGGAACCAGCAACAGCGTCAGGAAGCACCCCAGGGCTGTACATTCTGTGGGAAGGCAGGGCACACGAGGGAGGTATGCCGGTCAGCGAATGGCTTATGCTTGAGGTGTGGTAGTTCAGACCACCGTATTTCTACTTGTCCTATGATGCAGAGGCCAGGAGGGCCACCTCAGCAGTTTCCAGCATTGCCAGCTCCAGTGGCAACCCCGAGTGGAGGGCCAGTATTAGCAGTAAGGCCCCGAGCCCAGCGTCTACCAACGCAGGCTCAGATGTTCTGCCAGGCACAGGAAGCCGAAGGCCCTCAGAGGCAGCAACAGCATGGTCGAGGAAGGCCGCAACAAGGGGCTCTGTGGGGCCAGGCTCTCACATTAACCTTGGGAGAGGCTCTAGTGTCCAGTGACGTGGTGGCAGGTAAAATTCTCGTCACCTCATTTCCCGCTGTAGCATTATTTAATTCAGGCGCTACTCATTCATTCATCTCTGCACAATATGCTACACGGATTGGACTAGTGTTTGAGGCATTGCCGGAGAGGATGGATATACTCACCGGCAATGGGCTCGTAGAAGTGAGCAGAGTACGCTTTTTATGTCTGGTAGAGGTGTGTGGGCATTTATTGCCCGCATCATTGATTGAATTCCCTATGGGGAATTTTGATGTTGTTCTTGGCATGGACTGGTTGAGAGACAGTCATGCGACCATTGATTGTAGAGGAGGTAGGGTCATATTCAGCATTCCTGGGATGGAGCAGTTCATCTTTACTCGAACCTTGAAGAATCAGGCCGGAGGCGTCATCTCAGCAGCAGTGTCAGAGCCAGGACAGATTCCGAGAGTGGTCGAAGATTTTCTCGACGTCTTCCCTAATGAGCTCCCAGGGATACCCCAGTCAGAGAGGTAGAATATAGCATTGAGTTGAACCCTGGAACGAGGCCTATTGCAGACAGAGTTTACAGAATGTCGCCGTCAGAACAGGATAAGTTGTATCAACATGAAGAAGAGTTGAAGTCTAAGGGATTCATCCGAGACAGTAAATCGCCCTGGGCCGCGCCAGTAATTCTAGTTCCCAAGAAGGATGGGTCGACGAGGATGTGCATCGACTACCGCAAGCTGAATGCAGTAACAGTGAAGAATAAGTACCCGCTACCAAGGATTGATGACCTGTTTGATCAATTGAGCAAGGCCCGCATCTTTTCCAAGATCGATCTTCGTTTGGGATACTATCAGGTGAGAGTCCGAGAGCAAGATATTCAGAAGACGGCATTCAGATCAAGATACGGGCATTATGAGTTTTTAGTAATGCCCTTTGGACTAACCAATGTCCCTGCAGTATTTATGGATTTGATGAACCGTATCTTTCTTCCATATTTGGATAAATTTGTGGTAGTGTTCATAGATGACATTCTTGTCTATTCCAGCAGTGAGGAGGAGCATGAGAAACATCTTAGGACTGTCTTGCAGACATTGAGGGAGCATCAACTTTATGCGAAGCTCGACAAGTGTGAATTCTGGTTAGATCACATTTCGTTCCTAGGGCATGTAATTTCTGGGGCAGGAGTGTCAGTGGATCCGAAGAAGATTGAGGCCGTAGAGCATTGGCCAGTCCCGAGAACGGTTGCAGAAATACGAAGTTTCTTGGGATTAGCTGGTTACTACAGAAGGTTCGTGGCGGACTTTGCCAAGATCTCTGCGCCCTTAACGCGTTTGACGCACAAGGACGTGGAGTTTGTTTGGTCAGCTAGTTGTCAGGCATCATTTGAAGAATTGAAGAAGAGATTAATCTCGGCCCCGATCTTGACGCTTCCAGTAGGATCGGGAGGCTTTACAGTGTATTGTGACGCATCTGGGAAGGGTCTTGGATGTGTATTGATGCAGCATGGAAAGGTGATAGCATATGCGTCTCGGCAGCTTCGAGACCATGAGAAGAATTACCCGACTCACGATTTGGAGTTAGCAGCTGTGGTGTTTTCACTCAAGTTGTGGAGGCATTATTTGTACGGGGATCGGGTAGAGATCTATACTGATCATAAGAGTTTGAAATACGTGTTCACGCAGCGAGATTTGAACATGAGGCAAAGAAGATGGTTAGAACTGCTGAAGGATTTTGATTTAGATCTTCAGTATCATCCAGGCAAGGCGAATATCATTGCAGATGCACTGAGTAGGAGAAACAGTACCTTTATCTTGACCTCACAGAAGCATATTTTAGAAGACCTCCAGAGTATGGGAATCAAAGTAGTTTTGCCAGGGGATATAGGAAGAATGACCAGTATGCAGATTCAGTCAACCTTAGTAGAGAGGATAAGGGCAGCACAAGCAGGAGATCCACAGATTCAGAAGTTGCGGTCGGAGTGTGAATCAGGCCGTAGGAAGGAGTTAGTAATTCATGAGGATGGTACGCTCAGGTTTGGAAATAGACTCTGTGTACCGAGTGGAGACCTTCGGCAGAAAGTTATGTCCGAAGCTCATAGTTCTATTTACTCCATTCATCCAGGAGGAACGAAGATGTATCGAGATATCAGGCAGTATTTTTGGTGGAATGGCATGAAAAGAGAGAGAGCGAGATTTGTATCCAAGTGTCTGGTATGTCAGCAGGTGAAAGCCGAGCAGCAGAGACCAGCAGGATTGCTCCAGCCGCTTCCTATCCCAGAATGGAAATGGGAGCACATCACGATGGATTTTGTGACCGGTTTACCTAGATCCCCGGCTGGCAAGAATGCAATCTGTGTAATAGTAGATCGACTCACGAAGGTCGCTCATTTTCTTCCTTTCAGAGTTGGGCAGACTACTGAGCAGTTGGCAGAAATGTACATGAAGCGGATAGTGAAGCAGCATGGTGTTCCAGTTAGTATAGTATCAGATCGGGATACTCGGTTCACTTCCCATTTCTGACGGAGCTTGCACCAGAGTTTGGGGACCAAGTTAAGATTCAGTACTGCATATCATCCGTAAACTGATGGGCAGTCAGAAAGAACCATTCAGACGTTAGAAGATATGCTACGAGCATATACCTTGGACTTTGGCAGATCTTGGGAGGATCACCTTCATCTTGTGGAGTTCTCCTATAACAACAGCTATCAGGCTAGCATTCAGATGGCCCCGTTCGAAGCATTGTACGGAAGGAAGTGCAGGTCCCCTTTGGCATGGGACGACGTCGGAGAACGAAAGTTGTTGGGACCAGAGATGATCACGCAAAATGTGGAGATAGTTAAGTTGGTCAGAGAGCGCCTTCGAGTTGCACATGACCGACATCGTCATTGGGCAGATCAGCATCGTAGGCCTCTAGAGTTCAGAGTTGGCGACCAAGTGTTTCTGCGGATTTCGCCAACTCGAGGTATCATTAGATTTGGAACCCGAGGAAAGCTTAGTCCAAGATACGTTGGTCCTTTCAAGATTCTCGCTTGGGTAGGCGATGTGGCTTATCGACTTGCCCTTTCGCCTTCGTTAGCTGGCATACATGATGTGTTTTATGTGTCCCAGTTACGTGGGTATGTCCCGGATCCGAGTTATGTCCTCGATCATTCAGAGTTAGTCGTTGGTACCGACTTAACTTACGAGGAACAACCCGTATCTATTTTAGACCGACGAGAGAAGGTACTCAAGAATCGAACGATCAGCCTTGTCCGTGTTTCTTGGAACCATCACTCTCCGGGAGAATCAACTTGGGAGCGCGAGGACGAGATCCGATCTCGGTATCCGCATTTGTTTGGTTTGTGAGGTATATCTTTATGCCATAATGACACGATTCCACATTCACTGCACCTGCTTGTATTGTACTTTTGCGATGTAGATAATAACTGCTTGTTAGTTAACTTGCATGTGATTGTGCCTTGCTTGTCCTGACCTTTCAATCCTGTCTTGGCTGGAAATTTCGAGGACGGAATTTTTCTAAGAAGGGTAGAGATGTCACTCCCTGATTCCGGAATACGTATTTTTAGAACGTATACTGCTTATTTGTATTTACGTATATTTATACGATATTTATTTTGTTGTATTTCTTCATGTATATCCTAAATTATTTGACAAAATAATATTTCGTAATTTATTTTCTGTGATTTTAGTTTACAGTTTTGGCTCTAATTGGGTGACATGTTCTCGGTTCACTTGAACCCGTTGGGTCATCATGAACCAACTTGGTTTAGGCTTTTATATAAAACCCCATTCCTTTTCTCTCCCCTCATTCATTCCTCATAACTCCTCTCATTTACTTCCTTCACCCAACCAAAAGGCAAGTATCAACTTGCACAAGGGAGAGATCCATCATTTTCGTTTTCCTTCAAAAATTTTACCAAAACTTGTTCTTCTCCTCATTCTCTACTAGATTAGAACTTGGAATTTTCTGATTGGAAGCTTTAATTTTTGTAGATCTAGGTTTTAAACATTTTTTGGTTTTCCTTTGTTTTGATCTACTAAACTCCACCATTTTCAAGTTTTAATGGTTCCATGTTGTAGAGAATTGAATTTTACTCAAGATTGAACTTTGAAAATCGAAATTTGGTTAAGAATTGACTTAGTTATGATTTTTGGAGTTTTTAGGGTTCATGGTTCTTCCCTCTCGGTTGAGGGGAAGAAGATGAACAGTGTCCTGTGTCCGCGCCCTCCGCGCGCGCGCGTCCCGCGCCGCGCTGATGGGAGGTCCGCGCCCCTGTGTCCCGCGCCCTCCGCGCGCGCGCGTCCGCACCGCGCTGATGGGAGGACGCGCCCCGCGTGTCCGCGCCCCCGCGTGTTCGCGCCCCTGTGTGGACGTCACGCGCCCGGCCTTCCTGCGCCCTCGCGTGTCCGTGCCTTGCGTGGCCCGCGCCCTCGCATGTCCGCGCCTTGTGTGGCCCGCGCCCTCGTGTGTCCGTGCCTTGCGTGGCCCGCGCCCTCGCGTGTCCGCGCCCCCGCGTGTTCACGCCCCTGTGTGGACGTCACGCGCCCGGCCTTCCCGCGCACTCGCGTGTCCGCGCCTTGCGTGGCCCGCACCCTCGCGAGTCCGCGCCTTGCGTGGCCCGCGCCCTCGCGTGTCCGCGCCCCGCGTGTCCGCGCCCCCGCGTGTTCGCACCCCTGTGTGGACGTCACGCGCCCGGCCGTTTTCCCCGCGCCTGCGTGGCCGCCCGCGCCTGGCGCTTCCCGCGCCCGTGTGGCCGTCCGCGCTCGTGACCGCGCCCTCGCCCGCCATGCGCCCGCGCCATGGATGTGACGTGCCCGCATTGGTTGGCCGACCTTGCCTTAGTACCTAGTCAGCCTGTCCCTGGTTTTCCATTTTTTATGCTACCTTGGCTTATATACGTGTATATGTATTGGTTTGTGTGTGCGATATATCCTTACGCCTTTTGTCCTGAGCATGAATCTGACCCTGGAGAACAAAGTGTTCCTACTCGCTACATGTGCCTGAATGTCCCGGTTCTCGTTCATGCTTGACAAATGACTCGTAATCCCACGTGGCGTATTTGCAATGTTGCATTACACTAAGGAGGGTAGAACGTGTCGACCTACTGATCGACATGGATCCTCACTTGGGGTACTCGTACTACGGTACGACATTCTAGGAGGATGATCATGCAGGCCACAGCATGATGATCCAAGATTTCATATAGGGTTTAAATTAGGCAACTAAATCTATTAGATGCATGGAGAGGGCAGAATCTCGAGATCGTGTTACACCAGCCGCCTTGAGGTATTGCCTCGACGCGCCAGCTGGTCACCACGGATACTGTGCCATCTGCAATGAGTGGATGCCGGTATCCGATTATTTCCTGATATATTACAAGTTTTGGCAAGGTAGCCCTACGGGGACTTGTGCCTGCAAAGTAGCCTTATGAGGGACCTGTGCTTAATAATACTTGACTACGCGGACCCCTGGGTTGGCTAGCCTTGCTGGAAAGATACGATCTAAGGACTCTGATAATTTAATGCGAGGATAACCTCGCCATACTAGAAACTCGTAGACTTGACTGGCCGTGAAAATGACTTGCTTGTATTTTTCTTTTACCTTCCGCGAGTAACTGAGGAAAGCGGACTGTTATGGTGCGTGATCCAACCCATGTTCTTGTTTGATTGTTGGGTTGGTTATTGTACTATGACAGGCTGCGGACCGAAGTTACGAACGGAAGCCTTAATTTGATTGTGATGTGTTACTCCTGTGAATGACTAAGGAACATGGCCCACCGCGGTACGTGATCCAACCCATGTTCTTGTTTGATTGTTGGGTTGGTTGTCGTGCTGCGATGGTCTGTCGACCGAAGTCACGACTAGGAGATCTTCTTACTTATATCTGTAAACTTATGTAAAGGTCATAGAGTGCGACGCGTCCCGGCTCCATGTGGCACCTTTTGTCCTTGTTTGGTTGTAAGGGTGCCAGATGGGTCCGACGATGTAGCGCTACCCTATAGCCGCAGCATAAGCTTTATTCTTATCATTATAACTGGGTTTTATCTTAACTCTTGTGCCCTTTGGCGGTACTTGCTATTCGGGGCTGACCCCGCTGGTTTTGTTTGGCCAGATCTCGTAGCAGAGCCAGAGGACGCGATCCTTCTTCCTGACATCCATGGTGCATACTAGGAGCATGGCTGGTCGGGGACTCGAGTGGGTTTCTTCTCCACCACTCTTGCTTATACTTTTGTGCGGCGTTCAGCCACCGGCACCTGTTAGCCGGATTACTTGATATTTTGTGTTAGTACATAATTGTAACTAAACAGACTGCAGCTGTGTATAATTTTGTGCTCATGACTCTCTGAGATAGCTATGTTATAAAGCTAGTCTCTCATGACCATTTTGATGAAGCGTCGGGGACGCCTTACTGCTTTACCTTTAATGTTCATTTAATTGCTGATGTTGTGTTGATTGATTGAGACATAGAACTCTGTGGGACCATAGGAGACTTGATTTTAGCATGTACCCCCTAGTCTCTTGACAGCCACGATCGCTGTATGATGTCACGTACCTCATATGGTGTAGCTGGCCTCGTTCGTCTCCGTATTTCGGTACTGGGGCGTGACATGTTGGAAGAAAGCAAGTATCTGTCCCATGTCTGTAGGCAGATGAGGCGGAGGAGAAAGAACGTCTGCAACTGACGGAGGAGTCCGCTGTGCAGAAGGAGAAAGAATGCCCACGTCAACAGCTAGTACTACGAAAGGAACAGTCGTAACAACCTCTGGGACAGTCCTCCAAACTGGTGGAGGAGTGCCCCCAAAAGCTGTTGCCGACACTCCGACTGCGACAGAAGTGACTGGATCAGGTCCACGGGATATAGCAGACCTCTCCATATCTGCAGCCTCAGGATGCTGTGATCTTGTCTGCACCATCCTAAAGACAGATTGAAAGAAGGAAATCAATAAGGCACAAGAAAGATTATATCAAGGATGACAGTTAGAATACAAGAATTAATATTAAAGAAGGATACTTAAAAGATCAGCAAGTGGAAGTTATCTTATTTTGTAATTGAGTAAACTTAGCCTATAGCCAATCCTAGTTACGTACCACAGGCTCGTAACAACACTCTAAGTCGAGCGCCACTACGACATCGCACTAATTGCGACTTACGACATGCATGGGCCACCACTAAAAATGTGTCACGACCCGTACCCTAGGTAGGGGCACAAGTGCGTAACAGCGTCCAGCCTACTCCGTAAAAATGGCGTAGAATGATGTAGGTCTGCTAGCCAACAAACAGTATATAATAGCCTGTCATCTCTACACGGAGGATATAATATGAAATACTGATAAACTCAATCACAATCTAGTAGGAAGAATCATGGCACAAAATCAAGATAGATATAATCACAAAGTGCAATATCCAGCTCAACAGAGAGAAAGAGAGTCACAAAGTAATATAGTATATACATATCCCAATATCATAAGCATAAGTAGCAAGTTAGAGACAAGGTCCAGTCCAAAATCTACTCTAACTAAACTAAAGCTAGAGGCTTGTGAGCACCCTGAATTTCGGGTTGATTTTTATTTTATTTTATTTTAATTTTCTGATTGATTTGGTTTCGATAAATAATTTATTCTGTTATTTTTCCTTAAGTGTACTTTTTTATGCCTTTGATATTTGGAGTGTCAGGGATGTTCAACTCTGGAAATCTTCTTCACGAGTTTTGGAGTGGACAAGATTACCTTCATGACGGTATATGGTGTCCCACTCAAACTTGTTCCCTTGTGCTCTTTTTGCTTCACTGAACTT
The DNA here is from genome assembly GCA_029216955.1 of Iris pallida. Taxonomy (NCBI): domain Eukaryota; kingdom Viridiplantae; phylum Streptophyta; class Magnoliopsida; order Asparagales; family Iridaceae; genus Iris; species Iris pallida. The sequence goes on from JANAVB010042418.1 coordinate 1,438,489, forward strand.
CTGGTCGATTTAGACCATTTGATTATTAATTAATTTTCCCACTCTTTTCCTTGATCATTATTAGCACGTTACCGTGACTTTTAAATTGGGAGCGCAAGACCAGTCAGTTTCTTGAAACCAACTTCTCATTGATGATCTACTCGAGACGCTCGTCACCCATGACCTTCGTGTCCTACTCAGACACGCCATCTTGTGCTCCATTTGCTTCGCACAACTTTCCCGACACGTGACCCGATTTTATTTTATCCCACGGTGTCACATTTATTTTCCAACTTGATTTATGGGTCCCCTGTCGACCAAAACCTGTCAGCCCCAATTATGGACATGGCCCACATTAAGCCTACTACCCGTCCGACACTTGTGTCCCATTTATTGGAATCCCCATGTGCTACTTATTTATCCATGATCATCGACGTCTAATTTTAATTCGATTTTTGTACAATGTCCGGTTTTGACCCAACTCGGCTCCACCGAGTCTAGTCCAGCTCCATGTTGCCCTCCATCATGACACACTCTTATTTTCTTGCCCAAAAATATCAATTACTCATTCTACCCATTTATAATATTTATTAGGAATTTTTGTTGATTTAAATCCCATGGGATAACCTATTTTCCTACACATTTGATCCTAGCCATTTGATCCTCCCTAATTAATCCTAACCCTCTATTCTCTCACTTTCACTCACAGCAAGTGTACCGGCCCTAAATTCTAGGAGAGCCACTTTTCTCTCTCCCTCCCTCTCTCATTAATCATTAACATCTCACTCTCTCTCTCTTTCTAAAACTATTTCACCAACACTACTACAAAAACAACAACAGCAACAAGCAACTCCACCTCCATGCACCCGACCACCCTCCTCCTATGGCTGACCTCACCCCCTGGCCAGTCTCGCCGTCGGCCAACACCTACAGTCTCTCCTCCTCCTTCTTCTCCATACTATATTATCACCACCACCTCCTTAACCCGAGACCACCACCAACACTCCATCCATCCATCCGTTCCAGCCACTCCGGGGGGCCGACGCCGTCGCCACCCCCTAGACCGTCGCCCCGCCGCCTCGCCGCTCGCCGTGGCCGGCCGCCGTACCGCCACCAGCAGCGTGCAGCAGTGGACAGCGTGGCAGCGCCGCACAGCCACATTCAGGCGGCATGTACGCGCGCGCGGGCCGCCGTCGTACGTCACCGCGCCGCCGTACGACCGCCGTGGGCACCCCCAACCTCCGGCGAGCTCCAACGTGCAGCCCCCTGACGGCCACCGTCCTCCGGGACGTGCCGTCGAGGCGATTCGTGCGTTTTGTACGACGTCCCGTCGTGGCGCGCGCGGAATCGAGTTCATTTGGCCGTTCCGTCGCAGCAACTTCATGCGCGTTTTCCCGAAAATTCGACCGTTGGATCGGCAATTTCTTCGCTCCGTCGCAATCTCGGTATATCCACCTTCACTCATGTCAATTTTTGTCTGTTAATTGTTCGTTTGATACATCAAAACCGGCCACCAAGTTGACCGTTTAAATTGTATTAAATTTGGACAGTTTCGCAGGACCAACTTCGTCAGCTTGCATCTCCGCCACCGCAGCTCCTTTTGGCGTGCTACCAGTTCCTGTGCGAAGCTGGTATAACCCTCTTACTACCCCTCCAGTTTTGTTTCATTATGAGCTTGTTTGATTGGTTGAATTCGACGCCAAAGTTGGCCGTCCGAATTCGTAATTTCTAACTTGTAAAATTCTATTTTTGAATACGGGACTCCAAATTTCATTTCTGACACCACCATTAGACTCGTGGCGTCGTTCTGGCATGTTTTCATATAAAATTTGTTAGATTTGGAGTACGTGGACTTGGGCACGTATTTCGGTGTAAAGTGGGTCCCACATTCTGGGTCAACGGGACTTTTTGACGCCGGCTCATCGGAATCCAATTCTGGATATATCGTTGAGTTCGTATCGTCATTCTGGACTCGTTGACATATAATTTGCTAGGTTTTGGTGGATATTGGATTCGGCACGCATTTCGGTGCAAGTCGAATACCAATATCCGGGTCAACGGGTCATTTTGAGATCGGCTCATCGAAATCCAATTCCGGATATACCATTGAGTTCGTATCGCCATTCTGGACTCGTTGACATATAGTTTGCTGAGTTTTGAGAAATTTGGCTCCGGCACGCATTTCCGTGCAAACCGAAATTCCAAGTTCTGGTCAACGGGCCAAATTGAGATCGGGTCAACGGAATCCAATTCTGGAGATACCGTTAGGTTCGTATCGTCATTCTAGTTTCGTGGACATATAATTTGTTATATTTTGTAGACTTATTTTCTTGCACATTTTTCGGTGCAAAACGGTTCCGACACGGACACCGTTTTGACCCGAAATTACATTTTTGCCCTTGTGTCCAAATTGGACCGATGGGTAGGCTATCCTAGCTAATTTGACCATCCTGGACACGTTGGCGATGTTTATTTCATCGTCCAACAATATTTTTTGATAGTTTCTCTGAGTTTAACCTTTTTATAAATAATTAATAATTAATTCTTATAATGTTCGTATTTTAGGATTAGTACAACGAAACTGAGCTCAGTCAATTCCAGTGATCTCACATCGCTGAAATTAACAAGATAGACACGTAGATCACTATAATAAGATTATCAACCTTACCATTGATATTCTTATCTCGAATTGTGTGTCGTAAGTTTCGACGTACGAATAACGAAGTACACTTTATATCTTTATTAATTAGACTAGAATTGGCCCTATTTGACCAGAGTTGACCAGTTGACTAAAAGTCAACTGTAAGTCAACACTTGACCTAGTTTGACTAAATTATTGACCGGAGTTGACCTAGAGTTAATTTGACTTAGAAGAACCTAGGATAAAATAAATTGTTTCTAGAGATTCTTTTATTACAACTTGAACACCTTGTAACCTGTGTTGCTTTAAATAGGACTCTGTGGCTTCAGTTGGACCCCCTATACTTATCAGCTGTTCAGGTTATCAGGCGAGTACATTCTCTGATCATTTCATATCCTGCTTATAATTATTTCATGCATTAGATTACTTTACTTGTACTGTCATATTGGTCACACGGATTGGTACTATATGGATCCCTTCTTGAGATATTATCCTTCGGGAGCATCGGGTACTCTATGTTCTGTGCGTTTCACTTACATGGCGTATCACTATGCTTCGTTGGTTCTTCGATCACTTGTGACATATACTCTTATGATCACAGAGTCTTCCTGGAATCCTTATCCCATTTATGGGTCTACTATGTATCACCCTTCGGGGGCTTACCACCCTTCGGGGGCTGTTACATAGAATCATAACATAACCTGGTTGGATCCTTGTGTATTGATTGGGGGTACGGGGGAGTAGAAGTGGACATGTGAATAATACACCAGTAGTATCTTATCAGAATCATTCCGTAGTGTCTTATCAGAATCATCCCAGGCCATTTACATGTCTATATTGTACTCTGAATCACTAGCCACTGTTAGTCTCTATTTATAGTAGATATTTCTATTACAGCTCTCTATGTTTACATACTGCACTTCTTTCAGTACCTGTATCTTACTTTACTGCATAATTATATTTTCTAACCTACTATGATCTGTTGAGATGTACTGTACTCGCTCCTGTCCTGACTGGACCTGTTGATAAATTTCACAGATAGCCTGGAGGTTGCCTGCTAGCCTAGAGGAGACACTTTAGAGGTTGTTTAGATAGTTATTTCCATTGTCTGGAGTTGTATTTACTTTGTGGATTACTGTATTTGAGTTTTGATATGTATTTCTGGGTTTTTGAATCTTAGACACTTAGACTTCTATCTCCTGTATCTCTTTTGGATTTAATGTTTTATCTATCTTTATCATGCTCTACCTTAGATGTGATTGAGACTATATCTGCTATGTCACCCCCATTCGGGGAGTATAAACTGCTTAGCATTATATTGTTAGATGATGTGACCTAGGACAGCGTTCTACCGCCGACACTGCGGCGTAGGCTGGGCGTTGTTACGTTCTCGTATCCAAACAGTGGGTGCGGGTCGTGACACGTTTTTAGTGGTGGCCCATGCAGGTCAAGACTAAAAGTTTAGTGGTATTCGAACTAGAGTACCACTACAGCTTGCAGTAGGATTAGGATATATTTTGAAGGTACTCAATCACAGTTAGGATCTCTTGAGAGATTCCTGGGACGACCCTTGAGAATCTTATTTTTACTTCGATTTGAAAACTCCTTTTTTTTTTCCTTTTGATTTGATTTATCTTTACTTTCTGTTGTTGAATTTGATTTTGATGGTTGATTGTTGAATTTTTAATCTTGATGATAGCTGTTGCATCTGAGTTTGTACTTCGATGGATTTTTGTTCGTTTTTGAATTTTGATGTTCGTTGATAAATTTGATTTGATTTTTGGGTATTCATTGTTGATTTAATTTAATTTTTGGCAAGATGAAATTATATGGGCTAGGTCATCTATGTTATGGAATCTAGTCTTCTATAGTCACATTAGCCAGCATGGTGAGGGCATATAGTCTGATTTTGGATATATTTCTCGGTTGTGGGAATTTAAGGTTTTTACAGCCAAGCTAGCGACACCGCAAAAATGTTAAAATACCATGATTCTAGAGGTGTGTGCATAAGTCAAGGACTCTGTGATTATCATAGCCTTGCTTACTAGTATGACGAGGATTTAGAGTACCATGATTTTGGATAGATGCGTATGATTATCAGATCGCACCTTAAATATTTTTGAATATGTTTTCTCTACTTTTGTTTCAGTCATTCAAAAAAAAAAGAATTATTATTTGTTTGTTTTGTCTAGTTTCCTATTATTTAACTTAGGAGTAGGTTTAGCTGTTTTTATAAACCTTGTGTAACTTCTTACCATTAATTTCTTTTAATACAATGAATCGATGATTTTGCTAGACCTTATCTTGGATTTGATATTATAGCTATGGTTTCAAAATGGTTCTTTCTTTAAACAGATAAGCAGAACAAATTTTATTGTTATTTCCTTCTTGCTATTATTCTTTTATTAAATAATAATAAAACTGTCTTGATTACGTCAATCACCAGCTTGCAATCTTGGTAGAAATCTAAATGTTAGTCTTAACGTAGAATTAATTTTTTTATATTGGGACATGAGAATATGTATATGAATATATATAGCAGACACTTTGCCTAACACGTATGCATGCTACACTTAATTTTTTCACCTATCTAAATATATATTAATATGTTGTTGATGTTAAATTGTCAAAACCCTAATATTTCTGGTTTTCTGCTTTTTCAGTTTAAATTCATAAATTAGATATAAATTTTATGTTATTAGTTATGTTTATATCACTGCACATGTATGTTATACATAGGGTTTCAATTCAAAAGAATTTTGGTTGAAAAATTTGTGTTTAAATTTGTCAAATTTAAGACTGTGTACATATTAACCTTTAATGCTGAATTTCCAAATGTTTAGTTCAAATTGATGTTTTATTTTCTTAAATGTAATATTTGAGCTATATACCTTGTGGGAAGTAGGGATATAAATTTAGGTTTCATATTCTTACATGTTAATTTGTGATAAACATTGAGTTGGTTTTGATGTTCAAATTTCTCCAAAATTCTGAAAACTGAATACATGTTAACATTTTCACATTGATTTCCATATTTAGTTCAATTTCAGATTTAACATGTAATATTGAACTGTATGCGTAGATAAGTGTGTGGATAGTATGTTAGGGTTTCATTTCTATCATATTAGGATGTATTTGGACCATTGAGATTGGTTGTGATGTTCAAGACCCTAAAATCTGAAACTGCATTATGTTCATATTACCCTGGTTTAAATGTTAGCTTATTGTCAGACTTTGCATGTAAATACTGAACCAAAACTGGATTTAACCGTTCAATACTAAGCTATAACCCTGTACAAGGACACACACACACCCTAACTTAAGTATACATTGTCATGTAACCTAACCCTTCCCCTCTATGTTATGATTATATATCTAGATAGATATATAGAGCTTAGGCATACATGTTATAATGTATATAGATACATGACTAAGTCTCTACCTTTATATATATATATGGTTAGCCATGCATGTTAGGATTAAATGGGTTGTGTATTGTAGGTCGTTAACCCATATGCCATGATTAGTGTAACTTGATAGTTATTGTTTGAAACCCAAATCCTCATATGCAATTTCATGTATATTTCACCTACACACATGCCTACTATCTAACCATATGAACATGTTTCCATACACATAATGCTAGCTTTTTTCCTCTCTAACGCTCTCTCTATAAATATATTGTGATTGGATTTCAATGTAATCGACTTTCGTTAATTAAACTCATGATTTTGATTTTCTTGGGATAGTACCCATTTTAGATGATTGGTAGTTACCCTTCTTTATTTTTTTGATGAGCACCAGTTTTCATATAGGACGGTAGACTGCCTTACAGTTTTGATGATTGTTATTTCTGTAACTTTTCTATTTTAGCACCCTGGATTCTTGTGTGTTTTGATACCCTATGACCGTTTTGGTATTAGCACGACTAGTTTACCTAGATGAGACATTTACTACTACCGTATGCCATAACCCTGTATGCCGTCCTTTTTTTGATGGTATGATTTGTTTAAGTTCTGGGACTTGATTGTGGGGGTTTGACCTAGAAGGAGTATGAACAATTTTAATTTCGAGGACGAAATTTTTTATAAGGTGGGTAGGATGTGAGCATCCTGAATTTTGGGTTAATTTTTATTTTATTTTAATTTAATTTTCTGATTGATTTGGTTTCGATAAATAATTTATTCTGCTATTTTTTCTTAAGTGTACTTTTTCATGCCTTTGATATTTGGAGTGTCAGGGATGTTCAACTCTGGAAATCTTCTTCACGAGTTTTGGAGTGGACATGATTACCTTCATGACGGTATATGGTGTCCCACTCAAACTTGTTCCCTTGTGCTCTTTTTGCTTCGCTGAACTTCTGGTCGATTTAGACCATTTGATTATTAATTAATTTTTCTACGCTTTTCCTTGATCATTATTAGCACGTTACCGTGACTTTTAAATTGGGAGCGCAAGACCAGTCAGTTTCTTGAAACCAACTTCTCATTGATGATCTACTCGAGATGCTCGTCACCCATGACCTTCGTGTCCTGTCACGCCCTAGAACCAGAATACTGGAGAGCGGGAGCAGACATAGCCAGCTACGTATATGAAATGGATTCCATCTCGCTATACGGTCACGGCTGTCTAGATACATGAGGGTTTATCTACAAGCCAACAGTCTCTTAAGGTCATGAACAAGCCTAGTGTCTCAATCACAAGCAAGTAAGTAAAAGGTTACAAGAAGTATGACCATTAAATATATAATAGTAAGGCGTCCCAAACATTACATATTCAGCTGATCATGAAGCTAGTCATTACAAAATGTTAGGACTAGCAAGAGTTTAGTCATACATGATCAACCCTAGGATCTGTCAATCATGTTACAGCCCGTAGACAGACAGTAAGTAAGGTACAATCGAGCTAAACAGGTGCTCGTCGGCTAAACGCCTCAAAAGAATATTTTTACAATAAAGTGGAAGATCAAAAATAAACCCACTCGTTGCCAGGGTTCCGTCTAGTGGCCACCATCTGGCTGGAAGGTCGGTAGATCCTCTGGAGCTGCTACGAAATCTGGCCACACAAAACCAGCTTGGTCAAACCCCAGAAAGAGCAAGTGCCACAAAGGAAGCTTCACTTAGGAACTAAAACCAGCAATCAGCACAAGAGTATAAATAAAGTAAGAACTGGAAATAAAGAAAATACATCAGGATGATATACGACGAGATAACCATGGAGCTATTCAGATAACCAGGTTACAAGCCGTAAACCAAACAAGAACCGGGGTTGTAACCCTTCATCTGAACAGAACTTGGAATTCTCACCATTTATCGGTAAAATAAATTCAAGCATTCTGGTCATGCAGTAATCAGGATCAGGGCAAGACTAGACTGGTTAGACTCCATCCAATCATTTCACGGCCAAGCAAGAATTACGGCTTGATACTTTAACTAACTAGGGTTATCACAGGCCTAGTTACTAGCAAGATGCAGTAAGAATCTTCCACAGCCACAAGCCCTGCAGTCCATCCAGGTTACCCGGGTTAAAAGATTTAGAGTTGAATTCAGGTGGGTACATCATCCAGAAAATGAATGTACCCTTAGGTAGCTTGAAGGGTGCAACACATGACAGTGTGCTGGAAATGTGCCCTACTCGACGGCAGGCTACAGATCCCAAGGCGTGCCCAGGTAACGGGATTGCCTGTAGCTGGGAGATCTCTTTATGACTAGTGTATTAATCTAGTTATTAGCCTTAGTCCATTTCAATGGGTACTCCTGACCGTGGTACTCAGGAGTCCCCTCCTAGACATGATGCAAGACAGGACTGGATTATTTGTATAAGCACAATCGTCCACGGTGTCCATGTTATTTATACAGGTCATGTCGTGTCAGGTAGCCGTCGCAACAGCTATTCGAGATAATCATGTCAGGTTTATCATATCAAGTGTACTAGTCAGGAGTGTGCCACGATGGGCCACTATCAGGTCATGTCAGGTTATTATGTCAGGAGTGCACCACTACGGGTCACTGTCATGTCAGGCTCAATTATCATGTCCAAATATATCAAGTAAATTCATGATTATCAAGTTCATGACAAAAGGCCTAAGGATATAAAATGGACGTAAAATATCTAATAAAATATCAGTACACAGGGCTATAGGAGAGCCATGCGGCTAAGGCATATGCGGCCAAGAAGTGATCACATGCGGCTGGAAGGAGAACAGCCCATGCGGATGGAAAGTGTAGTATCATGCGGCTGGGTATAGAAGGAGGCGCATGCGGCTTAGTTGAAGCCCATGCGGCTGGGGTCAACGTGGCTGCTTCTGCGGCTGGGAGTGAAGGGTGCATATGCGGCTAATAATGGACTCAGCCTCATGCGGCCAAGGGTGCTGATACATATGCGGCTCGGGAGCAAGGCCTTTATACGGCCAGATAGGTTATACGCCTATGCGGCCAGGATATGAAGGGGGTGCATGCGGCTCAGTTTAGGAGCTCATGCGGCCAGGTCAGTTCAAGAGCTCCTGCGGCTAGGAAAGAGCACAAGTTCATGCGGCCATGATATGATGGGCGCATATGCGGCTCAATTAGGAGAGAAGTCCATACGGCCAGGAATGGGGTCCAGCCTATGCGGCTGAGAGTCCCATGCGGCCAGGTCACTTGCCGCATGAATTGTCATGCGGCCAAGTCAAGCCTATGCTGCCAGAACTGTCGTATAAAGGCTCATGCGGCTCAGAATCACTTGACGCATGAAGTATTCATGCGGTCAAGTCTAGCACTGTTCTTCTTCTCCAAGCTTCCGAGAAGAAGAACACCAAGAATCCATGCTTCCAAGATCCATAAAACCTTCATCCGGAGTCCAAATCCGAACTTCCATAGGTCAAAATAGGGCAGAATGAAATACTCTACAACATGGAACCATCAAAACTCGGAAATAACAAGATTAAATAGATCAAAACCCGAGAATTCCAAAAATAAAATAGACTTAGATCTATAAGAATCTAGCCATGGAAAGTGAAAATGCCAAGTACTAAAGTTAGTTAAAATGCTGTAAGGAAGAGAATGAAGTAATAAAATTTGAGTTCCTCCATGAAGCAAGTTGCACTTGCCTAGACCTCTCTCTCCCTCTCTCTGGTAGGTGAAGAAGTAAATGGAAGAAGAGTAATGAAGAGAGAGAAGGAAGAATGGTTAATAAATAGTAGTGGTGGTGGTAGGTAGGGGTTCAACCCTTGGTTCATAATGAACCAAAAGCAAATCCCAAACCGAACCAAGCCAACCCGAACCAAGAATAACCCAAGCCATAAAGAAAACTAAGCAAGAAGTCATGCAATACAGGAATAAAATACGTACACGTATTCTAAAATACGTAATACGGACAACAGGCATTACAACTCTACCCACCTTAAAAGAATTCCGTCCTCGAAATTTAATTAAGAGGCTAGAAAGTCAAGAACAAGCTATACTAATCACAGGCAAGCTATACTAGACAATCAATCAAGCAATCAATCATGCAAGCAAGGAATCGAAAGCATGAAGCATAAGAAGGATATTATACCTCACGAGTCAAACAAGTCGGGATATCGCGATCGGATATCATCCTCACGCTCCCATGTTGACTCACCCAAAGAATGATGACCCCAAGCAACTCGGACTAACTTGATAGTCTTATTCTTGAGTGTCTTCTCTCTTTGGTCCAATATAGACACGGGTTGCTCCTCATACGAAAGGTTGGTACCAACAACCAATTCCGAATGATCCAGGATGTGGCTCGGGTCCGGGATATACCGTCGTAATTGGGATACATGGAACACGTCATGCACCTCGCTTAGCGACAGCGGAAGAGCAAGACGATAGGATACATCTCCTACTCGCTCCAAAATGTCAAACGGTCATATATACCTAGGACTAAGCTTTCCCCGTACGCCGAAACGAATGACGCCACGGTTAGGCAAAATCCTCAGGAATACATGATCGTCGACCAAAAACTCGAGAGGGCGCCGATGAGAATCGGCCTAATGACGCTGGCGATCTTGGGTAACTCGAAGATGATCCCGAACTCTCCTGACTACTTCAACTATCTGAGCGATCATTTCTGGACCGAGCATCTGTCTCTCTCCAACATCATCCCAGGCTAACGGGGATCTGCACTTCCTGCCATAAAGTGCCTCGAACGGTGCCATCTGGATACTGGCCTGGAAACTGTTATTGTACGAGAATTCGACCAGGTGCAAGTGATCTTCCCACAAACCACCGAAGTTAAGTGTACATGACGGCAACATATCTTCAAGAGTCTGGATTGTGCGCTCTGACTGGCCATATGTCTGCGGGTGATATGCTGAACTGAACTGGAGATGAGTTCCCAAAATCTCTTGCAAGCTACGCCAAAAGTGCGACGTAAATCTTGAATCTCGGTCCGAAGTGATACTGACTGGAACACCGTACAACCTGACAATCTGCCTGAGGTACATCTCTGCTAACTGAGCTGTCGACTGACCAACTCTGAATGAGAGAAAGTGAGCCACCTTTGTGAGCCGATCAACTTTAACCCAGATAGCATCTCTACCAGCTGGGGATCTAGGTAATTCAGTCACAAAATCCCTGGTCACATGCTCCCACTTCCACTCTGGAATGGGCAAAGGCTGAAGAAGTCCAGCCGATCTCTGATGTTTGGCCTTAACTTGTTGACAAACCAAACACCGAGAGATAAACCGGGCTATCTTTCTCTTCATGCCATTCTACCAAAAGTGCTGACGGATATCTCGGTACATCTTCGTACCGCCTGGATGAATGGAATACTGAGAACTGTGAGCCTCCGCCATAATTTTCTGTCTGATATCTCCACTGGGTACACAAAGACGATTACCATGTCGAAGTGTACCATCCTCATGAATACATAACTCTGGCCTTCGTCCTGCCTCACACTCTGCTCTGAGCCGCTGAAGCTTGGAATCTGTTGACTGCGCCATCCGGATCCTCTCGACTATAGTGGACTGAACTTGTATACTTGCCATAAATGCCACACTGGAAAGGAGAACAACTTCAATACCTGAAAATCTGCTAACAGCTCTGGTTGCGTTGTTAGGAAATAAACTCTGGCTCTCCTGCTCAATACATCTGCTACAACTTTGGTCTTCCCAGGATGATACTGCAAGTTGACATCATAATCCACAAGAAGCTCCAGCCACCTTCTCTGACGCATGTTAAGATCCTTCTGGGTGAAAACATACTTCAGGCTCTTGTGGTCGGTAAAAATCTCCACCCTGTCTCCATACAAGTAGTGCCTCCACAACTTAAGAACAAACACCACTGCTGCCAGCTCCAAGTCATGGGTTGGGTAATTCCTCTCATGATCACGAAGTTGTCATGACATATAAGCTATTACCTTCCCATGCTGCATTAGAACACATCATAATCCTCTGCCTGAAGCATCACAATACACTGAGAATCCTTCGGTCCCATCTGGAAGCGTGAGAATAGGAGCTATTATCAGGCCTCGCTTCAACTGCTCAAAAGAACTCTGACACTCTGCTGTCCAAGCAAACTGCGTATCCTTGCGGGTTAATTGGGTCAATGGCACTGAAATCCGAGCAAAATCTGAAATAAACCGACGGTAGTAGCCGGCCAATCCAAGAAAACTACGAACCTCTACAACTGTACTAGGCACTGGCCATGACTCAATAGCCACAATCTTCTGGGGATCCACTTTTACTCCTCCTCGAGTGATGATATGACCCAAGTACGAAATGCGATCGAGCCAGAACTCGTATTTACTGAACTTGGCATATAACTGGTGCTCTCTGAGGATCTGAAGAACTATACGGAGATATTGCTCATGCTTCGCCTCACTCTTGCTGTAGACCAGGATGTCATCCAAGAACACAATCACAAACTGATCCAAATAAGGCATAAAGATGCGATTCATGAGGTCCATGAATACTGCCGGCGCATTGGTTGCTCCAAAAGACATAACAAGGAACTCCCAATGCCCATATCTCGATCTAAAAGCTGTCTTCGGGATGTCCTGCTCTCTGACTCTGATCTGATGATATCCTAAGCGCAAATCAATCTTCGAGAATACTGAAGCCCCTTGAGTTGATCAAACAAGTCATCTATCCTCTGGAGAGGATATCTGTTCTTGATTGTCACTGAATTCAAGGTATGATAATCAACACATAACCTGGACGTACCATCCTTCTTTTTCACAAGAAGCATCGGGGCTCCCCAAGGCAATCCACTAGCACGAATGAATCCCTTGGTCCGAAGTTCTTCAATCATCTTGTACAAGATCTCCAACTCTGAAGGCGCCATCCTGTAGACTCTCTCTGACACTGGGGCTGTCCCGGGAATCAAGTCTATGGTGAACTCAATCTCCTGCTCTGGCGGCATACCTGGAAGCTCTTCTGGGAAAACATCTGGAAACTCCTCGACTATCCTGGGTAACTGAACTGTCGTTACTGCCATCCACAATATCGGAGGAGAAGACTCAACCTCGCCTCGAGAGAAAGAAAACTCCGGCACGCCTGGAATGCTAAAAAAACCCTGCCGATATGGCAGTCTATCCTAGCATACTGGTTCCTCAACCAATCCATCCCTAAGACCACATCATAATCGGCCATCGGGAATTCTATCAATCTAGCGGGGAACTCTCTACCGCTAACTACGATCCGACACGAGGAAAACACTCTATCTACTCCCACAAGTCCGTTACCAGTAAGTATATTAAGCCTTACTGATAATGACTCGGGCTCCAATCCTATCTGTGTCACGAATCATGCAGACATAAAAGAATGTGATGTACCAGAATCAAAAAAAGCTGAAGCTGGAATGGAGTTGACGAGAATAGTACCTGCCACTACCTCTCCTGGTGCTAATCCTTCCTCTGCGGTCATCACCATAGCCTGACCGTGCCCTCGGGGTGCTGGTCCCCTCTGCTGAAATCCTTGCTGCCTATTCTGACTCTGGGCCTGGGCTTGAACATGCTGCTGGGGGTTCTGCTGCTGGAATACCTGGGACTGAGGCGGCAAGGGCCTCGGCAATAGATACTGCTGCTGCTGGACCGGAGCTGGTCCTCTCACCGAAGAGCTAGAAAGGTTGGACGATGGTGAACTACCCCTATTCGGGCAGGACCCAACCCTATGGTCTGGTGCTCCACAAGCCAGGCACAATCCTTGTGCCCTACGACATTCTGCCACCACATGGCCTGGCTTCCCACAATGAGAACATCCCACTGTGGAAGACTGCTTCTGCTTCTGCTGCTACTGCTGAGGGTATGTCGGGATGGAATGCTGGACCGACGTCACTGAGGCCACCCGCCTCGGAGCTCCAATAGTCAAGGCCCTGGCTGCCGGGACTGGTGCTGAAGACTGATTCATCTGGCCATGGGATCTCTTCTGACCTCCGGCCCTATCCACAATCCTCTGGGAGGTATACTCATGCCTCCGGGCTGCTCTCAAGACTGCATCAAAAGTCTGATGCTCAAACTGCTCGACTGCCAACAAGATCTCCAGGTGAAGTCCCTGCTGGAACCGCTGGGCTCTATCACACTCGGTTGCCACCAAAGTGGGAGCAAACCGAATGAGTCTGGAAAACTCGGCCGCATATCCATCGACCGTCCTGCTTCCTTGCTTCAGATTGGTGAACCTCGTCTGTAGATCATACCGAGCTACAGCGTCAAAATACTTGGTCTGGAATCTCTCTCTGAATACTACCCAAGTAATAGGTGCCACTAATCCAACGGCCTGCGCCACCCACCAGCTGCGGGCAAGATCCAACAACTGCAGGCGCACCACGGCTACCTTCTCGTTCTCTGGGGTCCTGGCTGCTTCGAGAATCACCTCAGTGTCCTGAAGCTAAGCATCTACTGCAATAGCATCTTCACTACCGTCAAAGAAGGGTGGGTTCAACCGCTTGAAGCTGTTGGCCGTGCTGTTCCCTGGATGACCGCCTCTGGTCAAAGCATCCGCCACTACCTGTTGTAAGGCATCTCGACGACGATCTTGAGAAGCTATCAAGGTCCTGATGAGACCTACTAATGTGCCATCATCTGGTTCTACAGGTTGAACTGGCTGAACTGGTAGCTCTCCGCCAGAAGGTACGACTCTGAAGGCCACTCCAGAATGCTGGGCTTGATCTCTGGGTTACGGCTGGTCCACGGGAGGTGCTCCGCCTTGCTGACCGGCAGGTCCAAGAACAATGCCGCTGAAGAAGACGACATGGGGAACAATAAGAAAGGACCAGGACAGATCAATGATACAAGCATATGATCAGGACAAGAATCCAGGGATTCAGGAGATACGAGCAGAGATCAAGGACGAATACTGATTGAGACATCTATCCGGTAAACCCTCACATATCTTGATTTACAAGACCTGCATGGGCCACCACTTAAACCATGTCACGCCCCAGAACCAGAATACTGGAGAGCGGGGGCAGACATAGCCAGCTACGTATATGAAATGGATTCCATCTCGCTATACGGTCACGGCTGTCTAGATACATGAGGGTTTATCTACAAGCCAACAGTCTCTTAAGGTCATGAACAAGCCTAGTGGCTCAATCACAAGCAAGTAAGTAAAAGGTTACAAGACGTATGATCATTAAATATACAATAGTAAGGCGTCCCAAACATTACATATTCAGCTGATCATGAAGCTAGTCGTTACAAAATGTTAGGACTAGCAAGAGTTTAGTCATACATGATCAACCCTAGGATCTGTCAATCATGTTACAGCCCGTAGGCAGACAGTAAGTAAGGTACAATCGAGCTAAACAGGTGCTCGTCGGCTAAACGCCTCAAAAGAATATTTTTACAATAAAGTGGAAGATCAAAAATAAACCCACTTGTTGCCAGGGTTCCGTCTAGTGGCCACCATCTAGCTGGAAGGTCGGTAGATCCTCTGGAGCTGCTCCAAAATCTGGCCACACAAAACTAGCTGGATCAGACCCAGAAAGAGCAAGTGCCACAAAGGAAGCTTCACTTAGGAACTAAAACCAGCAATCAGCACAAGAGTATAAATAAAGTAAGAACTGGAAATAAAGAAAATACATCAGGATGATATACGACGAGATAACCATGGAGCTATTCAGATAACCAGGTTACAACCCGTAAACCAAACAAGGACCGGGGTTGTAACCCTTCGTCTGAACAGAACTTGGAATTCTCACCATTTATCGGTAAAATAAATTCAAGCATTCTGGTCATGCAGTAATCAGGATCAGTGCAAGACTAGACTGGTTAGACTCCATCCAATCATTTCACGGCCAAGCAAGAATTATGGCTTGATACTTTAACTAACTAGGGTTATCATAGGCCTAGTTACTAGCAAGATGCAGTGAGAATCTTCCACAGCCACAAGCCCTACAGTCCATCGAGGTTACCCGGGTTAAAAGATTTAGAGTTGAATTCAGGTGGGTACATCGTCCAGGAAATGAATGTACCCTTAGGTAGCTTGAAGGGTGCAACACTTGACAGTGTGCTGGAAATGTGCCCTACTCGACGGCAGGCTACAGATCCCAAGGCGTGCCCAGGTAACGGGATTGTCTGTAGCTGGGAGATCTCTTTATGACTAGTGTATTAATCTAGTTATTAGCCTTAGTCCATTTCAATGGGTACTCCTGACCGTGGTACTCAGGAGTCCCCTCCTAGACATGATGCAAGACAGGACTGGATTATTGGTATAAGCACAATCGTCCACGGTGTCCATGTTATTTATACAGATCATGTCGTGTCAGGTAGCCGTCGTAACAGCTATTCGAGATAATCATGTCAGGTTTATCATATCAAGTGTACTAGTCAGGAGTGCGCCACAACGGGCCACTATCAGGTCATGTCAGGTTATTATGTCAGGTGTGCACCACTACGGGTCACTGTCATGTCAGGCTCAATTATCATGTCCAAACATATCAAGTAAATTCATGATTATCAAGTTCATGACAAAAGGCGTAAGGATATAAAATGGACGTAAAATATCTAATAAAATATCAGTACACAGGGCTATAGGAGAGCCATGCGGCTAAGGCATATGCGGCCAAGAAGTGATCACATGCGGCTGGAAGGAGAACAGCCCATGCGGCTGGAAAGTGTAGTATCATGCGGCTGGGTATAGAAGGAGGCGCATGCGGCTTAGTTGAAGCCCATGCGGCTGGGGTCAACGTGGCTGCTTCTGCGGCTGGGAGTGAAGGGTGCATATGCGGCTAATAATGTACTCAGCCTCATACGGCCAAGGGTGCTGATACATATGCGGCTCGGGAGCAAGGCCTTTATGCGGCCAGATAGGTTATACGCCTATGCGGCTAGGATATGAAGGGGGTGCATGCGGCTCGGTTTAGGAGCTCATGCGGCCAGGTCAGTTCAAGAGCTCCTGCGGCTAGGAAAGAGTACAAGTTCATGTGGCCAGGATATGATGGGCGCATATGTGGCTCAATTAGGAGAGAAGTCCATGCGGCCAGAAATGGGGTCCAGCCTATGCGGCTCGGAATCACTTGCCGCATGAAGTATTCATGCGGCCAAGTCTAGCACTGTTCTTCTTCTCCAAGCTTCCGAGAAGAAGAACACCAAGAATCCATACTTCCAAGCTCTATGAAACCTTCATCCGGAGTCCAAATCCGAACTTCCATAGGTCAAAATGGGACAGAATAAAATGCTCTACAACATGGAACCATCAAAACTCGGAAATAACAAGATTAAATAGATCAAAACCCAAGAATTTCGAAAATAAAATAGACCTAGATCTACAAGAATCTTGCCATGGAAAGTGAAAATGCCAAGTACTAAAGTTAGTTAAAATACTGTAAGGAAGAGAATGAAGTAATAAAATTTGAGTTCCTCCATGAAGCAAGTTGCACTTGCCTAGACCTCTCTCTCCCTCTCTCTGATAGGTGAAGAAGTAAATGGAAGAAGAGTAATGAAGAGAGAGAAGGAAGAATGGTTAATAAATGGAAGTGGTGGTGGTAGGTAGGGGTTCAACCCTTAGTTCATAATGAACCAAAAGCAAATTCCAAACCGAACCAAGCCAACCCAAACCAAGAATAACCCAAGCCATGAAGAAAACTAAGCAAGAAGTCATGCAATACAGGAATAAAATACGTACACGTATTCCAAAATACGTAATACGGGCAACAGGTATTACATGTCCCACTCAGACACGCCATCTTGTGCTCCATTTGCTTCGCACAACTTTTCCGATACGTGACCCAATTTTATTTTACCCCGCGGTGTCACATTTATTTTCCAACTTGATTTGTGGGTCCCCTGTCGACCAAAACCTGTCAGCCCCAATTATGGATATGGCCTACATTGAGCCTACTACCCGTCCGACACTTGTCCCATTTATTGGAATCCTCATGTGCTACTTATTTATCCATGATCATCGACGTCTAATTTAAATTTGATTTTTGCACAATGTCCGGTTTTGACCCAACCCGGCTCCACCGAGCCCAGTCCAGCTCCATGTTGCCCTCTATCATGACACCCTCTTATTTTCTTGCCCAAAAATATCAATTACTTATTCTACCCATTTATAATATTTATTGGGAATTTTTGTTGATTTAAATCCCATGGGATAACCCATTTTCCTACACATTTGATCCTAGCCATTTGATCCCCCCTAATTAATCCTAACCCTCTATTCTCTCACTTTCACTCATAGCAAGTGTGCCGGCCCTAAATTCTAGGAGAGCCACTTTTCTCTCTCTCTCCCTCTCTCATTAATCATTAACATCTCACTCTCTCTCTCTCTCTTTCTAAAACTATTTCACCAATACTACTACAAAAACAACAACAGCAACAAACAACTCCACCTCCATGCACCCGACCACCCTCCTCTCATGGCCGACCTCACCCTCCGGCCAGCCTCGCCGTCGGCCAACACCTACAGTCTCTCCTCCTCCTTCTTCTACATACTATATTATCACCACCACCTCCTTAACCCGAGACCACCACCAACACTCCATCCATCCATCCGTTCCAGCCACTTCGACGGGCCGACGCCGTCGCCACCCCCTAGTCACCGTGGCCGGCCGCCGTGCCGCCACCAACAGCGTGCAGCAGTGGACAACGTGGCAGCACCGTACAGCCACATTCAGGAGGCATGTGTGCGCGCGCGGGGGCCGCCGTCGTGCGCCGCCGTGCCGTCGCACGACCGCCGTGGGTAACCCCATCCTCCGGCGAGCTCCAACGCGCATCCCCCTGACGGCCACCGTCCTCCGGGGCACGCCGTCGAGGCGATTCGTGCGTTTTACACGACGTCCCGTCGTGACGCGCACAGAATCGAGTTCATTTGGGCGTTCCGTCGCAGCAACTTCACGCACGTTTTCTCGAAAATCCGACCGTTGGATCGACGATTTCTTTACTCCGTCGCAATCTTGGCATATCCACCTTCACTCATGTCAATTTTCGTCCATTAATTTTATCGTTTGATACATCAAAATCGGCCACCAAGTTGACCGTTTAAATTGTATTAAATTTGGACAGTTTCGCGGGGCCAACTTCGTCAGCTTGCATCTCCTCCACCGCAGCTCCTTTTGGCGTGCTACCTGTTCCTGTACGAAGCTGGTATAACCCTCTTACTACCCCTCTAGTTTTGTTTCATTGTGAGCTTGTTTGATTGGTTGAATTTGACGCCAAAGTTGGCCGTCCGAATTCGTAATTTCCAACTTGTAAAATTCTATTTTTGAACACGGGACTCCAGATTTCATTTCTGACACCACCATTAGACTCGTGGCATCGTTCTGGCATGTTTTCATATAAAATTTTTTAGATTTGGAGAACATGGGCCCGGGCACGTATTTCGGTACAAATTGGGTCCCACATTCTGGATCAACAGAACTTTTTGACGCCGGCTCATCGGAATCCAATTCTGGATATACCGTTGAGTTCGTATCGTCATTCTGGACTCGTTGACATATAATTTGCTAGGTTTTGGTGGACATTGGATCCGGCACGCATTTCGGTGCAAGTAGGATACCAATATTCGGGTCAACGGGTCATTTTGAGATCGGCTCATTGGAATCCAATTCCGGATATACAGTTGAGTTCGTATTGCCATTCTGGACTCGTTGACATATAGTTTGCTGAGTTTTGAGAACTTTGGCTCCGGCACGTATTTTCGTGCAAACCGGAATTCCAAGTTCTGGTCAACGGGCCAAATTGAGATCGGGTCAATGGAATCCAATTCTGGAGATACCGTTGGGTTCGTATCGTCATTCTGGTTTCGTGGACATATAATTTGTTATATTTTGTAGACTTATTTTCTTGCACATTTTTCGATGTAAAACGGCTCCGACACGGACACCGTTTTGACCCAAAATTACTTTTTTGCCCTTGTGTCCAAATTGGACCGATGGGTAGGCTATCCCAGCTAATTTGACCATTCTGGACACGTTGGCGATTTTTATTTCATCGTCTGATAATGTTTGTTGATAGTTTCTCTGAGTTTAACCTTTTTATAAATAATTAATAATTAATTCTTATAATGTTCGTATTTCGGGATTAGTACAACGAAACTGAGCTCAGTCAATTCCAGTGATCTCACATCGCTAAAATTGACAAGATGGACACGTGGATCACTATAATAAGATTATCAACCTTACCATTGATATTCTTATCTCGAATTGCGTATCGTAAGCTTCGACGTACAAATAACGAAGTACACTTTATATCTATAATAATTAGACTAGAATTGACCCTGTTTGACCAGAGTTGACCAGTTGACTAAAAGTCAACTGTAAGTCAACACTTGACCAAGTTTGACTAAATTATTGACCGAAGTTGACCTAGAGTTAATTTGACTTAGAAGAACCTAGGATAAAATAGATTGTTTCTAGAGATTCTTTTATTACAACTTGAACACCTTGTAACCTGTGTTGCTTCAAATAGGACTCTGTGGCTTCAGTTGGACCCCCTATACTTATCAGCTGTTCTGGTTATCAGGCGAGTACATTCTCTGATCATTTCATATCCTACTTAGAATTATTTCCTGCATTAGATTACTTTACTTGTACTGTCACGTTGGTCACACGGATTGGTACTATATGGATCCCTTCTTGAGATGTCATCCTTAGGGAGCATCGGGTACTCTATGTTCTGTGCGTTTCACTTACATGGCGTATCACTATGCTTCGTTGGTTCTTCGATCACTTGTGACATATACTCTTATGATCACAGAGTCTTCCTGGAATTCTTATCCCATTTATGGGTCTACTATGTATCATCCTTCGGGGGCTTAGCACCCTTCGGGGGCTGTTACATAGAATCATAATATAACCTGATTGGATCCTTGTGTATTGATTGGGGGTACGGGGGGGTAGAAGTGGACATGTGAATAATACACCAGTAGTATCTTATCAGAATCAGTCCATAGTATCTTATCAGAATCATCCCAGGCCATTTACATGTCTATATTGTACTCTGAATCACTAGCCACTGCTAGTCTCTATTTATAGTAGATATTTCTATTACAACTCTCTCTGTTTACATACTGCACTTCTTTCAGTACCTGTATCTTACTTTACTGCATGAATATATTTTCTAACCTGCTATGATCTGTTGAGATGTACTGTACTCGCTCCTGTCCAGACTAGACCTGTTGATAAATTTTATAGATAGCCTGGAGGTTGCCTGCAAGCCTAGAGGAGACACTTTAGAGGTTGTTTAGATAGTTATTTCCATTGTCTGAAGTTGTATTTACTTTGTGGATTACTGTATTTGAGTTTTGATATGTATTTCTGGGTTTTTGTATCTTAGACACTTAGACTTCTATCTCCTGTATCTCTTTTGGATTTCATGTTTTATCTATCTTTATCATGCTCTACCTTAGATTTGATTGAGACTGTATCTGCTATGTCACCCCCATTCGGGGAGTATAAACTGCTTAGCATTATATTGTTAGATGATATGACCTAGGATAGCGTTCTACCGCCGATACTGCGGCGTAGGCTGGGCGTTGTTACATTCCCGTATCTAAACAGTGGGTGCGGGTCGTGACAAGGCTCGTCGGGCGGAGCTAAGCCCTGATGAACCGAGGTCTCCAAGTCTATGCCCACTATATCATGTTACGACCCGCACCCTAGAGTAAGGGCACGAGACGTGGGTACGTCCAGCCTACGTCACAGTGTCGACGGTAGAATACTGTCCTAGGTCAAACATCTAACAGTATAAAGGTACCTGTACAGTAAATACTCTCCGAATGGTATACAGTTCTCAATCACATCTATGGAAGAATGAAGATAGAAGATAGATAGATAATACAGAAAGAAAAGATCCACAGAAATAACCAGAGAGTCTAAGTGTCTACTGACATAACAAATCCACAAATCCCAAATATCATAATGCAGTCATCCTAAAATGAAATATAAGAACATCCTAGTCTAGTGGAGTGTCGTCCACAGCTAAAGGCTCCTGCTGCTGGTCCAGGTCTGTACTGTCATCTAAGGTAGCCCCATAATAAGTGGGGCAGTACGCCTCGTCCTCATCCTCTGTAATATTTCAACAGGTCCAGTTAGGATAGGAGCGAGCACAATACATCTCAACAAGTCATAGCAGGAAATGAAATATAATCATACTAGAGAATAAAATACAGGAAACTGAAGAATAGCAGTATGTAAAAGAGAGACTGTAAGTAAATATCTATGATATATAAAAGAGAGACAGTGCTGTGATTCAGAGTACAAGACGAACATGTGAATGGCTTAGGACTGATTCATGACTATACTAAGAGTGATTCATGACTACACTACTTTGGATATTTATTCACATGACCATTCATACTCCCCCGTACCCCAATCAATACACAAGGATCCAGTCAAGTTACGTTAAGATTCATGACTAAACTACTTGACCCGTATAGGGTGATTCACGAATTGATTCGTGAAGGCTCGGTGATCATGAGAGTACATGAGTCACTAGCTGATTCCCGAAGATTCATGATAATAGAAGCAAGAGATACATGATGTAAGTGAAACACACGAGACAAGACTATCTGATGCTCCCGAGAGGGATAACATCTCATGAAAGGATCCATATAGTACTAATCCATATTAGCAACGTGTCAGCATCAAGTAAGATAATCTAAAACAGAAAATATAATCCTAAATAAGATATGAAATGATCAGAGAATGTACTCGCCTAGTATCATGAATGTCCGAAGAGAATATACTGTCCGAGGAGTGGTGTCTGTCTCCTATAGAACAGTACAAGTCACAACAAGTCTAAAATAAGGAAATAGACTACTACAATGCATCTACATGAAGTTTGGGGTCAATCTAGGCTAAAGTCAACCTTTGGTCAACTCTAGTCAACCCTAACAGTCAAACTAGGTCAATTCTAGTCTAATTAAGTCAAACTAGGTCAAACGAGGTTAAACTTGGTCAAACTAGTCTAGGTTGGTCAAACCTAGGCTTAACCAGTCAATTCTAGGTCAACTAGACCAAGGTCAACTCTTGGTCAACTTGGTCAACTCTAGAAGTCAACTAAGGCTAACCAAGACTATACAAGTCTACAAACCAACACACATACCTATACACATAATATATACAACACTATATACATTATCCATATCATATCAATATGCATATTTATCCTATACATATATAGGCATATACATACACTACCTATATATACATTATATATATTGTGATAGGATGAGAGTGAATGAGTGTCAATTGTGGAAACTGTGACATGTGTGTGTGAGATATTCTCATGTGTGTGTGTGTGCTATGAGTGATTTGTGTAGAAATGTGTGTGTATGAATTGATAGCATAGGCTAGGTAATATTGTGAGTAAGTGAGAGTGTCAACATATGCATATGTGTGTGTGTGTGTGTGTATGTGTTGAGGGAATGTGAGTAAAACAGTT
The DNA here is from genome assembly GCA_029216955.1 of Iris pallida. Lineage (NCBI taxonomy): Eukaryota > Viridiplantae > Streptophyta > Magnoliopsida > Asparagales > Iridaceae > Iris > Iris pallida. Next base: position 1,461,938 of record JANAVB010042418.1, read on the forward strand.
TTGTGTGTGTATAAGAGGAGTGTGAGAGAATGAGTGAAATACTGATTTGTGTGACAGGTGTGTTTGTTAAGTACCATAGTGTGTAAAGTGTGAGAGTGAAGTGTTAATGTGAAGAGTGAATTGGAAAATAGAATTGTGTGTGAGGGGTATAGGGTTGTGTGTGTGAGAGAGAATAACATAGGTTTCAGTATTTTGTGAAACCAGGATATGTGTGTTAAGGAATTATTCCAATTGAGTCGCAATTGCTATGGACATCAACCCATACATGTGGGGGAACTAATACTGATATTTAACATCATATAACTGGGAAAACAAAATCAAATTAACAAAGAAAATCAGTTTCAGTTTTCTGAAACTTGACAGGGACCTCAAACCAAAGTCCCAAATTTGAAAACCAGGGTATAAACACAATGAAGAATTAACCTAGTGATCATTCATCAGTTAACAACTTTGTGGGTGAACTGAATTACTGTTAAACATCATAAAACAAGTTGGAAAATGAAATCAAAATTCAGAATTTAACAAAACCACAGGCCATATCAGTGTGGTATCAGAGTAAAAGGGAATTCGAATTTTCGAATTCGAAATCACATCCAAATGACAATTAAAGGGTGGGTAATTAATAACAAACATGTGAGGGAACTATAGAGTGCATTCGTGTCCAGGAATTGGACACGAATCGTGTCCAAACAATACGTGTTCACAGACACCGACAGTGCACGAACAATCGTCGTGCACGCGTGCACGCGCGTGTAACACGCGACACACGACACGACACGACACATGCTCGTGTCCAGAGGTTTACCTAGGATAGCTCTAGGTCTGATACACCCTGTGCTGGGTCCATGAGTCCTACAGACACGATACGACACGCGTGTCAGTCGTGCCTGTGCACGCGCACAGCAGCTCGCGCACGACCAATGCGAACCCGATTTCTCCTCGGGTAGTGCATGAGATGCTCCCAAATTTTGGGAGCATGGTCGCAGACGTTGCCTCAAGGTTCACACAAAAAATCAGGACACGACGTGTCCTGTGTCCAGAGATATGGAGCCCGTGATACAGGACACGGCCTACGGTCTCGTGCTGCGTGTCCACACGTAAAAACAGGACACAAATGGACACGAAACATACTACTACCTTCACAAAATTTAATACACACATCAAGATTTACAAATCCATGCAATTATATTTCAAAAATATGAAAATTAATTCCTATGTGGCATTTCTACAAACACCTAGTATATCAATACGATACGTGTCTGATACGGACACGAAATGGACACTAATTGTTCCCAAATTTCGTCGGAAGTTAGGTAACCCTTAAACCTAACCTATTATGCAAGAAAATTAGGAAGAAACAAGGGTTTAGGTGGTTTACCTATTGAGTATCAAAACTCAAGAACAAGCTCCAAAGAGGGAATTAATCCAAATGGCAACTCCAAATCTCCAAATGGCATATAAACTGAGGTAATCCTCCAAAATCATAATAAAAACATAATTTAGATCCTATTGCAAAAGACTAGGATTAAAAAGGAGTTAAAATAAATTAATTAGGAATTTTGAGCATTGGGGAAAATACCTTTCCACCAAAATTAGGGCAAACCTAAAAAGAGGCAAGATCACTCTTAAGAGACTACTTATAGGCAAGGGAAACCTAATAGTGGCTGCAATGGTTGGGTTAGGATTGGTCTTGGGCTTAATTCATGGGCCTATGGCTTAAACACTAGGCTTAAAATTGATAAGTCATTGACTTAAGTCACTAGTCATGGACTAATTCCACCCAAACTAATCCTTCTACTTTAAAACTAATTTCTAATTACTAAAGTAGGTTAACTATAGTTAGACTAGGGTCACCAACGAGGATTAGCTTCTAGGTTAGGCTCCAAAGTCAACACTAGTCAAGTCTAGATTAATCCTTAATTAAAATATACCAAAAATCATATAAATTCAAATAAATCTCAATAATTCATAATAAATCCAAATAATTCCCAAAAGTTTATAATGACCTACCCTCATGCTCAAAAGTAAAAATAATTATCCTAATGCCATATCACTAGTCTTTTATTTGGTAAATCACAAGTCATGGTTTTAATAATTTTTAAAATAATCCAAAATCACCAAAAATTCATATCATGATTTAAATATCATTAATAAAAGATTAAAATTACAAAATTTCAAAATTACCCTCATTTAGAAAACTGGGTGTTACAAGTCTACCCACCTTAGAAAAATTTCGTCCTCGAAATTAAGATGGTAGTACTCCTTCTAGGTCAAACATAGTCAAGGGTCAACCCTCTTAGTCAACTAAATCAAATCTAGGGTGTGGTCAACTGTCTAGTCACACAAGGTCAATAAGTCAGCATTGGTCAATATTATACTATTGGGTCAATTATATAGGTCAAACTCTATAAGCTAACTCAATGTCATAACCAACCCACTCTAAGTTATCAATTAACCCATATCATTATATATATATATATATATATATATATATATATATATATATATATATATATATATATATTACTCAACTATATATCCATATACATATATCACATAAATATATATCTATATAGAGCATACTATAACCCAACCTAGTCCCATATATAATATCACTTATGCACATCCCAAGGTTATCATATACATGTATAATGACATATACCCTTATCCACCACTAATAAATGCACTTATATAAATATATGACATATATGTATATAGACAAGATATATCTAATACCAAGGATAATGGACACAAAGGCAACAGCCCAAGGAAACATGGACCACACATAACTCATATATATACACATTTGTCACATGTGTATATAGGATTACCTATAGGTAAGAAATAGGACAGAATACTCAAGAAGGAATGGCAAGGAAGTGTACCCACGATCACACATGTGCAAGGTCTGAACCAGGAATGAACAGGGCTAGCAGATCAAATGCAGGGCCAATTACTCATGCTACTCCTATGTGAAGGGTTGAACCAAGGGAATGTAGGAACATGAACCTAAAGTGGATTGGCCAGATAACTTCAAGAACAATACTACATGAGAGTGGTAAGTATCAAATTTTCTCAAAAGTCTGATATCAAACCCATTCATGGACTGAACATCAAAATGATATAAGGACTGGACCAATTAATTCAAGGGAATTGAAATTGAGTGATGCAGTCTATTATGCAGTGGATACTATACAGGATGCAAGGATGCACACTACAAGAAAAAACTATTTTTACAACGTTTCATCTACAACACATCCTGAAAACATTGTAAAAAGGGGGGTCTTCTACAACCTTTATTGTAAAAATGTTGTAAAATACCTGTGCAAACAACATTTAATATTTAAATGTTAATGATTCTACAATGGTCATTCATAAAAGTTGTGTATTAGTATCTTCAACAACGTTTTATTAACAATGTAAAATTTATTAACTTTGACAACGTTTATTTATTGTTGTCGAAGTTATTAAATTTGACAATATTTTTAAAATATTGTAAAAATATTATGTTCAACAATGTTTATCAACTGTTGTAAGGTTTCTATCTTTCACAATGTTTGTTCGATGTTGTAAAAGCAATTTTATTTTACCATTTTATATAAACATTGTGTATGTATTTGTCACTTTACAATGTTTAAGAAATATTGTAAAAGGATTTTATTCAACAACATTTTATTAAATGTTATAAAATATGTGTATTTCACAATGTTTATGCATTGTTGTAAATTTATCTATAATTTGCCACTATAAATAAATGTCGTGAATGTATCAATATTTTAAATATTTTAAATTGCATATCCATGTGTTTGGCCCAAAAAGAAATACGTCTTGTCCATCATAAGTTATACGTTTCTTACTGTGTGTTAGTGTTGTGATGGGGGGTGTTGAATTTCTCCCTAATTTTTTATTCCCCCCAAATAAGAAAAGTTGTGGATATTTTTCTTCCATATATGTCATTGCCTAACTTTAATTATGAAAATTAATCATTAAATTTAATAAGGACACTTAGGTAATTATGTATAGATTTTATTTTATGGGAAATATCGTATGCTCTTTTGGTTTCTTTGGCTCTTTCCAAGTAAAAGAGAAAGTTAACTAAAAGTTGATTAAAAAATGTGCAACAAACTAATATATATAAGTTAAATTTAATGAGGACACTTAGGTAATTATGAATAGATTTAATTTTATGGGAAATATCGTATGCTCTTTTGGTTTCTTTGGCTCTTTCCAAATAAAAATGAAAGTTAATTAAAAGATGTTTAAAAAATGTGCAACACACTTATATATATATATATATATATATATATATATATATATATATATATATATATTTTTATATATATATATATATATATATATATATATATATATATATATATATATATATATATATATATATATATATATATATATATATAATAAAAACAATACAAACACACAGAAGGGTATGTTTATATGATTTGAACTTGTGATCCTACATGAACAAACATCAAAGATGTAGTGCTCACATGTCGTTCTAGAAAGACCTACTAGGCCTATAGCTATCGCTCCACAGCTTAGTTCACATGAATCTAAATAGGGTGAGTAGTTAATGGGTTTTAACCGAAAACCGACCTGAACCAACACATAATAACAATCTAGGTCGGTTTCAGAAATAACTGGTCAAATTTTGGTTATAAGAAAAGTATAATTCAGTTTTTCGGTTCGGGTCACTAGTTTAGGATTTTGTTTCCGACTCGGCCCAAAATTATCTTCCATTTACATGTTTACTCATATATATATATATATATATATATATATATATATATATATATATATATATATATATACCAACTAACCAAAAACCCTCTCTCTTTTCTACTTAATGTTGCATTTATCTCTAGAGACCAACCTCTCCTCTCCTCAATGTTTTGTCGCTCAGTCCTCTCTCTCCCCCGGACATATCATCATATGGCCAAAAAGTATAGGGAGCAGTCGAGCGAGTACAGGAGGAATAAGCTCAACCAGATTAAGCACTGGAGGATGGTTGTGTCCGAGAGGTTCATCACCATGTTTTTGTACTTCCAGGTGCACAATAATCCACAAATTTATTTCAATCTATGTGTCATATTTCAGTTGTCAAAGCATAGCTTAAGTTGAATTTTTGTTTGTTATGTGAACATGATACAAGTTTACAAAGTCTACCGGAATGACATCAAATTCCTGTACACCGGACGAGAGCCAAGTGTTCAGCTCGGTTGGACGGCTCTCTACAATATTGGAGGCAAGAATATGACACCAGTGTGCTCCTAGGCTAGGGTCAACTAGGGGAGCTCCTGGACCAGGGTCGTCGATTTCTTATCTGGTATGTACCATGGCATTTTTTTCAATTTTCTCTTATTAACTTTTGATTTTCTATTTCCTATCTGGTATGAAACCGACTCGATCGAAAATGGAACTTTTTAATTTGATTCGATTTTATTCTATTTAAAAAAAATAGTCCGACTTTTGGTTCTTAAAATTGTAATTTTTAATTTATTCAATTTTTTTAAAATTAATTGTATTTTAATCAAATCCGACTCACCCTTAGATTTAACCCATATGCCTATGGTTTTGTCCTTCAAAGGAGTACAAATATACAAATAAAAAGTCCACGCACTACCAGCCCCCAAATTTTTTTAACTTCCCTCCTTGTAAAACATTTTTCACTTAACTTTTCAATTTCCCTCTTTATTGTTTTCATTCTCCCTTCTTAAGTTTTTATTCCCCCTTCTTTCTTTCTTTCTATTTCTTCCTTCCAGGTGCGAGAGGGAGCTCTTGAACCCTCCCTCGATGGCATCTCCTCGTTTCCTCCTGGGACAAGGTCACTACGCAACAACTCTATCGTGTGAAAACCCTATTTTATTGGTCGTCGCTTAAATTTTTGTTCTTTGTTTCATATATCTCCGTCTGTCCAGCTGTACGACGCAAGAAAGAACGTGATGAAAGGGGAGTTCAGGCACGCACGGGGCCATGTCCTTGATTTCTTCTTCCACAACGACGAAGCCCTCGTCTTCGGTGGATCGCTGTGAGTATCCACCTGTGAGTTTGAGCACTCGTCTTCTCCGACTTGTAAGTCTTTGGTTTTTGAATTTGTCCATTAAGTGTTTGGTATTAGTTCTCACAGAGGAACTGTACACTTGCAAGAAGTTCTTTTCGATTATCTGTAGTAGGACTAATGGTTGGCTATCCAAGTGGTCAAGGACTTTGGTATAAGGAGGACATCCAGTGTTCAAAATTTGAATCCCAGGCTAGCAAATGTATGAACCAAATAAATAGGTATACCCGGATCCCATACCACACCCTGTCCTTCTCCAGATTCTTTTGAAAGATCACAAACAACACTAATAGAACTTCCAAATGGCAGCCTGAACATGGTGTTATAACAAATACCTCTGTTCTTATCAGATTTTCATATGCATATGCTGAATTTGTGCTTCCTTTACTAGCCACATCAATCAAAGCAACCAAGGCATCGAAACACTCCTTAGTACTAAGTTCAGAATAATAGTTGTCGATTAAATTCTCATCCCAAGGCTCACTATGGATGTTGTCGTCATTGTTTAACTGATAAATAACATTTTGCTCATATCCTGTTTCAGAAGGGTCTGAATTCCCTGAATAAAATAAAACTTGACCGTTTCCAGATTTTCAGGTAATAATGGTTCCACTTGAACTATAAATTGTTGAAGGTTTCCATCCATGCACAAGCTTCATTATCAAAAAGTTAATGAAATTGGCTATAAAACCACATCACATTCGGACAGCTCCAACTGTTTCCCCATTCCTCCTGCAATTGCAAGTGCAGCATCAGTATCTAAATAGAACTTAAATTGAATACTCCTCACTCGACCAAATGAATTGGCAATTCACAACACAAGGGAAACAATATTGTCACATTTTTTCTCTTCTCTCAGTTTGAACTCATTTTTCCATTAATTCCTTGAGATTCCAAAGCTGGAACATTAGGTGTCGCATTACTATTCCCTGTGCTAGCACATAGATGCGGTGGTCTGCAATCTAATTCTACTTCTATGCATAGTGTTGGCAATTTCATAATTTAAGGCACATGCTCATTGCCATAGTGAAGAAAAGAAACTTTTAAAAGACCCCTTGCAGGCAATCTCTCAGAGAAATCATGCTTGTTTAAACTAATCCATGCACTGTATTTGGTGAATGCTGCAGAAGTACTATTAAACCCAACTTCAGCACCTAGGCTATTTTTCTTAGTACCTATAGCTCCAGAGAACTCCATCAAAGGCGTGGGTGTCAATCCAATCCTTGAAGTAACAGGTGCGTGCTCATAAAGGTATTTCTCATCAACCTTTCCAGATTTCTTGACATCAACTGTCGTTTTACCTCTTTTGTAATGTGGGTTGATAACTGAAATTATCATCTTTGGGAGGAATGTTTTTACAGAACTGAGAAGAGAAGTTATAGGTGCCTGACTTGTATCAGAAAGATCTTGTCTAGGACTCAAGATTTCCGAAGTATAGGTCACCATACAATTTGATGAAGAAATCTCAACAGGCAGTGTGGTTCCCAAGCTTATCTCATTCTCTTGACTTGTACCTTGTATTTCACCAACAAAAGTATGAGAAGCATTTAGTGACTCTTGACTCTCATCCAAAGAACTAGCAGACACCAACTCAGGTATTTCATTCACTATCTTCTCCGCATTCGTTTGATTTTCACCTTCTTTATACTCAAGCAAACAGTCAACAAGAATAATTCAAAAGTACACTAGCTTCTCTTTCATATCCCTCACAATGGGAGTATATGACTTCTTTGGTGTCTCTTCCTGGATAGTAGTGTCTGAATCTGGAACTGGAACAACCACAACTTCCTCGATAAAGTACAGCAGTTCCAATAGTGCAGCAGTTCCTCGATAAAGTACAACAGGTAAAGTGCAGCAGTTCCAATAACTTAAATTACGACATGTACTAGGTTTTTCTCATCATTTGGCAAAGTATCATATTTGGAACTTTTCTTGTTTTTCTCCATACTAGAATAGTGATGAACTAGTAAGTCTTAGTAAGATCTTGTATAGGGAGTCGATCAATCTCCGTGACCGGATAAGATGTAAGACCTTTTATAGTTTAAATAAGTATTTTATTTTAAGGTATATCAAATTGGAGAACAAGCTGAGTTTAGTCCGGTCACTTGCTATTCATGAGTTGCTTCTATAATCATAGTATCTCAAAACAAGTAGGAACTCTGGTTATTCTAATTTTTTTTACTGTTAACATGTAGTCATGAATTTTTGGAACTCTTTATTCCTAAAATGAGCTTCTGGCAAACCATCCAAATTCACGCATATATAATACTCTAAGTGGTTTGATAGAATTTGATGGGTGCTATCTTGAAAGTGAGCCATGTGTTGCTTGTAGCTGTCCAGAGGTTCCATACAACAGGATGAAACTTGAAAGCTTGAAGTCTGAGACAAAGTTTACCGATAACCGCATAATTGTGAAGTGCACAGGAAGCTATACTATTCAAACAGTGACTATGAATGTTAATGATGCTCGAAAGTCAAAATCTGTGAAAGTGTTGAACTTGTACTACAACAATAGGCCTGTTGCTGATTTATCAGAACTGAAAAATAATTGGTCGCTGTGGAAGCGTGATAAGAGCTGTCATCTTGCTTTTAACCAAATAGAACTGAAGGTGGAATTTCCAATTCCGATTACTACTTGCAATTTCATGATAGAGCTTGATTCCTTCTATGAAAATCTGCAAGCTTTGTCCCTTGAATCGTTGTAGTGTCCCCGTTGTAGCAGGTCTATTACTGACAAGCATGGTAATTGTAGCAATTGCCATGAAAATGCATACCAGTACAGGCAGTGTAGAAATATTAATTATGAAAATTTGGATTCATTCCTTTGCAATGAGTGTGGATATAGCAAGTACGGTCGTTTTGAGTTCAATTTCATGGCGAAACCAAGTTTCTCATTTGATTACATAGAGAATGATGAGGATATGAAGAAAGGTTTGGCAGCTATTGAATTAGAATCAGAGAATGCTCATAGGAGATGCCAACAACTGTTGGGATTCAAGAAGTCTTTGCTTAAGCTCGTATCAAGCATAGGCGAGCAAGAAATAGACTCGCAGCAGAAGGATACAGTGCAGCAAATGATGGTGTCTTTACCTGGGCCTTCATGCAAGATAAATAGGAAAATTGCACTATTAGGAGTGTTGTACGGTGAGAAATGCAAAGCAGCTTTCGATTCTGTGAGCAAAGTGTCCAGACACTACAAGGATTACGAAGGGTTCTGATGACTTATCTGTATCAAAAAAGTTCTGATGATATTGTAGCTTCATTGAGATATGCAGTTTCCATGCTTGCAATTCTCTTATTGTGATGAAAGTGCTAGTGGAGTTGGTGAATCCCTAGAACAGACCAAAAGAAAGGGATTGTACCTCTGTAGCATCTAGTCATAAGGAAGCTTATTTCCATAAGTCTGATATTGCTGACTTTTGAATTGTAGGTTTCTATTGCTTTTTTTCTTTGTTGTATAGGGTTGCATTCATACTTCATATCTGAATTTGAAGTTTTCTTGGAGTTTTAGTATAGTGGCGTCGCTTCGCCTGATTTCGAAGCAAACCAAATTCAAATATCTTTGGCACACATTTTAAGGGGATAAAATATTAACACATGTTAATTAATTGAGAGGCAACTCGATCGCTTTGTCCGAATGCTCGTCGCCAGGAGCAATGGTTCCATCCGGAGGCTTGCGGTCTTCAGGCTTACCGATGATAATATTTTCTCCTTCATCGGTGATTAGTAAGTTTATTTATCTTCATAGTCATGTCTTCAAATATTTAATATATATGTTATATTTGAAGCCTAGTATATTTTTTGAAAGGCTGGAACTACATGTTTTGGAATTCGAATGCAAACATCATTTCACTAGGTGACCTTTAGAGTTTTCATACTATACATGCATTTCTTTGTGTTTTGAAATTTTCTTTCTAATTATTTAGAGCTTTATAAAGTTTATTCAATTCAACTTGCCTAGGTTGCAAGGATTACACACCTCAAATATCACTAGCTCTATCTGATTCAGAAATATTCACTCTCTTTTCTGTTGGTTTTGGTCCTCGAATCTAATTGTAGGCCTTTAGAGAAATGAAAGTGTTGCAGAAGGAACCTCGACATTCATAATATGTTTGAAATATGAATTTTGCTTTCTCTTCATTCACACAAATTCTTGCATTTTATAACACGATATATTCTATTAACTCTTGTCTATTTTGTCGAATTGAAAAGACACCTATATACTTCATTGAAATATCCTTCTTTTGAAAATATCTTCATCTGTCCTTTTGTAGAGCCAATAACCGATGACAACAACAAACACTTTTAAACCAAAATAACCTTTGGTAACTTCATATAAGTATATTCTATAGTGCGTCTTTAAGTCTTTGTCAAATACAGACATGATATCATTTTTTGAGTAATGTCTATGCTTCCTGGACTCCTTTGGACTGCGTTAGTGGAAAAATCTGTGGCAAAATTACACCCCAATATACCCTATTCTATAATCTTCACTTTTTATCATACTTTTTGTGCTAAGCTGTTTTTATGCATTTGTGAATTTGTTTGGCATTGATCACCTTTTAATTTTGGAATGAGTAGGATCACACACACACACACACACACACACACACACACACACAGATATATATATATATATATATATATATATATATATATATATATATATATATATATATATATATATATATGCCATGGTTGTCCAAGGACATTGTTGATATTCTCATATATTGACACATAAATGTATTTCTAAATTGATGATGTTCGTGTGCTTTCTGATGTAGAACACAACTGAAGATATAATAGCGTCCATTCGAAAGTTAAGAGGGAAGTCTGCAAGAAACCTGTAAATAATGCGACAAAGCTTTGCATGAATTGGCCTAGCCCAAGCAACATATGTTAGATAAGGTTAGTTTTTTTCTTTTCTTTGAGTCATGCTTTCTTTATATTGATAGTACTAGACTTAGAGAAGTAAATTTTCCTTTACCACTATTGTGGCTATAATCACAAACTCCTATAAAAAGATATTTTTGTTGTAGTTTAAGCTATCACGATTCATGAGCTTTCCTCTCACCCATATCCTCATATGAAGTTGACGTACCCTTGAACTTAACCGTTCTTGTCCATTCATGTTTATGTTCATTTATTTTGATTCTTAATTTAGATACACATATTTGGGCATGTTTCTTGATCTCGTAACATGAGCCATTTATGGGGGTATGCTAATACAAAGTGATTCTCTATTTTCGTACAATGTTTTATATGTATGCATGCTTTTATATGATTCTTGTATTTTTCAAAGATTGATGCCCCCAGTTTTTCTTTTTCAGGCTTCACTCTTAACTATAGGTCCAAGCTTCAATTGAGGAAAAGTGCACCACATAAAAGATCCTCATTTCAGCAACGGTAGCATCAACAGTAACAACAATGAGAGCAGGAATTAGAAGAATGAATGTGTTTGTGTTTGTGTTTGTGTTTGTGTTTGTGTTTGTGTTTGTGTTTGTATTTGTATTTGTACATTTTTATTTATAAATTTTTTTTTAACAAAAATGGAAACATCAACAACGTTTCAAAACTGTTGTGAGGTAACATTTTAATGACTTGTCTAAACATTGTAAATTTTATTTACAATACTTATAAATCATTGTTGATATTATAATTACAACATACAAATATTATTTACAACTACTGTCAAACATGATTGAATAAATATACAACATTTTTTAAAAGTTGTATAATTTTTTTTACAACATTTGTGCACTGTTGTATAAAATTTATGTACAATGTTTATTGAATGTGGTTGTTATTGTTTTACTATACTTGTAGAATGTTGTTGAAATTATATTTACAACACTTGTAATACGTTTTAAAAAATATTTTTTACAATACTTGAAAAATATTGTAGAAAGGTTTTTGTCATATTTTATAAATTTCAACAATGTTTACAAATTGTTGTGAGAAGAACTTTTACAACAATTTTACAATGTTTAGACGAACATTGTGGAAGATACCCCCCTTTTACAACCCTGGATATAACAACCTTTTGTTAAACGTTGTAAAAGACCTTTTATAACATTTTTTCAACGTTGTAAAATAGGTTTTTTCTTGTAGTGATGATGTGCAGTGTATAATGAAGAGTGCAGGGTATGCCATGAAGCACATGACCAATAGAGTGCATGATATGTGAGGTTCTGATACATGAAGTATGTATCCTAATACAGGGAAGATAGGTGTAGTACAGTGAACTAAAGAGATACAGTGAGCTAAAAAGTTAGTATCTCAACTAAAACATGGTCTTCTTGACTGAGCCAAGATATCCCTAACAAGTATGATACAAAAGATTTACAGAACAGTAAACTAAAGTAGATATCCTAAGTGATGTAGACTTTACCTGGACAAGGATGAGTACGGACCTCTATTATGCATGATACTGACTCCAGATGTGCAGAATACGACAAGTGGTTGATGGTTATATTGGTGAGTTAATAACTGGGGCCTGAACAATGGTCCAGTGAAATCTATGATGCAATATGGTAGGTAATGAAAGTTGAGTGCAGTGAAGACTTGAAATAGTATGAACTGAGGGAACAAGGTCTCTAGTGAAGGGTCTGCACACTGCCTATAAACACGACTGAACTCAACACAAGGAGAACTTAACTAAAATGGAAAACTGAACCAATTATAGGCTAACAACATGTCAATAACCTATACAACAATGGCCTATAGATACCAATCGACCCACATCCTATATGCCAATATCACCTGCAATCTATCTATGTCTATAGACTTCTCAGTCTTAGGTGCAGCTACAACTATACTCTAGGACAGGCTCTAGTCATGGGTGCCTCTCTGGAAAGGTAAGGGAAAAATAATAATAAATCATCAAAGCTGTAAGGAATACTAACATCCTATAAGTAAACTGGTTGGTATTATAAATAACAGAAAAACCATCTACAATGGATTACTATTCTAATACCAATGCTAACGATCATCTCTAGGGTACAGACACTCTACAAGTCATCATATCATTACACTATGGAAGAACTACATATGAATAAGTTCTACAAACTAAATATTCCTACTCCCAAGTTATATGATGGAATATAATTTTTTTTTTAACAACAGAAGGGTACGATAATCATATGCGTCTGTCCAAAATCATGTTGTTCAGAGTCTTCGTCATGTTAGTAAGCAAGGCTACGATAATCACAGAGTCCTTGACCAAGTACATACCTCTAGGTTCATGGTGTTTAAAATTTCTGCATTGTCGCATGCGACGGCAAAAACCTTAAATTCTCACACCCGAGAAATACGTCCAAAATCTGACTATATGTCCTCACTATGCCAGCTAACATGACTATCAAAGATTCTAGATCCCATGATTGAGGTGACCTAGCCCATATGATTTTCTCAGAAGAAAAACAAACATAACACAAGAACTACAGAACAAAATTGATCAGTCGACAAGGAGCATATGGATTCGAATTTCAAGATTATTATAAGAGACAATTGCGGGAATGGAATCGAGAAGATCAGAACCTGCAGCAAGATCTCCAATAGCCTGTGCATCCTCGACTGTCCTGGCAAAAGCTCGCCCTTGCTGGGTTCCGCTAGCCTGCTGCTCATGCTGTATGTACCTCTGCTGCTGAGAGAAATCAGGAATGACGGGAAAAAGGTCTCTGTACAGGCGGAGGTGTACCTCCAATGTAGCAGAAACGCCAACCTAAGTCGGTACATCAGGAGCTGCGGCCTTATAGTGCCCCGTCCCGCAAAGTCAATCGGAGGAATCGAAACGCCGACGGCGTTCGGCCTTAGCCTTGCAACGGCTTGCTCGGAGACATCGCTCAGATGGGGTAGTTTCGGTGAACTCTCCTCATCTTTGCCTTCACATAATAAATCGTGTTTTCAACTTGCACAAGTTAGGCTTGATAATAAAAGCTACGCATCCACATAGCTAAGGAAATAATCCCGACAGTTTGTATCGAGTTAGAACATGGAAAACGTCCAAGGCGGCTGGTTAGGCCAATCCCATAACAAACACTTAATAATAATTGTTGTTTTCAACTAATATGGTAAGTTTTGTGTCGGCACGGGCGGCAATCCGTGTGCGTGCCTTTGGATTGAGTTGAATATGTATGAGTTAAAAAGACACAATGTCGGAGCCTAAGATTTAGCTACAGCAAAGGCGACGTGCTTCGGCACGAGATGTGGCGTCGACTTTTAAGTTGCGAGTTAAGTCAAAAAGGGCCGTAGGGCATGTTGTGTGGAGTTACGTTGAGTTATGAGGCACGGTCGCTTTGTCGCAACACAAGTGTATGCGAGACTAAGCGAGGAGGTACTGCCTCGGTGATATTGAAGCACGAATCGAGTATGGCACGACCAAGTCGTTACGTCCCAGAGTTTGGCACGGAAGATAAGTATAAGTCGGTGCATTAACAATGCAAGCACGAGAAAGGTCTAGAGACAAGGAAATGGAGTCTTTCGTGTAGCTGCGTCTCCGATTATGGCCGTAAGGCAAACACGACTTGATAGGTTAACGTTGTTGGCACGAGAAGTGGTCTAGCGACAAAGTATGAGTTAACGTTGACATTGCAAGCACGGGATGGTTCTGATACACAAGTTGCGCTAAGGCGCCGGTCCTAAACTGATCCTAAGACAAGAATAGAAAGACAATCGAAAGAGGGTTTATGTTACACAAAGTAAATGAAACGTGTAGGTTTTGTATGGGTGGGCGAGAAGCTCACTCCACCAGTACAGTGGTACTGACACCCACACAGTGTTTCATGTGCAGGCACAGGTAGAAGCTCGTGGCGCGGAGCTCGCTTGGATGCGTCGAGGCACGGAGTTCCTTGGCGAGTCGAAGCGTGCGGTCGCGTGATCTGAAGACTTATACAGGACGTAATGTATGGACATCGCCTTCCGAAGCTTCCGCTGGAATCAAGTATTGTATCGAGAGATGAGAGAGAGCAGAGTGACTTGTAAAATGAGAGAAAAGTGAGACTTGAGAGACTTGTAATTGGCCTTGCGCCCACAATGTAATCCTTGAATTCAATATCAATAAAAGAGCTTTCTTTGAAATACTTGTGTTCATGTGTTCTTTAAATTCCGCTGCAATATATTCAATGTCTCTGCACGGGACTTCTGTGCGACGACCCCGTCGTAGCTGCTGAAATCGGCCGTTATGGAACCCGCCTTGCACGAGCGCAATCTAGGCTCGTGCGGCATCACGCCTTAGCGAGGACGATCGCTCCTACGGGAGCGGGGCGTGACATAGTGGTATCAGAGCACGGCTTTACGTCCTTGGACCGTCGATTGAATTCTTTAACTTCGATGTTTCAGCAAAACTCTGTTGCTTCCGCAAGTTGTTATCGTTGGTACGCTCTCTCTCAAATGTCCCTCGGCATGTCCATACAATAAGTCTAAATATTTTCAAAAGCTCGTACAAGCGTTCATTCGAACGTATCGGTAGGCTATCGCCGGATGCATCATAGGCCTTGGTGCCGATACGTTGCAAACTTGACTCGATAGAAAATATGTGCTAACGTAAGCAAAGTCGCACGTATGCCCGAATAGTCCAACGTCGACCTTAGCAAGTCGCGTGCGTGCCCAATTAGTCCAACGTCGACCCTAGAAATTGAGCGTGCAAACTCGGAATATAGTCCGCACAGGATGGCTATGCACACGGCCTTTTGGCTAAGTTGTGTTTCGCGTCGCGCACCTTGACCCTTGGTGCAAACGAGTTGCGAGCGATATCAAGTATCGTTCGGTCGGGAACGGAGATGCACTTAGAGTGTCTATCGATAGGAACGCTATCGGACTAACGCTTAGGCGTACACGGAAGATTGATTTGGATTTTGAAGAAATAGTGCGAACGACTTAGTGCGTCGATACGACGCGAGCGACTACGTTAGCGATTCGTCGAACGAATCTGAAGGATATCTTAGCGCATGACGCGAACGTGATTGAGGACTAGATCTTATGGCTTGAATCCGAGTGGTGTATGTGATAGGTTCGGAGAAGAATAAGAATGAGTGTCGACGATTAGTCGAGTGGCTCGAGTCCGAGTGGTGTATGGTTTGTCTTGGAAATTGTTCGAGTGAATATTGAGGATTACGAGTATGTCGGCAAGGCGATGCGATCGCGCAAAGCGTTAGAATGCGTCACGCTTAGTTGGTCGTGACTTCGAATGTCCCGAACGAGCATCTCGTTCGGACAACTTGTGAATGTGCAACGTGAGTTAGAAAACATTTCGGAATGATGGATGAAAATGAATGGTCTTGATCGAGGAAACTTAGAGGATCGCGCGTGCGATATCGGATTGATGCGAATGAAATGTGACTTGAGTTTGAATAACGATTTGGAAACGAGCTTGAGGAAAAGCGGCTGAACTTGATCTTGAGTATTGAGAAAATTGTGGAATATCCAACTCGGACAATAACATCAGTCGCACGACTCGAAATTGGTTGCAAAGGAAGATCGTCAGGTTACGCATATCGTCGATGGTATTGAGGCGTATCAAAGATCGATATGCGATAACTCGGGGGCACTCTGACTCGACGAATGACGGTCGTGCAAATGTCATTGTTCCGTTGGATGCTATACTTGGGATGTTAAAAATGTGTCGAGGAAAAAGTAGACTTGGCTTGAGGATGTTCTAAGTTGAACGAATGACGATCGAACTTGGCTTGGATGAGAACTAGAACGTTTGGATTTGCTTCGTCGACAACCACAACGTTGATGTTCTTGTCTTATGCGAGTGCTACTCAAGCCTCGCATATGCGTCACGCCGATTAGGGCGATCACTCTGCGTGAGCGCTGGTATGGTGATTCATACAGCGGGAGTGGTCGAACTTGTACGGTGCGACAATTTGTGCTTCGATTTATGGTTCGACGCGAAGGTGACTCGAGAATGGATTTGTGTACTTGAAGAATCGAACTTGAGGATTGAGTAGGTCCAATCCGCGTATCGAGAATGAATGATTCTAGACTCAAACAAGAGTTACGCCCCGATGAGAATGATTATTCTGCGGGTGCGTTGCATGGTGATTCATGAACCACCGTGGATAATCGGACTAGCGTGAGATTGGGGCACAACGTATTGTCGAGCTAGATGACCTCGTGATCGAATACATGAATTGGTTAGAATTGGTGATTGAACGGATTTGAATTCTGCGCAACGAACGCATTGATGCGAATAGGTGATCGTGCTCGATGTTTAGAAATCTGAGTGATGCGAGCTTGGGTAGAAAACCCGTACTACCGACTTTGGTTTGACCCTAGGATTGGGGTCAGTGTTGGCATTATTGTTGGGGAACTATGATTCCAATCCTGACATTGACTTAGCCTCGAAAAGAAATGGCCTAGCGGTTAGGCGAGACGCCCTGTTTCAAGTGTTAGCAAACCGAAGGATTGATCTTGAGGATTGGAATGGATAGATGGTGCGAACCACGAATATAGGAAACCCTGCTCACGAGACTCGGCTGACATGCATATATTCAGGGACGCTTGGGTATGTGCACGATGCGACTCGAGTGAGAATGACAAATTTTCTATCATGCGGCTTGGCTGAATGCATGTATTTTGGGGACGCTTGGAATGCGTGCACGATCCAGCCAAGTGATACGACGAGTTCAAGCAAGGCTTGAAGGATGGGAGTGTGTCGAGACCTTGAAATCGCGTTAAAGGAAAGATTGATAATAGTGCGAGCATGGCTCAGACTCAAGGAAGCGCGTAGGCGTATCTCGCTCATTCTGCGATAGTCCCGTGTCTAGGTACGACTAAGTCTTGGCCACAGAAATGGTAGGATGACCTGCCTTCAGGATAGTCTCGAGGACGAGACTTGTTCTGAGTGGTGTATGATATAGTGTCCCGTCCCGCAAAGTCAATCGGAGGAATCGAAACGCCGACGGCGTTCGGCCTTAGCCTTGCAACGGCTTGCTCGGAGACATCGCTCAGGTGGGGTAGTTTCGGTGAACTCTCCTCATCTTTGCCTTCACATAATAAATCGTGTTTTCAACTTGCACAAGTTAGGCTTGATAATAAAAGCTACGCATCCACATAGCTAAGGGAATAATCCCGACAGTTTATATCGAGTTAGAACATGGAAAACGTCCAAGGCGGCTGGTTAGGCCAATCCCATAACAAACACTTAATAATAATTGTTGTTTTCAACTAATATGGTAAGTTTTGTGTCGGCACGGGCGGCAATCCGTGTGCGTGCCTTTGGATTGAGTTGAATATGTATGAGTTAAAAAGACACAATGTCGGAGCCTAAGATTTAGCTACAGCAAAGGCGACGTGCTTCGGCACGAGATGTGGCGTCGACTTTTAAGTTGCGAGTTAAGTCAAAAAGGGCCGTAGGGCATGTTGTGTGGAGTTACGTTGAGTTATGAGGCACGGTCGCTTTGTCGCAACACAAGTGTATGCGAGACTAAGCGAGGAGGTACTGCCTCGGTGATATTGAAGCACGAATCGAGTATGGCACGACCAAGTCGTTACGTCCCAGAGTTTGGCACGGAAGATAAGTATATGTCGGTGCATTAACAATGCAAGCACGAGAAAGGTCTAGAGACAAGGAAATGGAGTCTTTCGTGTAGCTGCGTCTCCGATTATGGCCGTAAGGCAAACACGACTTGATAGGTTAACGTTGTTGGCACGAGAAGTGGTCTAGCGACAAAGTATGAGTTAACGTTGACATTGCAAGCACGGGATGGTTCTGATACACAAGTTGCGCTAAGGCGCCGGTCCTAAACTGATCCTAAGACAAGAATAGAAAGACAATCGAAAGAGGGTTTATGTTACACAAAGTAAATGAAACGTGTAGGTTTTGTATGGGTGGGCGAGAAGCTCACTCCACCAGTACAGTGGTACTGACACCCACACAGTGTTTCATGTGCAGGCACAGGTAGAAGCTCGTGGCGCGGAGCTCGCTTGGATGCGTCGAGGCACGGAGTTCCTTGGCGAGTCGAAGCGTGCGGTCGCGTGATCTGAAGACTTATACAGGACGTAATGTATGGACATCGCCTTCCGAAGCTTCCGCTGGAATCAAGTATTGTATCGAGAGATGAGAGAGAGCAGAGTGACTTGTAAAATGAGAGAAAAGTGAGGCTTGAGAGACTTGTAATTGGCCTTGCGCCCACAATGTAATCCTTGAATTCAATATCAATAAAAGAGCTTTCTTTGAAATACTTGTGTTCATGTGTTCTTTAAATTCCGCTGCAATATATTCAATGTCTCTGCACGGGACTTCTGTGCGACGACCCCGTCGTAGCCGCTGAAATCGGCCGTTATGGAACCCGCCTTGCACGAGCGCAATCTAGGCTCGTGCGGCATCACGCCTTAGCGAGGACGATCGCTCCTACGGGAGCGGGGCGTGACAGGCCTCGAGGCCCAGATGAACATGACGAGAGGTGGCCAGCCTCTCGATAGTATCCCCCAAACCGGAGCGATGAGATCGTGTCTTCATAACCATCATGAAGACAGATCAAAACAAGAAGCAATTTCTGAGAATGTAGCAAAAATTCAAAGGGGGACAGTTTATATTCAAGGGAAGTCAATAAGCAACAATTTAGATAAGGGAATCTGATTAAAAATTTTCCTAGTGTGATTGAGTACCCTCAAAATATCTTAATCCTACTGCAGGCTGTAGTGATACTCTAGTTCGAATACCACTACACAAACTCAACCTGCATTGGTCACCACTAAAAATGTTTCACGACCCGCACCCTAGAGTAAGGGCACGAGACGTGGGTATGTCCAGCCTACGCCGCAGTGTCGGCGGTAGAACGCTGTCCTAGGTCAAACATCTAACAGTATAAAGGTACCTGTACAGTATATACTCTCCGAATGGAGGTGACATAACAATATACAGTTCTCAATCACATCTAAGGCAGAATGAAGATAGAAGACAGATAGATAATACAGAAAGAAAAGATCCACAGAAAACAACCAGAGAGTCTAAGTGTCTACTGACATAACAAATCCACAAATCCCAAATATCATAATACAGTCATCCCAAAATGAAATATAAGAACATCCTAGTCTAGTGGAGTGTCGTCCACAGCTAAAGGCTCCTGCTGCTGGTCCAGGTCTGTACTGTCATCTAAGGTAGCCCCATAATAAGTGGGGCAGCACGCCTCGTCCTCATCCTCTGTAATATTTCAACAGGTCCAGTTAGGACAGGAGCGAGCACAATACATCTCAATAAGTCATAGCAGGAAAGGAAATATAATCATGCTAGAGAATAAATACAGAAAACTGAAGAATAGCAGTATGTAAAAGAGAGACTGTAAGTAAATATCTATGTTATATAAAAGAGAGACAGTGCTGTGATTCAGAGTACAAGACGAACATGTGAATGGCTTAGGACTGATTCATGACTACACTAAGAATGATTCATGACTACACTACTTTGGATATTTATTCACATGACCATTCATACTCCCCCGTACCCCAATCAATACACAAGGATCCAGTCAAGTTACGTTAAGATTCATGACTAAACTACTTGACCCGTATAGGGTGATTCATGAATTGATTCGTGAAGGCTCGGTGATCATGGGAGTACATGAGTCACTAGCTAATTCCTGAAGATTCATGATAATAGAAGCAAGAGATACATGATATAAGTAAAACACACGAGACAAGAGTATCTGATGCTCCCGAGAGGGATAACATCTCATGAAGGGATCCATATAGTATTAATCCGTGTTACCAACATGTCAGCATCAAGTAAGATAATCTAAAGAAGGAAATATAATCCTAAACAAGATATGAAATGATCAGAGAATGTACTCGCCTGGTATCCTGATTGTTCGAAGAGAATATACTGTCCGAGGAGTGGTGTCTATCTCCTATAGTACAGTACAAGTCACAACAAGTCTAAAATAAGAAAATAGACTGCGACAATGCTTCTACATGAAGTTTGGGGTCAATCTAGGCTAAAGTCAACCTTTGGTCAACTCTAGTCAACCCTAACAGTCAAATTAGGTCAATTCTAGTCTAATTAAGTCAAACTAGGTCAAACGAGGTTAAACTTGGTCAAACTAGTCTAGGTTGGTCAAACCTAGGCTTACCAGTCAATTCTAGGTCAACTAGACCAAGGTCAACTCTTGGTCAACTTGGTCAACTCTAGAAGTCAACTAAGGCTAACCAAGACTATACAAGTCTACAAACTAACACACATACCGATACACATAATATATACAACACTATATACATTATCCATATCATATCAATATGCATATTTACCCTATACATATATAGGCATATACATACACTACCTATATATACATTATATATAGTGTGATAGGATGAGAGTGAATGAGTGTCAATTGTGGAAACTGGGACATGTGTGTGTGTGAGATATTCTCATGTGTGTGTGTGCTATGAGTGATTTGTGTAGACATGTGTGTGTGTGAATTAATAGCATAGGCTAGGTAATATTGTGAGTAAGTGAGAGTGTCAACATATGCATATGTGTGTGTGTGTGTGTGTGTGTGTGTGTGTGTGTGTATGTGTTGAGGAAATGTGAGGAAAACAATTTTGTGTGTGTATAAAAGGAGTGTGAGAGAATGAGTGAAATACTGATTTGTGTGACAGGTATGTGTGTTAAGTACCATAGTAGGTAAAGTGTGAGAGTGAAGTGTTAATATGAAGAGTGAATTGGAAAATAGAATTGTGTGTGAGGGGTATAGGGCTGTGTTTGTGTGAGAGAATAACATATGTTTCAGTATTTTGTGAAACCAGGATATTCTGGACACGTGGGCGCGTGTCCTTTGACACAGAGCTCGGGGCAGTGTCTGACACGACACTCCCCAAGTCTCGTCTCACTTAGTTGCTTGTCGGGTGCGTGCGGACACGTGCACAGGTCACTCGAGCTCGTGTAGGCTCGTGCGTGCATGTGTTTGGTCTTGGACACATCTGTGTCTGGTTTCTGGACACGACATTGAATGTTTGACACGAACACATAGTTGTTATTAATTACCAACCAATATTCTAAGCCTATTACTACTATTTCAATGATAAATAGGAATATCCCCAATTTTTGATACTGTTAAGTATCAGTAAAATGTTTCACTATTTTTCCCTGTTTCGATTTGCATTTAATGATTTAATATCATGTATTATGTGATGATTTAAACTACTACACATCAAATATCATGTTTAGGATGTAGGGGATTCATTTTGTGTTGAATTGTTGAATAGGAGTTTGAATTACAGGGGGAAAAAACTGATGGTTCACTGATGCACACAGAGTTATTTCATTGTTAATTCCTGAGAAAATTCCTGTGACACTGACATACATAAGTTACTCTCATACACACTCATTGATGCCTGTACACTACACACTGGTTACCTACACACTAAATTCCTGTCATTGTCTCCTGTACACACATGTACTACCTGTCACTATTAACATGTTGTATTAGTGAACACACATCTTCACAAACCTGAGAATTGACTATTCCTTTGCCTAACTGTCATTTGAACTGTCAATGGGTATTCAAATCTGAGAACTGCATTATATTTTACTGCTAGGATGTTTAATCCTGAGATTGAACTGCAAATTCTGAGAACTTATTGCCTACACTATACACACACTAGCCTACACTCATTCACTCACACACTCCCTAAATTCATGTACACTGGTATACTGTCCTGCCAACACCATACATATCTGTCATATTCCTGGTACATACACAAATCAAATCAGAGACACTCTTGCACAATCTCTTGACACACTTGTTTTCCAATTTCTTCCTATGACTGAACACACACAGGATTGTTTCACTGTTTAATGACACTGAAATGTGAAGACCTAGAGTTTAACCCTTAGATCATTGGGTAACCTGAGTATTTAAGTAGATGCTAACTGATTTCATAGCTTATGTTAATACTTGTGTGACTGGGAACACATTCCTGAGTTTTCTTCAAATCTGAGAACCATGAAGTCACACTATCACCAGCTCACATATATTCCTGTCACATATATCATAAGACCCACATATGTTTACATATATTCCTACACACACACACACACACACACTTTTCCTCACTGTTTTCATTTTCCTGCACTGTTTATAAATTCAGTCACATAAATTCTAAATTCCTGTGACACACATTCTTGCCACATGTTTTTCAGTCCACACATCTCTAGTTTTTCCTCACTTGAACCACAGTCACATACACACACATATATCTCATATATTAGCCTCTCTCTCTCTCTCTCTCTCTATATATATATATATATATATATATATATATATATATATATATATATATATATATATATATATGTTTGTATGTATGTATGCCTATGAGTATATGTAAAAAAAATAAAAATAAATAAATAAATAAATATATATATATATATATATGTTTGTATGTATGCCTATGAGTATATACCAATGCCTAACCTAATGATAATATCTAGATGGTAGAGTAGGATATGGGTATTTCCTATGTGTGATAGCTAATGTGCTAGGCACATTTCACTACTAAAATCTGTCAATTCAGCGACGCGTAAAGACGTCGCTAAAAAGGGAAAATACGTCGCTAATTTCTATTAGCGACGTATTTAGCGATGTTTTCAAGTAGTCGGGATTAACCTAGTCGCTAAACAAGAAAACGTCGCCATACGTCGCTATTGCGACGAGCTTTAGCGACGTGTCCACGTCGCTAATTTAGCGACTGCCAACGACATAAAACGTCATAATTTACCGACGTAATCTAGCGACATTGAGCGACTTGACATGCATCGATGCTGACCTGGCTTGAGAGCCATATGGCGACGTTCTGCGACTTTTCTACGTCGCAACAGTACCGACGTTTAGTGACGATCAGCGACGATATTCCTCACAGTTAGCGACGTTGATAGCGACGTTTTTTTTTTGTCGTTGAACGTCGGTAATCGTCGCTGAACGTCGCTAATATTAAAAAATAAAAAAATACAGCATTTGCAGCATTCCCTGCAGCATTTGCAGCATCCCCCACACCATTTGTTACAGCAACAACGGTGTGTATCATGAACACAGTATCAAATAACAGAGATACACACAATCACGAACACGTTTGAGACACAATCTCATCAATCAACACAGATATATGAAAATTTGTAACAACAATGTCAAACATAATGGTCCACAACTTAATTGCCAAGTATGGGAACGAATGGCTCAGAACACAACCTAAAATTCATTCTAGCATACATTAGTGTGAATCATCTATGTTCTGTACATATGATGTAGTATATGTTCTTATCGTATGTAGTATCTGAAGAATGTAACAGAATCAAGATGAACTCACATAATGTAATACTAAGACGTCATCTACTACTATATATATAAGATATAGTGATAAGTTGTCGTATCATCATTGCCGAGAGATGAGGGTCGGAGGACAGTCAACTTTATCTACGGCTACATAGTTTCTGCCTCGCCAGT